>JBBPCX010000018.1:2432888-2447543 GCA_037974365.1 Hydrocynus forskahlii | reverse complement strand
CACACACACACACAAACACACACACACACACACACACACACACACACACACACACACACACACACACACCCACACACCCAGAGGCATATTCTTTAAACATGCTTCAAGCTACCGAAAACACACAAACACACAAACTAAACACACATCTGTAATCACTGGTACACTGTCGCTGTCAGATAATGCATATGATGTGTTGAAATATTTTACTTCCTAGAGTAACACTGGGTAGTTACGCCAGGTCTGTTTATTTCCAAATTTCAAATAATTAAGCTGCAAGACGTTACACAATGTCTGAAAGCTAGTGCAAAAAAAAAAAAGAAGTAAAAAACAAAAAAATAAATAAATAAATAAAAAAAGTGACAAAAGAAAGAAAAGGAGAAAAGCAGTTTGGAAAGAGGGAGGGAGGGAGACCGACATGGGGGGAGAGAAAGAAAGAAAGAGAATAAGAGGAAAAGGGAGGGGGAGTGAGACAGAGGTATGGGGGGGTGACAGAGAAATAGAAAGAGAGAAAGAGAGGAGGAGGAGAGAGAGTGAGAGAGAGGTGGGGGAGGGTGAGGGAGGGAGAGAATGCAGCAAAAAAGGAGGAAGAGAGAGAGACAGAGAGAGAGACAGAGAAACTGGGGGAGGGAGAGCGAGAGCACAAGAAAAGATGAGGTCAAAGAAAAGAGAAAGACAGAAAAAGAAGGGAGGGAGGGTGCTCAAGAGAGGGTGGGGACTGAAAGAGAGATAGAGGGAACGGAAGGTTGAAAGAAAGAATGCGGTGAAAGAAAGCAAGAGAGAGAGAAAGAGAAAAATAGAAGAAAAGGGGGATGGTGGAGTGTGAAAATAAAAAGAAGAGTCCATCAGCAAGAGAAAGAGGGGGAGTGCAGAGTGAGGGGAAGAGAAGGGGGGGCTGGGGAAAGGAGAGAGAGAAAAAGAATAGGGAGAGAGGGAGGGAGAGAGAGAGAGGAAAAGGAAAAACAGCAAGGAAAGAAATTAACTGTTTAAGGCCCGATCTGTGTGAGGGGCCGAGAGTGTGGGGCGGTGTACCTGCGGGCGGTTGCTGGGTGTGGACTGAGGTGCTGTGGTACTTGGCCGATCTCTATTATGGAACAGGTAAAGGATTAGAATAGCACTTCCTGTTGGATTATTAACAGCAGGATCAGGATCGGGCCCGGGCCGTCCCACAAAAGACCTTAAACCCCGTCCCCTGTCCCTCTGCTCTGGAGCTAAAACACACCTGAGTGTTTTTTTTTTCCCCCTTGTGTGTGCTGTATGGGGTGGGGGGGATTTTTCATTACTGAGTGGGAAAGGGCAATTCATGGGAAAAAGAAAGAAGGAAAGAAAAAAAAGAAAGGAAAAAAATCAAACATTGGAGGCGAGAGTAGAGAGAGAATGTGAGAGGGAACCAGGAAGAGAGACAGAGACAGAGAAAATGTGTGTGTGTGTGTGTGTGTGTGTGTGGCTGTGAAAGAGTGAGTGAGATGAATGTGTGCGTGAGTGAGAGAGTGAGGGAGGGTGGGAGGGAGGGAGAGAGAATAGATAGGAGAGAGAGGACAGAGAGAGAGATAGGGAGAGAGGGAGGGGAGGGAGACAGACAGAGATAAAGAGAGATTGAGGGAGGGTGTGAGTGAGGGGGAAAGATAGCAGGAAGTTGAGAGAGAGAGAGAGAGAGAAGGGGGGGGAGAGAAAATAGAAAGAGTGCAAGGGAAGAAACAAAGAGATAAGACAAAGAAAAGCACATGGAAGAAGAAACGGCTGGGGACGCGTACATAAAACAACACACGGCCTGCGCCTGTGGGGAGAGAGGAAGAGGGGGATCGACAACAAAAGTTGAGGGGAAAAGAAAGAATACACTGGCTCCCATCCAGGCCCACATCTCTGAAAAGACACAAGGACAGAGGAAAGAAGAAAAAAGAAAGAAGAAGCTCAAACGCGTTCACTTGCCCGTTTGCCCAGAAGTATCAGGCTTCTGCAGACCAAGCCTGAAACATGCACTCACACACAGAATAATACACAAAGAATAATGAACACTCAGTAGTCCCTCTATCTGTGTGTGCTGAGAGCGTGTGGTGTTTCTACAGGTTACTGCAGAGGGAAATTTCTCTGAGAGGGCAATAGACAACTCAATATTGTGTGTGGTGTGAGAGTGTGCATGTGTGTGTGTGGAGATTCTCTTCATGTCTCTACAGTGAGAGAGATTGTGAGAGAGAGAGAGATTGTGAGAGAGAGAGAGAGAGAGAGAGAGAGAGAGAGAGAGGACTATTCTTTGTGTATGAGTACCTGAGTTTTCTACAGCAGCGAGAAAGACTGCTTTTTGCCTTTACTCTGTCTCCCTACACTTCTCAACAGGAGAGAGAGAGCGAGCGAGCGAGCGCAGGAGAGAGAGAGAGAGGGAGAGAGAGAGAGTGAAAGAGAGAGAGAGCGCAAGAGACGGACCATTTCTGCCTGCATTTGGTGTGTGTAGGTTTCTGCACCAGGCTGAGAGTGAGAGAGACTTGGGGAAGTGGGCCTTAACTGGGCTAGATAGGCTACTGAGACTCAACACTACTGAGAAGGGATTTCCTTGCTCACATGCACAACACAGCCTGCGACGATCTGCTAGTGAATGAGACTAGAGATGAAACACGCGCACACACACACACACACACACACACACACACTTCCCTGCAATCCCAAAACAACGTATCGCTATCACGGACTCTAAGAGCACTTTGGTTACTGCACCACAAAAATCAAGCAAAGTCATCAAGGTCCATTCTTTTCGAGGGATTAGTCAGATGGACACACACTGTAGTCTCTGTCCTGTGCTAGTTCAACCGACAAGCTTGTTCTGCAGTAAAATGTGTCTTCCTCAGCAGGGCAGCGTTTAAGAAATGGTTGAAATGCTGTCTGGATTTAAGTTCACACCTTTTGTGGTCGGGCAAATACATGGGCAGTGAAAGGGTTTAATTCACAAAATTCATTTGCTGATTTCATGCAACGTGGTGTCTCAATTCAATTCAGTTTCTCGATACAGCAAAAAGTGCTTTATAATGGTCCAATCTGATGCTCAAGCCGCATGCTGATATGTTTGCACCACACACCATCCACAAACCAACAATGCTAGTCACCTTACAATTCAATACAGTGCAGTTCAACACAATGTGAGATGTTTTGTTATAAACAGGTCACGTTGAGACTAGGCAAGACTTGGTGGGGGTTTGGGAGGTGGGGGGTTGGGGGGGTCAAACTCTCAAGACAGGTTGCTAGTCAAATCACTGAGATACACAAACAGTCACACACATTCACACCTATGGACAATTTAGAATCTCCAATTCGCCTGACTTGGTCTTTGGACACTGGGATGAAACAGGAGCTCCTGGCGGAAAGCCACGCAGAGAACATACAAACTCCACACAGACGACCCAGGCTGCCCAGACAGAAATCGAACCAGGACAGCACTAACCACCACGCCACCCCTGCGCTCGTCTTTACAAACATGGACCCAGATGTCCTACAGACTTCCATTCTTGACCTTCAAAGGCAAGCTCATGCATGTGCTTCGTTAACACAGCAAGCCTGGTTTCTTTGAAAGTATAACTGGGATTCTCATCCGCAAAAAAGTCTTTCTTACATTTACATTTCCTAAAGAATGCCTGACCCTTTGCCATAAATCGACTAACAAAGTTAGTACAGGGTCCACAGCTCCAGTGAGAATGTTTTAAGAACAAAAATGCATGAATCCTGATCAGCGTTGAAACTAGTCAATCTACAGACAGACATGAATAAACAAGTATCCAGCAAAAAGAATCGAAGATCAAAATTAACTCTTGGATCAATAATAGTCATGCTACAATAAATTCCAACAGGACAGCTGCTTCTTTTTACTGTGTTTTTTCAAGGTATCAGCTGAATTGTTTTATGAACAGGGGTCAAGCTTTAGTCAGGTACTACTGGGGTTACAGTAGTCCGTTTCATTGAAGACTACACTTCATGTGCTCTTCTCTTGACATTAGGGTAGGGAGATATAGCAAAATTATAACATTGTTTTCACAATACTCAATATGCGTCATGGAATTTAGTTGTGAAAGATAAAAAAAAAAAGCTCTAGTAGTATTTAAGTGTGGCACTATTGAAGACTATGAATGTAATGCTTTTTATTAAACATTTCTACACACTTAACTAGGACTATTTCACAATAATGAAATATGCAGTTGTTTGGCGTTCTAAAACTAATGAATACTCACAAAATGCCCAGAAAAGTACAATGTAAAGTAGTGGGGCATACTTGCTTACAATAGTATAAAATATGGTCATGTTGCCCACTACTACGTGTTACACCAGGGATTCCACCAGGGGTTACACAGTGTAACACCAGGAATTCCATACACTTTCACTACAAACTGTGGTATGAGGTCAACTGGGTTTTATACTGCAATCCTTTGCCCTTAAGAATATCCACTTTTTTGATTTGTTGTACTTTACACATAAACAGTTTTTGCAGCAAGGGAACAATTTGTTCTTTATTCATGGGGGAACAAGTCTGTTGGTTGCTGCTATTGCAGGGTTATGGCAAATGTAAACTGACACTCACCCTTTCTTCCAGTAACACTAATTAGAATATTCACACTGCTTCACTCGACTGGCCAATACATGATAAAGCTCGCTGTCTCTGAGGAGAGAACATACTCTTCTTAAACAAAATCATTTGAATAGTAAGAGATATTAAGTTAATAAATGTAACAGTAATAAAATTAGTAAACTGTTTTGCCATCATTGTCATACCACCAGAGTTTGATGCCATAACACCACAAGCACTAGTGCAGGAAACAGCACAAACACACACACAAACACAAACACAGCTGAATACTCCAGGAATCAAATAGAGTGGCAGAAACATCATCAAGGAATCACTATATATGGATAATTATTACATTATGGGATTTACATGATAAGACATTTCAAACTTAGGAGAGATACATACATGCATTCCTAACCTTCCTCATTTTGAGGCTTGTTCAAGAAGTACATTCAGCTTGGACAGAGTTCCCAATGTATCAGCACAAAAAACATGTAACCAACAACATTTCTCAACTTGAGTACGTACGCATGTACACACACACACACACACACACACACACACGAAACAGTAAAGCAGCTTATTTTCAAAACGGTAGAGGAAACCTTAACATGTTTGTTAGTAGAAAGGTCATTCTTCACCAATAAGATTTGGCATGATTAAAGTCCCATTAGGCTGAAGTGTGTGTGCGTCCCTTTGTGCAAGGTGCCCCTGAAATAGGGTAGACAAAGCACTTTTTGGGCAAAAGCTTGACAAACATTTTGCCAAAAATGATGACAAACTGGCACATGGCCCTAGCTCAATACAACTGATTTCCAGAGTTGCGCCACCTAGTGAAAAACATCAGTGCAAAAATCTAGCGCTTCACTAGCCAGTTTCTTGTGACACAAAGGTTGGAACTCCACAAAGTGACACACTGCATCACTGCCATGTTCTTTGGAAGCATGCCCCTCAGTCTATTATCGAAATACCACATTACATCATTAAAATCTTACTCATTCTCTTAACTCCGGCAGCGGTCACATCACCCACTGCAGTGTGAAACATCTCGAATTCTTGACACACTATATGGATGAAAGTATTGGGACAAACCTGTTTTTCAGTGTTTTGGCTAGACCCCTTACTTCCAGTGAAGGTCAATCTCAATGCTATAGCAGACCAAGACATTTTGGACAACACCATGCTTCCAACCTTTTCTATTCCAGTATGACTGTGCCCCAGTACACAAAGCAAGGCTCATAAAGACATGGTGGGATGAACGTGGTGTGGAAGAACTTGACTGGCCACACAGAGCCCCGACCTCAACCCCATCCAACACCTTTGGGATGAAACGGATTGTGAACCAGGCCTTCTAGCCCAACATTGTTGCTCTACACAATGAATGAGCACCAGTTCCCACAGAAACTCCAAAAACTTGAGGAAAGCCTTCCAAGAAGAGTGGAAGCTGTTGTAGCTGCAAAGGGGGACCAACTCCATATTTAAGACTATGTATTTGAATGAAATGCCTTTAAAGTCACCGCCGCTGTTATGGTCAGGCGTCCCAATACTTTTGTCCATACACTGTATTTAAGTAGTATGATTAATGATGATCATTTCCTATTACTACTACTCCACAACCATCAGTAAAAAAGTGATTCAGAAAAAACTGCAGGGGTCCACCTTGATCAGATGACTGTCCCTGATTGGTCCCAGAGTTGTTTATAATCTGACATTCCTGAATTTACCACACCCACCCTGGAGCAGGTTAGGGCTGCAGCATAAGTTGCCATGGTGATACAGACTAGTAACAAGTGATCCACCATCATAAGACAGAAAATCCAGGCTTACACTGAACTAAGAACTAGCATTCGATGACCCCTTGTTTAAAGAATCAAAAGAGGCTGATCCAGAAACAGCCCAGAACAATCACTGACAGCCTTTTCCCTTAATTGCTTTAATTATTTCAATTATGTGGACATCAAGATTATCGTCAATCTCCTGTTAAAGCAGTAATAACAAGAAGTTTCAGCATTGCTAAAAGTGGGGGACATTTTTGGCTATAGCAACAACAAAGAGTACCTGAATATGTACCTTGCCCTAATATTGTAATGTCAAAATGTTAATGCTTCTACCGCATAGCATAACTGCATGCAAACACACACACACACACACACACAGGCACATAATTTATACAAATGCATCTATGGGCCACAAATATTTAGTTTGTCAGTTTAACCGAAAAATGCCTTCATGTGTAAACATGCGTCTGTTTTCATTTAATTCTAATAAATAAAATGAAACAGTCCAAAGCAAATCGATAGGTTAGATCAGTGATTTTAAAATCATTTGTCACGGAACCCCAGACTGTACACATTTATGCTCCAATCAATCTCATAACACTCAGAGACAGAGCAACAATGTGGACCGTTTAGGGCCCTGCAGTTTGAAAAGCTCTGGCTTAGATTAACATGAGCAACCTTTAACATCCGTTCCAACTTCTAAAACACTTTAAATCCACATCTGCCCTGTTCTACCTTTTTAATAGGTTTCAACGGATGTAAAATCTTTTAAAGCAAAAGTCATTGCAAATTAAGATTGCGTTTCTTACAATATCTAATAAATATTGTGTATTAATGCAAAAGATGCTGCTTTTTATTGGACTGGACAACAGAGGTAACTGCTAAGACAGTACAAACAATTCGAATCATTTGATTGATCATCGAGTCAAACAAGAATTGATAAACAAATAAGCAAATAAGAATAAAACAATCACATTTTTGGTGTATCTGGAACATCAATTAAATTGTTCTTTGGTTAGTTACTCTTGAGTAAAAATATGATATGATTGTATATATATACACACTGAATATACACTCTGTTAAATAAACACTAACAACACTGGATGTTTCATACGTTAGGGGAAACTAGCATTATTCTAGTGGTAGTAAACCAATGAATCAGCAAATTAAAAACAAATCTCACTATATTTATGGCTGGCGCATTCATGACCATAGAATTTAACAGACATGCAAGTTTCAGTTCCGAAGTAACTATTTCTGTAAAGGCTTTCACTCAAGATCTGGATTGTAACTGAAGAGTTTATATTATATATACAGTATATATATATATATATGAAGATTGTAGAAGATGTCCACAATGTGTCCACAAATTAGAGGCATGGGGTTGTTCAAAATGTCTTGGCATTAAGATTGCCCTTCACTGGAAGTAACCCTGAAAAACAGGTGTGTCCCAATACTTTTGTCCATGGATACACACTTTAAAACCATCTGCGTAATATTGTGCAGGTCCCACTCATGCCACCAAACCAGCTCTGACCCAAGAAGACGCTGGCTCCACAAGACCTCTGCAGGTGTGCTGCAGCCTCAGATCCTTTAAGGTTGCAAGGTGCTGGCCCCATGAAATGAACTACTTTGTCCAGAACATCCCACAGATGCTTGTTTAAATTGTGATCTGGGGACTATGAAGGCAAAGTCAAAACTTAAAAATCTGTGTCATGTTCCTCAAATAATTCTTTTAAAAAATTGTGCTATCTAGTCCAAGTAATAGAAGCCCTACCGCACAACTTAACAGGATCTGCTGCCAACACCTAGGTGTCATATACCACTGCACACTTTCAGAGGTCTTGTGGAGTCCATGCCTTGATGGATGAGAGCTGTTCTGGCAGCAGGAGGAGGACTTACGCAATATTAGGCAGGTGTTATGGCAAATCAGTGTGTGTATAATTTGTACAACACATATAACAGGACTTCAAACCATTAGGCAGAAGTCAAACCATTCATTCATTCATTTTCTGTAACTGCTTAGTCCTTACTAGGGTTGTGGGTACCTACGGTCAATTCAGTATCCATCTCACCTGACGCGCATGTCTTTGGACTGTGGGAGAAAACGGAGACCCCGGAAGAAAACCCAATAATACTTTACTTAAAAACACTGAGACAAGAGCAAGTCAAGTGAGTGATTAGTCATTCAGTTTGCAAAATTACACAATGCAAAAGAGCCAGCACGCCTGTTACTGGTTTTGGAATTTTAGATTGTGATTTTTTAAAATGTCATTTACCTTATTCCTTTGTATTGCAGTTTAGAATTCATTTTTAGACTATAAACCCGGGTCTGCATACTGTACACTCTAAGGTACTCCATGCAACTAACAGTAGATTAAAAGATCTAAAACCTGTTGTAAGGTTTGATTTTGTACAAGAATAAAATTTGCAACTCGATCATCCGTCATTTGCTGATGATCCTGGTCTTTTTTGAGGACAGTGCTTTTGTTTATCCCTGAAGCTGGAAACATTTAGGATTAATCTGTGGGGAAGGCTTCACTCAGAGCTTGAGGTCCAAGTATTAACAGCTCAAAAGGTAAGCGCCATTCTTTCCTAGGATACTGTATGTTCTAACAATCCGTTTAATGTGATGTATGTTAAATATTCCAACTTTAAGATCAGTTAGTTAGCCAACAAAGCTAGCTTTGATGCTTGACGGTTAATTAGGATGAACAGAACTCCCATTAGCAATTAAAAACCTTCCGAGTAAGGATAAATATCAATGCACTCATTCACCGCCATTGCTTACATTCGGCTAACAACGTGGCGTACAAGATGACCAGCCAGTGCCGCATGAAGCACCGTACTGGCTGGCTATTTAGCTTCAGCTTTGGCTCATCTGAAGGGGCAGCTAGTCCTGTGCAAGTACTGTCTTCCAAAAAAATGCCCAAACAAGTATGAGAGGCTACCTGCTCAATCTTGCAGCACAATTGTTGAACTCCTTCTGTCTTCATACTTTCTCATTCAGTGCCCACAGTTGCTCTGCAACAGAAAGAAGGAAGAATAGTGTGTGCAAAACTGGGACTGACTAGCTGCAATACCCCTTTCAGTAAATGCTCTGTCCTCACAACAGACCGGTCACTTATCCTGTATAGCAATGGGGACAGGGGAGGACTGGAGGACTAATGTGGCCCACTGCCACACCTATCTTTGGGGGGTGGGGGTTGAGGTTCCCTATAAACACACCGACACTACACATCCTCGTCTGCACTGCTTCAAGTGTCACTGTTGTCCTGGAGGTCTTAATCTCTTTCACGTGGAGTTTCTGTTGCTGGGACTCTCGACCCCTGCTCAGGAAGGTGTGCAGGCGCCTGCTGAAGCCCATCATTTAATTGCGATCATTTTGCCGTTTGTGTGTTTAGAGCAAGGCTCCTCGGAAATCATCAATTGCACTGCAAAACACACAAACACAGACGCGCATATACACATACTCGCACAAGATGCAAAGAGATGGGCACACTCCAAATCCTAAATAAAAGATCAGCCCTCTCATTCGGCATTGGGGGAACAAAATGGAGAGACAGAATATTGGGAAAGAAATGGTTGTGCTAAGAGAAGAGTGAGGAGAGAGCTAGGAAAAAAGGACTGAATAAAAAAAAGAGAAAAGACAGAGTTGAGGGAGGAGAGGAGAAGAGCATTCAGCAAGGAGGATATAAAAGGAACAGAGAGGGGGGCGAGGGAGGGAGAGAGACAGAGCTATGGAAAGAGGGAGAGAAAGAGAAGAGAGAAAGAGGAGAGCGTGCGAGAGAGGGGGGCAGATGAGAGCGAGAGAGTGGAGAGAGAGAGAGACAGGGAGTGAGAGAGAGAGCGAGAGAGATCAAGAGAGAGGAAGGGAGGAGGGTGGGAGGGAGAGCGAGCGAGAGAGAAAGAAACGTAGAGCAAAGGGAGAGAGAGAGAGAGAGAGAGAAAGAGAAAGCAAGAGAGAGGAGAGAAAAACAGAGGGGGAAGGGAGGAGGAGAGAGAAAGAAGAGAGAGAGCCACAAGAGACTCAAAAACCACAGAATAAGAATCCAGTGTCTGCCTCCAACTCTATACAGATCGACAAATATGAATGTAAATTTTCTGCTACAGCCTATAGTGCACGCATGTGAATGAGCCAGCCGTCCACATGCAACAGCCCTGAGGTCTCAAGTTCATTGTATCAGGCACCACAAACCGTGTGGCCCTGGCAGTATGCAACAGTGCCACTCCTCTCCCCTCATCAATCTCCCTGTAGACGGGGGTCAGAGGGTCAAACCCCCAGCCGACTTTTGTACCACAACCTCAAAGGAAGCACCTACCTCCTGCCACTCTGCCTCATAATCCAGGATAATAGTGGTTAAACGGCCTAGTGGCATGAGGTGGCCTCCGTCACCACGAAGGTTGCTCATGTGACGGCTGTACAGAGCCGTGAGAGTTGCGCTTCCCCTTTGGTCGGAATGGTAGATAGGAGCTCTGTAGTCAGACTGCTATGCTATATGGCTGCAGTGGTAGTCTGAGTAGAGCTCCTCTCACATAGAGGCCCTCCTCAGAAGTAGAGAGGCCTGTTAACACTAGGGGTCTCTATAGTGCTTGCCTGTGTGCAAAGTCTCATTTGGAAGGATCCATATAGCCTGGAAAGAGCCGCCGTCCCTTCCATACAACTCTCCGCTCTTTTGTATTTCTCCCTCACCTCGCAGTAACAAATTTCAACCTGAATTACTTTTTCTTTCTCCCAAGTTTCATTCTTTTAAATCAAAACCCCTTTGTCTCTCTCTCTCCTTTTGTACCTTCTTCTTGTTTCCATGGTTACCCCTCTCTCTGCGCTGTACACTATCTATCTCTCCCTCCGTTTCCCTCTCTGTCTCTCTCACTCTGTTCTTATCTTTCTCATTTTGCTTTCATCTCTGCCTCCCTTCCTCCTGCTTTATCCCACACCCTCCTCACTCCGGCTTTTATCTCTTTTCACTTTCATCTGTCTTTCACCTTTCTCTCCCCTTCAAGCCTGCCATTCCATCATGCTGTTTTTTTTTTTTTTTGGTTTCTTACTTATGGAGTAGAGAAAGAGAGAGAGAGAGAAAAAGAGAGAGAAGTTTCATCTGTTGCCCTATCAATTCTGCATTTTTAATCATTTTCCGTCTGTCCAAGCCACCTTTCCCCCCCCCCCCTTTCCAATTTCGGCCGATGCCCATTTACATGTGCGTTAGACAGAGTGGCCACATCTTATATGTTGGCCTCTGGTTTGTCCGCTCTCAAGCTCCCAAGCTACGTTGACGCTTTCGCATCTCTTTCGATGTCTGTGTTCCATGCGATGTAGATATTGCACAGAGATAAACGCATGCTGCCCTACATGCTGTTCCCACTCCCAATTTCCTGTGTGGCCCTGGCTGGAGAAGGGAGCGGCACTACATGGCTGTGTGTCCTGTGGCCAGACAGCTCAGTGCAAAAAAACACTTTCTTTCCTGTAGGCATGAACGTGTTCCACAAACCGCCTGCGAGGAGATAACAGAGAACACACGCCCGCGTGGCAGTTAAACACAACAAGCCATTTAGCCACTCTATGACAATTCAACACCTCTCAGACAAAACCAGGAAGCCTTACTGCACATGTACAGAGGAAGGCCACCTTGGGGTGCTTCGTGTGACTAAAATGTGTCATTTTCTCGCTCGACGCAGACAGGCGTGCACGCTGTAGAGAAAGTCCCTATAGCAGAATGTAGTTTGAGATTGACTGCAGTAGGAGGAAGTTTTGCACTCTGACTGAAACTAACCTCTCTCTCCTTCTCCTTCCCCTTTCCCTTTAAGTACCACAACTATTCAGAAAAGAGAATAAAGACAAGCTGAATAGAGGAAGAGAAGAAATCGAGGTCCCAAAGAACGGGAGAAAAGAGAGAGGGGGTGAACAATGAAAAGAAAAACAGGAATGAAAAGCAGCCAGAAAGAAAGGAAGAGAAGAAAGAAGGACAGCGAGAGGGAGGGGAGACAGAGAAAAAGAGGCAAAGCAAAGCACTGAAAACAAGCGCTCTGCAAAGAGAGAAGAGAGAAAAAAGGAAAGGAGAGAGAGAGAGGGAGAGGGAGGGGGGAGGGAGGGAGGGGGCTGGTTGTCTATTTAAAAAGACATGTTTCAGTGCAGATGGATTTGATGGTGAAACATTACTAGTGGATGGAATCTCGGTTTAATGGCGAAACCAGACTGCAAATGGAGATTTTAGCATTTACTGCCTGGCTGACTACAGTAAACAAAGACATCTTACTGTCGCGACTGCCCTTGTTCTCATCCGACAGATTATTTGTTAGATCAGGCTAGTTCAAAAGGTGTCTTGATAGCAGATGAAACTCACACATATGCATTACAATGACTTAAAAACAACAGATTTGAACAGTATTTCAAGATCCGTTTTTTTCAGCTGCCACTGACTTTACTATGGCACACAGTGAAGCTGACACAAGAAGCCTACACCTGGAGAAAGGAACTACGAACGCGAGAGTACAATAATCAGTCAAGGGACAATAGGATGTGCCCCCACACACAATGTTTATTTTGTTCCCGGCCCCATGAGAGTGTTATTTTTGGAAATGGCCGACATCTCTTTGGCTCAATCCGATAAAAATAAATATAGCTGCCTGGATTTACATTGACTGCAAGCATATAGTGTCAGTATTTGAACATCACCCTCCTGGTATTGCCATGTGCTCGTCCCAGCTCTGTGACGGCACCAATAAGAGCACAAACTTCTCCAGCCCAGCAGACTCCATAAGGTTAACTCTTCCTGCAGGCAGGCATGATGTCATGACCAACAATCTGATACTGGCTATCGGAGATGCAATCTGTAATTGAAAACAATGACCTTCTGGCTTCACTTTTGCTACATTACTCGTGACTACCAATCATAAACCAAGCTAGCAGATATAATGGAGAACAGAAAGGTGGCTGTCTATGGAGGGGACATGTCCTACCTGTAATAATAATATAACAATATTTAAGACACGTGAGAGCATCCACCGTGCTCTCATGTAACAGGACCACCATGAATTATGAATCAACACACATGTGCAGGCTGGAATCAGACAGAGGCCACTGAACAGGCCTAAAAAAATGGCCCTGGTAAGGCTGGGCATTATGGAGAAAAAAATATGTCGAGACACATAGGTGACATGCATCACAATGTTCTGACTCTTGGTATGATAATACTTCTGACATAGTTTTGACAAAACTACTTGTCCTCAAGTATTCATATAATTTTCATAAAAGCTATTTTTTTTTCATAAAAGTTCATTTTAAATTAAACCTCTATGCTTTTTAACAATATGTTTTCACTTGAATTAATCAAATAAAGTCTTAGAAAGGGGCTGAAATTACTAAATGTTAAAAATAATGTTAACTAATGGCACCAGTTTCTCACAACAAAAAGGGATGTTGGAGAAGTCACTAGCAATTATAATCAGGCACACTCAACATACAGCTGAACTGTAAATGTGTACAAACACTAAAGCCCATTTTTTCCTATCCATATCGGCCTCTGCAATACTGATATGGCAAAAGGCTGCTATATGCAAATAAGGCTCTAACCAATCACAATGTTTCTGACAGGCTGACCAATCACAGATCAAGGGGAGTTACTGGGTGTTCTGATGAATTGAGGTGTTCTGATGAATTTAATCAAATTTTTAACCATTGTGTTAGGTGTTGGCGATTCAGTGGGTAGGGCTAAATTGCTTCAGCCAGAATAAAGAGATTTAAATGTGTTGGTTTTGTGACATCATGAAAACTATGATCTGAAAACAGGCTGTATGGAGGGGGAAGTGAACAAACAATATTTGAAACAATATTTACAGACTTTAAGCAATTTTAATTCCAGAAAAGTGATGCAGGCCTTTAATATCTTCAAAGGCATCGCAATCATTACACTCAATATGGTCATCTACATCAACTAGGTTGGTGTGTCAAAGTGGTCAGTTACTAGTTCCTTTTTTGTGTTTAATTGCATGATGTTATGCTGGTGACAGCATTTTTACTGGTCTGGTTGCTCAACCTCTTTTGAAATGCCACTACCCTGCTGAGAATGGTACTCGTTAGGTTCTGAGGGTGGCTAACAATATGTGCAGCAGCAGCAGATGGACTAGTCAGTAAATGTACCTCCACAAACTGGATCTATATCTATTTCTCTCTCGCGCACTCTCTCTCTCTCATATATTTACATATATATGCATTTACATACATACATACATACATTTACACACACACACACAAACACACACAAACACACACAAACACACACAAACAAACACACACACACACACACACACACACACACACCAACACACACACACACACAC
>JBBPCX010000018.1:2406133-2427689 GCA_037974365.1 Hydrocynus forskahlii | reverse complement strand
CACACACACACACACACACACATACACACACACACACACACACACACACACACACACACACACAGACAGACACACACACACAGACAGACACACACACACACACACACAGGCAGACACACACACACACAAACTACTTTGACCAGCCCTAGTCACTTACTATTCTTTGACAAGGAACTAAGGTTGCTAAGTATTGAGTGTCAAACACAACCACACAAACAAAGCACATTTTAAACATTGATATTATATCATGTTGTTTTAACATCATAAACAAACAAAAGAAGGATCAGCTGTAAGCGAAGAGAATTTAATTATGATGGCATAATCCAGGCTTTCAGATTCATTTAGCTTCGAATGCTGGATTCAGTAATTCAGCCTCCTGAGTGGCACAGCCATCTCAGCATTAGTCCTATCATTGAGAGATTGCAAGTTTAATTACTGGCAGTGCCACGGCCATCTGTTTCTGGGAGCCCAGGACAGGATAACTGGCCTTGCTCTGCCTGGATGGGAAGGATGCTGTACTTTCTTAGCATCGCACTCAAATGTGGGGAAGAATGGTAAGATTACCATTTTGACAACACAAATGGCCCTATAACAAATTACCAGTCCGTTTCTACTTAAAGATCTCTAAATGGCTTCTTTTGGAGGGCTAATTTTAAATGTATGGCTTTGTATTTGGGTAAAAGGTGATCTCTCAGTACCTATTTCCATTGAGAACAGAGACTTTCTTAGTAGTGATGCCACAAAAATGAATACAAACTGGTTCACTGCTTGTCAGAAAACCAAAACGGAAACCAATGAAAAAATGCAATGTTAAATAAAGGTTATTGAATATTTATTTGAATCAACTGATGATTAAACAAAAACCCTGTGACAGCCAGGACTGTGCGCGGTTTAGACTGTGTCTGTTTAAAATATTGTAGTTATTGTAGAATATTGGTATAATCCAGGGTGACTGCAAGGTCAAAAATGATCAGATACTTCACATAGTTTCTGTTTGCATGATAAATGGCACAGTCAGCAAGCATACAATCATTGTATGACTGAACTTGTAAATCGAATTGTGGATAAATCCTCAAAACTAGCAAACACTCAGCATACCAAATGCTTATAGCTCAAGAAGACAAATAGCCTGCATTTCTGAGAAAATATTTTCTTAATCTGAAGCCCTAAAGTATTCCTATTTTAGTGTGATCTACTGACTCTTGCCTTGTTGGAGCCAAGAATCAACACAACTTTCTAAAAGAATATTATACTACCCGTGTTTGCTTATGCCTACTAACTCCAGAGGCAAAAACAAAGTGTGTGTGTGTATATGTGTGTGGCCAATCAGTTCAAATAGTAGCATACACCCTTAAAAATAAAGGTGCAAAATTCAACCAGAAAGGCTTGCAACCATTTTTGGTTTCCTAAAGAACTTTTTCCAAAAGATGCTCTATTGTAAAAAAGAAAAATCTAGAACTGCTAGAACAATGTGTGAGTTTTAGGCCCATTATTTTAATTCTTTTTTTTTTTTTTACAGAACCATACCTTCAGATCAAAAATCTTTTTTAAGCCAACTGTTCTTATACATGACCAAAGAATAATAAATCCATCCAAATAGACCCGTTGAAGATGACATCAGCGAGTTCATGCTTAATCTTTTGTGTTGGTGGTCTTTTTAATGTCTGAATATGCATAAAAATGCTATTTTTGACTTTACTGTGCCAGTCCTAATGTGGAGAACTATGTTGTTGACATGTACACATCAGAAATAATTTGTATTATCTTTGTTATCCAGTAAATATATGTAGGAATGAAAAAATCAGCATCTAAATAATAAACTTTTCTTGGCCTTCATGATCATCTTGACCTTTTTCAGAATATGGCAGTACCAAGCTAGGGCAGTTCTAGACTCTATAACATTTTGTTTTTTTGAAGCTTCAAGCCTTGTAGCCATTTTCACTCATTTTTATTTATTCCTGTCATATTCTGAATACCTTGTTAGGTGTCAACATGTATGTAGATGTACGACGATAGCACCTATTGCACTGTAAGCTACAATACAAATTAGTATAGAAGAACAAAACGGCATCATGTGCTTGTGCTGCACTAACAGAACAAGATGACTTGTGCTCTGACAATCCAGCTTTTAATGTGTGTGGTGAAAAATACTGGTACCACACACTGGAAATCCTTCATTTATCCTCCATGCTGTTCGCATTTTGCACTCTATGTCATGTTGATAAATGGTTGATTTCATGATGCATTTGTATTGGCTGGTCAATAGACGTGGGTCGTAGCAGTGCACACACTGTGAGATGGTCATCCTGACGTTGTCAGAAAATAATTGTAGGCCATCTTTGGTTGCAAGACCATGACAACTACCGTTTTTGAACATCTCTCATAGTACGATGTAGGACCACCGTTTAGGAGCCATGACCAAAGAAATAGCCACGATTCTTTTAGCGTTGTCATCTTTCGTCAGGGACAGCCCAAAATCGTACCGTGTATACTGGGCATTAGGTCTACAGTTGGACGTTTTGCAGTAAAACACCTTGAGACCATTCATTTATTCTAGAAATGGTGTGTCAGACTCCAATCCTGGAGGGCCACAGCACTGCAGAATTGACGATTTTACCTATTTTAAACCTAAGTGAGTTTAGTTCAGAACACCAGAAGAAGGAAAACACCAGTATCTGCAAGGCTGTGACACTCCCTAATCTTTATTCAAAAAGCCAGTCCCTTCAGGATGGTGTCTCTGGTTTCTGTAGCCTGAAATAAAATTTTTCATGATGAAACTTCACATGCTTATCCACTTGTGTTCACAGTTTAATGAAGCACAACGGGGAAAATAACATGCAAAACATTTAATTGGTGTCTCAATTCAGACAACTGATTAAGTTAAAAAAAGGTCATTCCTGTACTGATTGTTTTAACAGTGGGTGATGCCACGCAGCAAGCCGAAAATAAGCCCTGAGCTGATGGTACATATGTAACTATTAACAAATTAAGATTCAAGCAATAGAAGAATGAGCTCCTTAACATTCTCTTAATGATTAACAATCACTGTTGGCCTTGACACAAAAATGGATGGGTCATACATAGAAGTACATGCTCCAATAGTGTTGGAAAAAAACTGTTGGGTTTGGCTGTATATACAAAATGACATGAAAAGACTTCAAGGCATTTTTATGATTATGTATTATATGTATTGTATATGTATTTGTGATTCTGTATTAATGTATTACATGCATCACAATATTTCCTTTTTTGAATTGTGATGTTGGAGCTAACGCAAAGCAACTTTGGTGCCACATTTAAAAAATTGCCAATGAGTAGAATATTTATGCAACCTTTCGTACACAGAGTGATATGAAAAAATGTATCACTCTTGTTGTAAATTTTTTTTCTGAGAGTTGGTGAAATGGACAGGCAAAAAAGGACCAGCTCTGTCACAAAAACAATTATTATTGTTCACATACTGTGCTGCACTAAATGTAGTTAACCAGGACTACTTCTGCAACTTTGTACATACTCAGAACAGTATATTGTGACAGAATTTATCATAATAACGAGAAGTATTATAAGATTGAACACATCAGTATTCTTTAAGTACTGATGATTTCTATGCCATGCTAATGAAAGCTAAGGCTAAGGTTCACTTTGTCATCAACTGTATACAAGTAAATAGTGAGATGAAATAATGTTTCTCTGTGATCACGGTGCACGTATAACAGTACACAACAATACCACACAATGGCAGTACCTGTTTAAAGTGCAGACAGTGGGCATTAGACATAAGACACAAGACAGTATAAACATATAAACAACAAAAGTCCAATTGCACTTCACAGTGTGAATAGAGTTAAATGGTGAGTTGGATGTAAAGAAATTGCATGTAAAAAACAGCCATTTCAGCATGTGGAAATTCAGAGATTGAGGAATATGATCGGTCATTTGGAGCTAATAATATTGCACGTGGAAGGACATTGCCAGCATATGAGCATATTGTGCATTCACAGCACATGAATTATTGCAAAGAACAAACATTCAGCAGTATCTCTGTATTGCTATGGGGTTTAGCACCTGTACAGTCATTTGGCAGCGTGTGAGTGGATAACTGTTCAAGTTCAGGACTGTATTTATTCAGTATATAGTGAGGTAGATTAAGGTAAAAGTCCCAATTGCAGTTCACTGTATAGTTGGAGTGAAATGAATAAACAGAAGTGAATGAAATGATTTTTAGAAGACCTTTAGAGCATTGGTCAGAAACCGTGTGTGCTGAGAAGTCTGACAGCTTGTGGTATGAAGCTGTTGCACATGGCAGATGCTATGGTATCGCCTGCCTACCGATAAAATAGCAAACAAACTGTGAAAGGTGTGAGCTTTGTCCTCCACAATGCTGCATGCTCTTCCAGTGCAGAGTTTGTGGTGGGTGTCCTGCAGGGAAGGCAGAGCAGCTCCCAACCCAGACTGTGATGTAACTGTTTAAGACACTTTCGATGGTGCCCCTGTAGAATGTGGTGAGGATGGGTGAAGGTAGCCTGACCTTAAGTTTCTGAGGAAAGTGAAGATGGTGTTATGCTTTCGTAGCCGGGGAGGAGGTGTTTATTGACCAGGGGAGATGGTCTGAGATGTGGACGCCCAGGAATGTGATTCTGCTGATCCTCTCAGTGGTGGAACCGTTGATGGAGAGTGGAGAGTGATAAGTGCAAACTGCTTTTGAGTAGGTTGTGGACTTTCTACTTTCTTTTCCAGTAGAAAGTCCACAACCCAATTGCAACACATTCAACTTCACACTTAGCCTCTGGGATTATGGTCTTGAAAGCTGAGCTGAAATCGATTAGCAGCATTCTCACATTTTTCTTTTTGTGGTGGGTTACCATTTACTATTGCAGCATTTAACAGACGCTTTTATCGAAAACAACTTCCATTCCAGCTACAGGGGAGAGTCTTCCTGGAGCAACTTGGGATTGAGGGTCTTGCTCAGGAACCCAGTGGTGGTATGCTGAAGGCAGGATTCGAACCCATGACCTCTTGGTCCAGAAGCAAGTATCCTACCCACTAGGCCACCATTGGTGATGGGTGAGATGCAGTTGATACGACATCTCCAGGGGACCGGTTAGCTTTCAACAAAAGGCCTTGATAGGTTCATGACAAGTCTCTAGAACCACTTCATCAAAATTGGAGTGAGTGCTACAGTACAGTACATAGTCAGCTGGATTACATTAGGTGTCTTTGAGACTTTTGTCCCTGGATCTTCTGGGCATATGCAAGTTTTGCAGTCTTGATTGCCTGAGACAGGTTATTTTACACAATGCTGAGGACCTCTGCCACCAGATGCAGTTTCTCTGGCTTTCAGTAGCTGCTGGACATCAGCAATAATCCAGTATTTCTCGTTTGCTCTTATATTGATGGTTTGGGTGAGAGTAACATCCTCTGTGCACTTACTGATGTATCCAGTCACTGATGCTGTGTACTCCTCCAGGTTACTATAGTTCCCGTTAGTGGCAACTACTTTGAACATATTCTCTTGGACTCAAAACAGCCCTGTAGTGCTGAAATGGCCTTCTCTGGCCACACTCATTTCTCTGTTCACTGGTCTGGTCTGTTTGAGAAGAGATTTGTAGGCTGGAATCATATTTACAGAGATGTTATCTGAGGTGGTTAGAGGTGGGTGTGGTTCTGTTCTGTACACGTCCTTCATGTTGGTTTTACCATCATCCAAACAGTTTTCTCCCCTGGTTGCAAAGTCTAGAAATCTGGTAGTATCGATTTCATATTGGCATGGTTGACGTTGCCAGCAGTGATTATAAACCTACAGGGGTGTGTGGTTTTCAGGTTGTTTGCAGCCTTTTAGAGTTCAGCTAGCATTGGTTTGCTTTGGCGCCAGGTGGTATGTACACAGCTAGCACTACAGCCGAGCTTAACTCCCGAGGCAGATAGAAAGGCCAACATATCACTGGGATAAATTCTACCATTTCTGAGTAGTGCATACAAACTACCACTGCATTTGCACCCCATTCAGTGTTTACATAAATACACAGTCGGCCGTGTTTCTGACCACAATAATGATAAATGTTGCCATATTGCCCACCCCGACACAGAAAAACTCACTGATGTGCCCAAGAAGGAAAGGCTAGCCCATCTGGTCCCATCTCACAAAAGAACTACTGCAGATTTGCCCAAAAACGGTAAATGATGGCTCTGATAGAAAGGTGTCAGAGCACATAGTGCATCGCAGTTTGCTGTGTATGGGGCTGCACAGCTGCAGCCTGGTCAGAGTGCCCATGCTTATCCTACAATTGGACACGTGATTATCAGAAGTGGACCTTGAAGCAATAGAAGAAGGCAGCCTGGTCTGATGAGTCATGTTGTCTCTGCATCATATTGATGCATGTGCATCACACTATGGAGAAAAAGGCAGAGGACAAACAATTGCATTAGTGCAATTCACAGAAATAGGCCTAACACAATATTGAGTTATTTCTGTCACAGTTTTACAATAGGTCAAACATAGGCTTACTTCTAACACAGTATTTACACACTGTCCAGTTAATACTAACATAATTTTTTTTGGCTCTATCTATCCATCTATCCATCCATCCATCCATCCATCCAACCATCCATCCATCCATTTATGCTTTTAACAGTTTCCAGTGTGTAAACTGTATTGTGCAGTGTGTGCACAAGTATAATCTCTATATTACCTCGATATTATCATTTGACAGCTTTTTTAATGTAAGGAACTGTTATGTTGTGATAATATCATAACACCAGTTTAAAATCTAAAGCAGTGGTCCTCAACCCCCCTACTGGACATCTACTATCCGGCCTTGTTCAGGTCTAACCTGCATCTTAACATCTAATCCAATCCTGACGCTCCAGCCAATCAGTAACTTCTGAAGAAGTCCATTAGCCAGAGCATGTGTTCTCAGTTAGCTGGCTCTCCAGGACCAAAAATAACGTTAGGATATTATTGTTACTGTATAAATGTAATTATTAAAACTATTTTTTAAACCCATACAGTCCAGTGTTGGACGTGAGTATTGTTTTTTTTTTATCTTTCTCTAAAACTGAACAATAAAACGAGCACCAATGTTCCACCGCCACAAGGTGGCAGTATTTGACTACCTTTTTGTTTAGTTAAATCTGCCACCAGATGGCAGCAATGATATATAAAGCTATCAATATAAACCTAATTATGTTGCTGCTGAGGGAACAAATTGTGAGTTACTGGCAAATCAAGACACATAGACAACATAGCAAAAAACAAACCCCAAACCTTCAAATCCCAAACCGCCAGACCTATCAAAAACTGTTACCCATGTTTTCCTCATGTTTTTTGTTGTAGTTTTCAGCAGAGCACTGTGTTTGTGTTAACACTTTATAGCACTTTAGCCCAGGACTAAAGTCAAAACTCTCCAGCGTCTCTCCCTCTGCTGTTGACTCCTAAAGCAACAATAGCTTGAATCCTGAAGTCATACTGATTATGTAACACGGACACTCCCCACTCCAACACATGCTTGCTCACTTATAAAACGACTTACGAGCAAGGATTTGGAATGGTCTTTGAGGGGCAAGAGAACGTAAGCTGTAGTCATGAGGATTGAAATGAATGTCTTGCACATGTGGAAGAGGAAATAAAAGATTCCAGATGTGACCAAACATCATCAGCTGTCCATGACCTCATATAGTTGTTTCACAATCTTGGGTTTTCTCGCTGATTTGTTGTCTGTGTCATTTTGTCATCAGTCTCGGGTATTGTTTCAGTGGAAGCATGGTTATAAAATGCCATGATGTTTGGTGTGAGGTGGCAGCTATTGATGTCTCTTGGTGGTAGCAGCTGACTGACAACTTTTTAATGGGACTTCCTTTTTTTTTTTGGTTATTTGTTTTGTCCTTTAAGGCACAGTACGCCAAGGTGGAGAGAGAGGCTGCCGTGCTTGCAGTTTAAGTGATTCCATCCAAGCACTCCATGCCAGGTTTTGCTCTCGCAGAATGTTGGCCACAAAGACAAACATTTCATCTAACCCACATAACTGAAAAGTCTTACTGTTTCCAGACCTAGCCTCATTCATGGCACAGGAATCATTAAAATTCTTGGCTTTGGCCTGTGTGGTACTTAGCATTGCATTGATTTAAAGTTCAGTGTGCAGTTCATAGATTACTTGCATTTGCCATTCATTGTGTATGAGGCAGCTGATTACATTAATAATCAGAGTATGCCAGGCTAATTTAGCCAGGCCAGAAATGTAGCATGAAACCGGTGACTTCCTTATTATCCAGGCTCCAGATGTTACTGAGCATCCATGAGACACATGGCAAGTATGGATAAGAGATTTGTAAACTGATGCAAATATCCCAATTTTTTAATGTAACAACAGCGATGCAAAATGCTCTGCTCTTCTGGGCTATGATGAACACATTTAACTACAATACACTATGCTGAATGTGATATTGCCTTGAAATTTCTGTGAAATCTGAGTTTCGGTCCAATCCCTATTTTCTGTCGTTACTTGGATATGCTTTGGGCCTGAAGCAAGGTAGTTGGTATCAAAGAAAATCGTCTTTCTTGGATGTGATTCATCCATATCACTAGCTGTCTATGATTCAGCAGTCATTCCAGTAAATCCAGTAAATTCGCTTTCTGATTTACTGGAATCTGCTTTAATAATATGTAATCATGTGTTAATTACGGGACTGTGTTCACATTGAAATGAAAATATCAACCATATAGTCTAAAATATAGTCTAAAAAAGTGTCAGCATAGCCAGCTTGTAATGAACTAAATGGAAAAATAACTAATTACTTTTTATTTATTTATTATTTAAATCTTTAATATATTTTTTTTCATGTGCCCATTAGACAGTCTGTAAGTGAATAATTAATAAATAAACACAGTAGGGTTGATGATAGGGTTTTTTTTTTTTGATGACCAATAAAATGTGTTGGTCAATGTTAGCAGATATCTGATACATCAGTACGGCTCAAGTCAGACTTCATCCTTTCTGTCTTCTACTTTTATAAACTACTTTCCATTTTTATCTATCTATTTTATCTATCTAGTATTTTTTTCTTGGCTGCACATGTCCCCATGAGTGGGAATTTGTTCTACATATTTTGAAATGTTTTTGTTATTTTTGGTCTCAGGTTAAAAAATACATTTAAATGTTAAATTAATGAGTGACCACATACAGGCATGACCAAAATAGTGTATTGATCTTGGAAAAGTACAGATACCCCTGAACAGACTTTTCTGATATGTGACACTGCAGTTCCCCAGTGGCGATTGCACTCACATGGACTCCGGCTTGGTGCTGCAGTCTTTGATTGGCTGGTAGTACACGCTGTGTCCGCTATGTACAGTATTTAGAGCAGAAGAAAAACCTTTACACGAAATGACAAGAGGTACCAAATATTGCCCTGTATGTTGTCTGGACAATCAGAAGTACTTTCTATATTTACTTCATTAAGCCTGATTGGATAATAGCAGTATTTTATTGGATAAAAACTGGTATTTTATTCACATTCATCCCTTCATCAAGACTGGACTATGCATTTCTTGCTGTTTCTGTTCCTGCTTTAGGGCTGTGTCGTGCTTTCCTATCTCAGGATAGACTGTCTCCTAGTATTATGCTTTTGAATGTTTAGTTTAGTTAAAAGGAGTTTCATTTGATGTTTGATATACAGTAAAACAAAACCCTATTTCTTACCGAATTATAACGGTAAAAACGGTTAATGTATGAGTTTTTAGTCTGAGCTTATGAAGATGTGTACTTTCCCAGTACAGCACGTTTCATCAGTATAACAGAGACTGACTCCCAGAAATTCAGTGGTGTGCAGATATTTAAACATCATCCTCATGCATTCATGTCGTAAACACTGCTTACTCCTTTACTCGTCTAAACGAAAATGGGCTTAAACAAACACAGACTCGGTGTTTACTAGCAGACACTAAAGATGAAACACATTTTCTGTCATTTTATAGCATTTTCTGAGAAGTATCTGCTTTTCCTGGTGCTACACTAAAATGAGAGGAAAAGGGTAAAGGAACCATGGGAAAGAAATTGCATCACCCCCGTTCAGTGGCATGAAAAAACATGGCTTAGGTGATGTGTAGTTTTTGACAGTTTTGACACTTAAGTCTGCTTGTTTGGACCACAGTGGTTATTTCCTGCAATTTGGACTGTATTTGATGTGCTGGGGTTTTACGTACCTGTGTTAAACAAATGTGAAATGTAATTCCTGGTTAAAAGTGAATACATTCACAACCAAAATCTGGAAAATACGACTACTTTGCATGTGTTTACAAATCAGTTCATACAAATCATATTTATCCAACAAAACAAATGCTTTTAAAGGTAAAATACTGGTTTAGAAGTCAGATTGATTGGTGAGGAACGTCGTTTTACATTGTTGGATGCCAGCCGTTGTGATTTGAAGAAATGTTAAATATGTTCAGTAATGGATCACAGTTGTAGAAAGTTATGAATTTTCTTTGCTTGATGGTTTAACATGCGTCAAGCTTGCAACGCATCTGGAAAAATCATCAGAATTTTGGACAGAGCAGAGAGAAACGTTCCTTCCCTGATTACTCTTCCAACTTGCTTTCTCCAGCTGATATTTCAAGTTACAAATTGCTTGTTGACTATCATTATCTGTATGTTTTTCCCCTTGTGTTTTGTTTGTCCACTCATAATTGTACTAGCGTCTTTGAGTATTTTCAAAAGCGCTTTATAAATTGAATGTATTATTATTATTATTATTATTATTACTTGAAGATCATCACGTTGTTCCAAAAGTTGTGGTAATAAAATCAAGCAGGCAAACGTCCTCTGGGAGACTGAATGTAAAGTTCATTCAGGAAAATGGGCCCACTGGTAACGTGAAACAAGCAGCAAGAAAATGTCTTATCCATAACAAAAACAGAGGAACAAACCGAATGGGTGGAAACCACACTGAGATAAATGATCTTAGGCTTTAAAACTCTAGAGTAGTTCACAGGACCACTCCTTCTAAAATGGCCTTATGCATTTTAAATGAGAAGAATCCAAACGTTGTAAGCTTTATAACACGTGGTAGAATCTTGTGGTAGAATGAATATTAAAATATGATTATGTTGACACTTGTTTATGTTTTAAAGATCTCTCAAGGAGCATTATAATTGCAGGTTAGGAGAACCTTTATCACAGGAATAGTGTAGGTGTTGCAAATGGGTTTTTTTCTTCATTAAAAACAGTGTTAATTAAACTGTTCTTAGAATGCAACTATACATTACTCTGCATGTGGCTAATTTTATCACGTCACCTACTTAAATGCATTTTACGAGCAGTTTTGTAATATTCCTGGCTAGATCATTTACAAAACTGGATTTTTCTTTTGTCCTCCAATGTCTGACTGAACATGTTTTATGGTTATTAGCTTGATACCAATACTGGATATTTAACTGAAATATCTGAACTGAAACATACAGCCATCAGCTGAATCAGGTAGAGAAGGGTTGTCCTACTCACTGCGAGTGTTCCGTCACAAACCAAAGCTCATGCATGTCTATCCAAAGACGTGTGGATCAGCATCTAAATGCACTATATACACTAAAGTATTGGGACGCCTGACCATTACACCAACAGGGACTTTTCATTCAAATGACATTTCATTCAAATCCATAGACTTTAATATGGAGTTGGGCCCTCTTTGCAGCTCTGACAGGCTTTCCACAAGATTTTGGAGTTTCCGGGAGAATTTGTGCCCATTCATTCTGTAGAGCATTTACGAGGTCAGGCACTGGTGGTGAATGAGAAGGTCTGGCTCGCAATCTCTGTTCCAGTTCATCTAAAAGGTGCTGGATGGGGTTGAGGTCAGGGCTCTGTGTCGGCCAGTCAAGTTCTTCCACACTGAACTCATCCAGCCATATCTTTATGGAGCTCGCTTTGTGCACTGGGGTACAGTCATGCTGGAATAGAAAAGGGCTCTTCAGAATGACCCATTTTGTTTCACAAATGTTTGTAAATGGAAACTGCATGGCTAGGTGCTTGATTTTATACACCTGTAGTAAAGGGTATGATCAAAACACCTGAACTCAATAACTGAGCGGTGTGTCCCAGTACTTTTCTCCATATAGTGTATTTCCTGTCAGGACACATGAAAGTGTCCGAGGCAACTGTTATGAACAGCTTGTGATGTAAAGTTTGGTGAAAAAGAAGTTAACAACCCAATGAGTGTATGACTGACTCAGGGTGATCTGGGAGACCTGAGTGTGGTTGCTCTGTTAAAAAGTACCATCATGCAGCTTTGGCGAGTAAATCAAGGCTTAGCTCATTAAAGCTTGGCATCTTTGACATCCCCCTGCAGCTGTGAGCTTGTCAGGTTCTTTGCGTTAAAGGTCAGTCTCTGCCAGGCCAGCTGGCAAGTGCGCCAGCCTCTGCGCTGTGAAAAGCTCCTTTGTGGCCAAGCAAAGGAAACACAGGAGCCTCAAAGACAGCAGCACTACCTGCAACTCTGTGCAAGAGTGGGGGGTTGTCATCACGCCCGGATGGCTGCTTTCTCAAATGTACTGAACGGTTCCCTGTTTGCCTGGCCGTTGATCCCTCTTGCAAACTCATAGGGTATCCATTCCAGCTTCTTGCTTACATCAGAGTCAAAGTGGTTAGTCATTCATCGCATCATATATCTTTCTTGGCTGTTCTGAACTGCAGGTTGGCTCAGTACTATGGCTGAAACCTTGGGGATCGTCTAAAACCAGAACTGCACTTCAGTTAACAAGCCATCTACACATACTGCACTCAGACTGCTCAAATATACACTACATGACCAGCAATATGACAAAACTGCAGCTTTTCTGTGTTCATTAAAAAACAAAATCAGTGTAGTCACATACAAAAATGTGAACATCCCCAAGGGCAGCACAGGTACTCTGACTGGTCTGTAGCTACTCAGCCCCAGTACTCTGACTTTCTGTCATGCCAGCATTCACTTTTTAGCAATTTGTGTTACATTAGCTCTTCTGTGAAACCAAACCAGACAGCCTTGCCTTTGCTCCATATGCGTATATGAGCCTTGGGCACCCAGGACCCTGTGTGTGTGTCTATCTATCTATCTGTCTGTCTGTCTATCTATCGATATATATGTAAATATATGTATTTATCTATAAAACATGTTCTTTTCAAGTCATTATGTCACTGCTCGATTATCAGCTTGATATCTTGAACTTTCAACATTACCAGTGTCCAAAACTCTTGTGAAATACAAAGAAGGGATTTGGTTGTAACTCAGAACAGTGGATTATTTTCTCTGAAGCGAACCTTTATTTCAGTGGGGTGTAACAGCATGACCTCATGCATGTCCTGAAAGTCTTTCCAGCAAGGGTGTAAATGCATAAGAATGTGTGTAGTAGAGATGGAACAGAGTGGTCACCCTAAGGGCCTGTTCCTAGAGCACCCCTCATTTGTGAAGCACAGAGATTCAGAAAACAGACAGAATAAATTTTCACTACACTGGCGCATCGCTGAATGAAATGAGAGCCTTACTGTGTCGGCCTGTGTGGAAGTGTTGCACCATTTGGCACAATTGAAGCCAATGTTAGCGCCATAATTGACTCCTCCGGCTAATCTAGGGCAAGGCACAATAAATCCTTTCACTGTCCTTCCAAAGGCATTTCTAATAAAAAGGTTAATGGACGGAGTCAGCAGCTTTGCTGACGAACAGCACAGTAACTTTTTTTTAAACCAACTCTCCTGTTGTTTATACAAGCCATGTCTCTTGGCTGGAATGTATATCAGCATGATGTCTTTGCTTTGTATGTACTTTCATAGCGCATGCTGTATTCTGACTTTACAACAATAGTTTTAGAGATGAGTACAACATGCAAGAGAAGGTCAACGCACACGCCATGAGCCAGAGGTCACATGCCTTTATCACCATAGTTTCCATTCTAAATGTAATTTATAAATACATTGACAAGTCACTTCATTAAACACAGCTATCTTTTATCTACACCCATTGTCCATTTAATCATGGTCCATCATTCTCAGCACAGTAGTGACACTGACATAGCAGTGGAATGTTAATGCGTGTGTGAGCACATATGCGTCTGTCTACACGCCTGTTATTTCTGTGCTTTGGGTCTATTTTTAGCTCTTGCTGTACAGTCCCGACTCCATGATCTTTACAGCATGTCTACACTCTATACACACTGTAGATCGTTCTTATGGTTTAATTTAGAGCAGCAAATGCTCAGAACATGTCTGGATGGGACTCTGTGCCGTTTAGCCGTTGGTTGCTTTTGCTTACCCATTTCAGTGACTTAGTGAACCTTAAATTCTATTGGTCCATAGCACTGGCAGTGTAACAAGCTGAGCCCTGTTTTTGTAGCTTTTTTTTCAGACGTTTTTTGTTTTCAGGTTTTACAAGCCATGAGATCCACAGCGGCAAAGGGGGGAAGTCTCATGCATGCAAACCATGGTTAGGGCATCCTTATATTTAAACCTGATGATGTCACATTTCAGGAACATGCTTTGATTCTGGAGCATATTGTGAACGACCGACGGTCACCGGCTGGGACACCCAAACATGCGCCCAAACATCAGCAGGGCTTTATTCAAAATAAAAAGACGTGAATGAAAAAAAAAAACTGAAACAAAACCGCCAGTGCTTTAGCTGAATCAGGACCATCTCACCAGTCTTGACTCTAACCATGATCTCTACTTCCTCTCTCATCATTAATGCCTTGCTCTCTGTTCTCTTCTCCTTCCTTCCTGTTGTTGCTCTTGACTGGCCGGACAGCCTGTGTTTTAATGAATCTCAGCTCCTCCCCTGATCAGGCTCAGCTGTCCCTCATCAAGGGAGGAGCCCTGTGCTCAGTCCAAGACACGCGACGGCAACTCCTCCCAATCTCACAGTTTACAGTTACATTCAGGTAATTTTGAATATCATATCAAAAGGTTTTAACATTGCTATTGTAGTTTGGAGTGTCATTGTTAATTTAGTTCACCCTCCTATGTGAGGATTAAACATTCCGTCTGTCAACATTCATATAACTCCCCCCACAAAAGCATAAAGCTGTTTCTAAGGAAAGCCACTGGGAGAGTGTCCAGCTACGTGACTGTTCATTTAAATGTTTGCTGTCGAGTCCCTGTGGAGGTTTCCATGGCAATCTAATGGCCATTTCATCTCTAAAAAGCCACCTGACTGCCTGAGAGAACACTGTGTGCACAGAGCAGTGTGCTTTTGTCCTCTGCATCGTGTGGTGCATTATATTAAATATAGAATACTTGAGAACAAAACATAAAATGCACCCAGTATGGCCCTGCTTAAGCCAAAAGAAGCACATTAAATGCTCTGCAATTTTACAGCAGCTCCCACCTGCCAGTAATAAGCTGAATTTATTTTTTTTTATTCAACATTTTATCTGAGGTTTCAGTCAGAGACAGTATTTCAGCATTTCAGAGAGTCTGGTGACCGGGGACATTGGTTAGTTTACATGAACTAAATCAAAATACCCTGACTGCACTTTTCACTGCTCATACAGAGACACTAATAGAGAAGAATGCTGATGCAATGATCATATCCAGCTTTAAATGACTGACAGAATGGCACAATGTATTGATTGGCATCTGCAGCAAATCCTGTTAGCTGCCAAGAGGATCCCCCTAGAATGTCAATGTCTGTCCTCCTGGCAAATCCACTGTCCTGAGAGGGAGCAGCGGGAGAGAGTGTCAGAGAGGGAGAATGAGAGAAATAGTTGATTTAACTGTCGGGTGAAATACTGTCACTATACTGTCTATTTATTGGATTGTTTGTCATTCCCTGCACTTTGTTCAGTGCTGCTGCTGCCTCCAGTGCAATGATCATACTAATGGTGGAATACTAATCATTCATTTACACAGCGTCCACACTATACTGTTACATACACTATCGTTATGATTGTCTGTTTATTGTGTTGACTATTGTCTGCTGTCTCGGTTGTAACTTGCACTCTGTTGAATGGTGAATGTCGCTGTATGTTGCACTGTGGGCCATGGAGAAACGTCTCATCACACTATGTAAGCGTGCACAGCTGCTGATGAGAATAAAGTAACCTTGAGCCTAAAGCATGATTTTAATGTTTATAAAGGGGCATTTGGCAGACGCCCTGTAGCAATTGCAATCATTAGGTCCCGCTGAGGGTTAAGTGTCTTGCTCAAGGACACAATGGTAGAAAGTGGGGCTTTGGACCGGCAACTGTGTGGTTATTAGATTCACAGGCAAGTGCTTTACCCACTAGGCCACCACCACCCTCCTGTGTTTAATGTTGCTTCTCTGTTACTAAATAGGAGTTATATCCGAATCTTTCGGTGAGAAAATTGAGGAGAATTTCAAATAATAAAGTTTCCAGTTAACGACTCAAATCAGTTGGGTGCCAGATACGATGGGGCTGAATGCAGCAGCATGTCTTGGTGCTACCAATTTGTCATTCCAGTCCCACATTAAAGAAAACTGTTGGCAGAAGCTGATTTCCTAATAAGCTGCAGTATCATTTCATCACAGTTTCAAAGGGAGCAGAGCATGGATCAGGTAGGCTAATTAATGTGCTGGCTGTTTTCAGCCTCTCCAAAGCAGTGGACTATCAAAGCAGTAGCTTGTAACAAGTAATTTCATTAGTATATGGAAATGTGCTTCTTTATAGTCGTATCAACCGTGGACGTCTCACATGGTGCGACGATAATAGAAACAACCAATTATGAAGGTACCCCTGTGAATGTGGCTGATTGGACCCCAACAAATGCAGTAGTTACCGGGGCAAGGGTGCGACTGGTTTGCTACTTACATGATGTAGACCAGCCCATTTGGACCTGTGACCTCATTAGCATCACTTGCTTGGCTGTGTTCTGTAGCTGCAGGAACAAACAGGAGCAATAATACAAACTGAATATAAAGTAGACCAAGTCTCAGGTATGAAAGTCATGCCCAGCCTACAAGCAGTATAACTGAAACCACATTCACATACAATATTACGTATATACTACTGATCTCTGCTATGCGCAATTACACCATCTGTGTCCTTAGAATTCACTTAGCTGTGTTACTTATAGTATTTATACACAGCATTTGTTTATATAGCATGGTCATATTGAGTTTTTTTTCCTACAGATTTTTAAGATTTTATTTAGACTTTATATTTTATATTGTTCTTGTGTTTGTGTGCCTGTGCAGTCATGACATGAGCAGTTTCCTCTGGGATCAATAAAGTTTTCTGATTCTGGTTCTGATTCTGAATATCATTAAATACAAGATTTCCAATCAATAAATCCAGTCATTTTCTTTGGAATAGAAGACTTTTTATAATAGCTACTTCAGCAGAGAAAAGTGTTATCCAGGTAACCACCATGTCTCAATAAGGTTCGCTAAAGTACTTGAAAAAATAAATATATGGTAGTTTTCTTGCATTGTTGTTTATTAGTGCAGAAATCACTAATAATGATTTATTAGTGCAGAAATCACTAAAAATGTTTGGTTATTCCTACAGTGCTGGTTATTTTTGGTGTAGCCTAGTGGCTGGAGGAGAGACTGGGTCAGTCAGATTGTAGATATCGTGGTCACTTCTACCCAGCTGCTGATTCATTTATGCCAGAAAGAAATTGGTTATCCTAGCAAGCAGTTTCTTTTCTGATCCGCCTCTACCTCACCACAAGAAAGTAGACTTCAGTATGCAGAAGCAAAGGGGCAGATATGGAAGGGGCTGTAGCTAATTTTGTCGCTGACTAACTTTTTATGTAACTTGTTTTGAACATTTTGTTATCTGGAAGCTACTGAAGCAGTCTAGCAACCCTCATCTGTATTTATTTAAGGTGAAAAATAAACAAAAAATATTTGAAACAAATGTGTCATAAGCCTGAAAGGTTAATACCTTGTTTATATGTTGAATTTACTTGACCAAATCTGAAATAGAATTCCACATATCAATGGTTTTTAGTGTTGTCTTGCACACACACACACACACACACACACACACACATATAGTGCGTGTTTATATAAATGTGATGAACCATTTATGGAATAAAATTAAACTAGCATTATAATCAGTAGGCACCAGTTGGTTAAGCATGCTTTCTCAGGCCCACACCCTTAAGCACAGGTCTGGAACATTCACTGCTCCTCTGAGAGACAGTTAGTCATTAATGCTGCCTGCTCGCTGACTCCTCCCTGCATCTTAAATGAATTATGCTATTCGTGTGGTAGTTTTTCATGCTTGAGAATTGGCCCACACTCCCAAAGGCAACTAAACAAAATGTTTTCTGATTACTTTCATGGCCTGTGCTCCACATTCAGTAGCCTCTATACTATACTATTACAGTAGTGTTGCATCTCTTTTTCATAGTTTGTCGCACGACCCACAGATTTCCTGGAAATCCAGATGGCGTGTCTAAGATTGGACCCAAGCTTGAGGTCATACAGAAATACAAGATTACATGCGACAATGATAATAGTGAATAATTAGGTTATGTATTATAAATAGTACTTCTTAGAGTTGTCACTGTGACAGTTGTGAGGGGGTGGAGTCTTGAGACAAATATGTGATGAAGGCTCGTGAGGAACAGTGTGTGACAGATTGCCATCTATTACATGATGTTGACATCACAGATTCTCCACCACACTTAACAGTTCCTTTCTGTGTAACTACACTTTGTTTTTTATGTGAAATCAACCTTAAATCTGACTATTGAGCCCGATTCCAGACAAAGTTCCAGTAGTATGTGTGGTTTAATTGTAGTTTTTGAGTCTTGGTGATCCCAAAGTGCCAAAATTGTCAGCAAATCTTCAAGTCCCTACAGGTCTGTTGTAGATTCTTAATTGTTGTTCTAACAGTTAGCACAGGCATTTTCAGCTGTGTAGATATTTCTCTAAACATTGTCTTTATGAGGATTAATGCACTTTCGTCTCATTTTATGTCTATTCTCTTATCTTTGCCTTGTTGATGAATGCACCACAAAACCAAAGGCGTTAATTTTACCCCCTAAAATTATCTTAATCCTGTATAGGAAATTAAGGATCATTAAGGCTGATTAAGAGGTAAAACTACTGAATTTTCCCCTTACTTTTTCAAATTTGCCCCTTAGATAATAGAACCTCCTGAATTTGCGCCTTAAATGCAAGATTAAGGGGTTTCACATTCATGCCTTAAATCTGATTTTAAGGTGAAATTAAGGGGTCAGTTTCACAAATTAATGGCCACTTAATTAAAAATTTCAAGGGTAAATTAAGGTAGGGTTATAAACATTTTAATTACATTGTGTTTTGTAGTGATGGGATATGGGAATCTGGCGTCAGCCTCCTTAAATCTATACCCCAGTAAAACTCATGGTGGCCCCTTTTAAACCCTTCAGTTCCAATCATTTTAGAGCTGGTTGTAGGTAATGCATTGCATAAAATCCATCCATTGCTTGATATTAGTCAGGTTGTCTCATGTTAACGTTTCTATTGCCCTGTTCTGATGTACCACACCTATCTGATCTCAGAGGCAGTCCTTGGTTTGTACTTTTTGGCACTACCCCAATAGATAACACTAAGTAACAGTAGATTGAGACCATTGACACAAGCTATTTAATAGTGGCAGATCTTTGTGTGTATGTGTGTACAGAAAGCTCGCAGTCAGCAGTGTGACTGCAGAGATAATGTGGAGAATAATAACTCTGTCTAAACTGTCACAACCAATCTGTGTGCCGGACCTTGCAATGCTGTTAAGGAAAGGCTCTGGGGGTCTGTTCCACAGATAAACCACATGTTTATAGACACCACGAGCACGATATCGCCACCTGCATAGACAATTGACTCATATGCTTCTATTTTTACCCTCCAGAAGCTGATGCGCCGTGACTGGGACCGATTCCTGCTCATGGAACTGGCTGTGTCAGGCTGAAGGTATGAGTCTAAATAAGTTGAAGAACTCTCACTTTTTTCCTTTGTAAAATGTATATCTATTGAAAGATCCAGAGCATTTAGGTGATTTCAGTGGAAATGGGGGGGGGATCCAGGAGATGCGAGTGTCGTTATAAAATATGATGTCGCTTTAGTGCTCGTTCGGTTGTCAAAACCTGAAAGAACATCCATTTTGGTTTATATAGTGGCTGCCCTTGAACTCTTACCATGTGAGTTTTATGAATGATACCTACGTGCTAAATGTTTTCATGGGTGATTTCTATACATATTTTTGTCAAAATCAAAATTTCAGGGAAAAAAAACCTTGGCAGGCTTACTTTAACCAAATGCAGCTTCTCTTTTACACACTGGAACGTGACTTTTCATACATGGATATTCCTGAATTCTGTTTTCTTACAGGGTCTAGAAGATGTGCTTTACTGAAAGATACTGAAACTTTCTGAGTCTCTTAAACATTGTGCTCTAAAACTATTGCTGGGACATAAGCAAGCTAACATTAGAGAAAATCATCTTTTTTGGATGTGATCAGTTCATTTGATTAGTTACCTGTGATGTCATGAATGATGATAGTTGGCTTAATCTCACAGGAGCTGCTTACACGTAGTTTTCAGAAAGATAAATCAGAAAACTCTATTGATTTCAGAGGAAACAGCTTATGTAATGACTGTGAAGACGTTCAGAGACCAGAACGATATAAAATAAAATATAAAGTGTAAATCTGTGGAAAAAACCTCCATCTGAAAATACACTATGCTATATACACAAATGCTGCATATAAATACAATCGATACACAGTTAAGTGAAATCTAACGACACAGATGGTAGTTTGGAGTATGTTGTTGCAGAAGTAAATCAGTAATATTGACATAAGCAGTGATATTGCGTATGAGGACTATTGCACATAACATATTGCACATAATTAAGTGATTCAGCACTCATTTAGAAAAATGTCACATGCTACAGCACATGGTAAGACAGTTGCACATAATGATAATGTTTTACCACCTGATAAGAAGATTGCACAGTATTGGACATGGTGGACTATTGCACAACATCGCAAAAATAATGCGTAGTGAGACACATAAGGATAGTTATGTAAACCCGGTAAGAAATTACACAACAAGAAACGATGGGATTTTGTGTGGATGTGCGACAGACAGGATATGTGTCCTCTGTGATTGGGTCTCGAGTGGATAGCTAAGCCGTTTACTCGTGCCTATTATGTGTCTCCGAGCTGTCTAACTGGTCTCTTGTATTCAGACTGCGTTACAGCCCAGGTCACTTCCACTAGAATGTCACACCAACTCTGCAAAAATCTCTGCTCACTGCATTTAGATTCTTACGACATACAATAATGTGCAACCACAATTGTTACACCTGCAGCATGTCTTTATTAATTCAGCTGGAGCTATCCATGTCAGCATAACCCAACACATCGTCTTCCACAGGGTAAAACAATGGACAGTCACACTTAGTTACCCAGGCCATTCCAGACATGCTATTATTGTCATTGGCTTTATAATGTGCTCTCTTCAAATATTTTCTTTTACACTGTTCCTCACCATGTCTAAAAATGTATGTAGATATGAACCCCATTGCTCTCTCTCTTCTCTCGCTTTCTCTCTCTCTCTCTCTCTCTCTGTGTGTGTGTGTGTATATA
>JBBPCX010000018.1:2394898-2406033 GCA_037974365.1 Hydrocynus forskahlii | reverse complement strand
CCCCCCCCCCCCCAGACCAGGTGGGAGATTCATGGCACTCTAGACAGCACACAGAGCAAGAAAGGATAGCATTGTAAACTTTACTGTGATCTTTGAAGGTGTTTAGATCATGATATGCACTAAAACAACTGTGTAAACGTCAGATAAATCATGACATTACAACGTGACAGTATACTCTGCACGTCTCCAAAAATCTCTAGTAAAACTAGCTTGACTAAAAGGCAGTGATGTTGTTTGAAAGTGTCCAAGGTAATATATTTACACATCCCCAGTCTACAGTTACATAATGTAGCTGATCTTTTGTCATGCACAGTTTACCCTTTGGCCCATTCATTGTCGGTTAGTTACTGACCACAGGAATGCTTTGGACCAGATTGCTCAAAACAGCTTTGAAGCTCACATGGTAGTGGCATGGTAGTGGGTGTTATGCTGTTTTGTGTGGTGGGGAATTACACCCTTCAGTGACACTACTAGGCTGATAGAGGTCCATCACTCCAAACCTCCAGTTTAAACTATACCATCAAGTGAAGCATCGCTGGACCTGCAAGCCATCTACACCTTGTGTTTGGTGTTTGTAATAAAGGAGTGTGAATAGGTTTTTGCATATGTACAATTTGTTTTGTAAAAATTCAGCATTTAAAATGTCCGTCTATCCTGTGAGGTGAAATAAGATAAGGTGCACTTGCAGTGTCTCATTCAGCATTCTTGGGGAAATGTCTGGTTATTTCTATGTACAGCTGAAAGAGGAGTGCAACAAAAGGCTGCAATTGCTCCTGCAGATTCCGATTGACCAACAGCTGCCACTATTGGGAAAAGTCACATCTTTGGCTTCTAGTGCCAGGGAAGACAGCAAGGGCCATTCATCAGAAATTGGCCTGCTCTATTTGTCTGGGAGATTTTGCTAGCCATGAATCAGTGGCTTTTTGCAAAGTGTCAAATTAGTGCAAATAAAACAGGACTGCTTAACTGGGTCTGCTCCGGAACAGAGACGACTCTGTCCTGCGTTTCTCTCCAGACAGCTGCTTGTGTTAGGATTGCTCCCTTGGATGGCCAGTGCCTGCATCTCATTACGAAACCTGTTTAAAAAGAAGGAAGAGCAAAAATATGGCACAGTCATCTATGCCTGCACAGAGACCAGCTTGGAACTTAAGGGACAATACTCCGTTTCCCCCTTCATACCTGCTTTTTGTCATCTTTCACTTGAGCCCCACCCTCCATTTTGCACGTGTATCGATTTAGTCCTCCAATGGCCCTACTCCTGTTGTGGATCAATGCGAGGCCGAGGGGGGAAGATATGAAGTAATGTGAGCGCGTCTGTGCTTTCCTGCATCCACAAGATAATAAAGATGGTGCTTGTGGGAGGTTCGTAAGAATAGGGTCGCAGGGCCAATAGCGAGGAGGCTTCTCCAGCTGAGAGTTCTTGTGTTCTGTGACAAAAGCTGCTGTGCCAGGGCCCTCACTGTATCCACTGGCTTTCTCTGAGGTATTTGCAGCTCAGTTAAGGTGACATACGTACAATAGCCAAACTAAATGGGAAATACCACATGGGTGATGCATGCATGGATATATTTGTCACATGATTCTCACTCCAAAGGACAGATCCTTGCAGCATGTAGGGTGAGGGGGGTAGCCTCAATCCTCCATGGTGCAGCCAGACACTGACATTGTTCTCTGGTTTCTGAAAGGCTTGCAGCTGAGGGAAGGGTCTCCTGCTGGACTCCACTGGGCTGAGGGCGAGAGTCTGGCTACTAATAGGTAGGGAATAAACAGCAGTGTGCAGGGGAACGTGACCATCATGTCCGTTCTTTTAACAGCCATCATCTCAGTCCTTGTGACTACAGTACTGCCAAATCATCCCTCACCGGTCACTCAGCTCCTTTGCACGCCAACGTGACTAGGAGCAGACGGAACGAGGGCTGCAATTTTTTCTTACATATTTTTCCGCTGTCCTGAGGTTGAACATCAGCCATAGTCAATATAGAAGCGTTCATTTTCAAGGCATGTTCTTCATACTTCCCACTATTGATTACTGACTCCATCATGTCAGTGGAGATGAACTTGCATGGTTCAAAAGGATGACATGCCTGGCAGACCCCACCTGCAGTCCTTTTGCATTGCTGTGCATCTCAGTGTTGCTTGATTGACAGTCCAAGGAGCTTCTGGATGTGCTTTACGGTCTGCTGGAGCTACAGCAGCAGCAGCAGCAGCAGCCCCTGCGCTTTTCAGATGGAAGGTGTAGAAGGGGAGTGCCTTCTGCTCCCTCTCCCCAGCCCAACCTTCTTAGAAGCGCAAAGCAATGATGTAATGTTCCTGGCTGCCTCAGAATGAGCCCCCCCATTCTGCCTTAGCTACCTTCCTCTCTCTCTCTCTCCCTCGCCCTCTCTCTATCACACTCTCTGTCCCTACCCCTCCCATCCCCTGCTGCTGCTGCTGCTGCTGCTGTTCGTGCTGGTTGGTGTCTGTAAGAGTGCTGGGCTGTGCCGTGTTAGCTGCAGCCCTGGGCGTCTCGGGGGATCCCTACAGAGCCTGCTGTTCTTCCTCCTCTCTTTCGTGACGGAGCAGGAGAGACCCCGCTGTCCGTCATCCGCCACTAAGGTAACTGCTCTTACGCGAGACAAAAGGCATGTGGTGCAGATCGCCAGAGAGAGGCAGGAATGGACTGAATGGACTGTTTTGGGGAGGGGTGAAGGGAGAGGGCAGGAGTTAAGGTCTGGGGGTCCTGAGCGTAAAGCCGAGAAGAATAGCACTGCCTGGGAAAAGCACAAGGCACTGCTGTCACCATAGCGGCAGGTGCCATGGCAATTGATTGAATTCGGGCTCCCTGTGGCTGCCTCTCTCTCTCTCTCTCTCTCTCTCTCTCTCTCTCTCTCTCTCTCCCTCTCTGTGCGTGCGCGGCGTTTAGCTAGGTGTTGGTTACCATGGTGGGGATGGATTCCTGTGCTGCCTCAGAGCTGCTTCAGCAAGTCTCACGGAAAGAAGATGCTTCAGAAAAAAAGGTGATTCCCTCTTTGGATTCATCCTGCAGTTTGCCAACAGGGACTTACTCCTGTCTTTTCTGTAAACTTGTAGGAAGGGTTTTTGTGTGTAATATTCTCATTTTCTTTTCTGCTTGGATTGTGGATCGAGGCTGCTGAATGTGTAGATGTGTAGATTGATTTTCTAGCTTAATGGCTTTGGGGGGTGGCAGCTGGTATGCACGCGCGCGCGTGTGCGTGCGTGAACAGTGCTCCTCAGTAAGGACACGCGACCTTGCCATGCATGCATTTTCTGTTCTGCTCTTCTCTGTGGTGGTCAGTATTTGAGCTTCAAACCATTAGTCCATTTAACAGCTGTAGAGTTTTCATTTGTAGCTCCCAATTGCTCCCACCACTGCATTTACCGGCTAATGCTCTGATTTTATTCCATTTCCACAAACAGGAGGCGGTTCTGCATTCGTCAGTGGCAGTTCACTGTAAAGTCTGTCATAAATGGTCTGTTGCGGTGTGAATATTTTATACGTCTGGCCTGCTGTAAGTGTGGAGATGTGGCCATGACTAATTTATCTATAGGATTTCCCTCTTCCAGCAGGGGAGGAGAATGCCTGCACCCAGTGCAGTAATTTTTCAGAGTTAATCACCTCATGCTAAATAAGTAATTATTACATTCAGTACATGTAAGCATGGGCCCCTGTAGTTTGTGCAGTCGCGAAGGCAAGCTTATTTCTGAACTGGTATTTTGTAATGCTGGAAAACTTCCTTGGTAAATGTAAATTTCCGCTGAACTAGTGGCTCCTGAACCACTGGCTCTGAATTAGTCTAGACGGTTCATAAAGGAAAAGGAAACTTGCTGTTGATTTTGAGAGGGATAGACTGATGAGGATCCTTTAAAGCTGTGAATTCAGAGAAGAGAATGGCTGTGATTGGTGGGGTGTGACCGTGTGGGCTTGTCAGAGGTCAGTTGATAGTACCCCAGCGGGGCGGAGGTTATGTTTACTCTGGCTGTCTGTAGCTGACTCCTGCAGTCTCCGCGCATTTTGTGCGGAGGTGCCACTGTTGTTCTTTTCTATTATCTTATACGTCACAGACTGACTCTAAAGGAGGCAAACTGATCGCAATCTGTCTTTATAAGATTAAGAGAGATCTCTTGTCACTGTGACCTTCAAGAACACAACCGGATACAAAAGATATTAAATGGGCGTGGAACCAAGGGCCTCAAAAATGTTGCTTGAACAGCTTTATTTTACCTTTTTTTAAGGGGTTGTCTCCTTCACTGATGACCTCTTTGTCAGAATGAACTATTCAGTGCAGAGGCAAAATATTTTCTGCTTTTTCGTCTTTCGTATTGTGGTTTCTCAGAGAGTTACTGTATTTAAAGCATGTAGATTTGATCTTGGATCACAAACTACCATTTTTCAGCAAGCAAACGACTACAAAGAAATATATTTCACATTTAAAATAACCTTTCTTTTTATAAATGTGTTTTTTTTTAATGATTATATATTAAACAATTATAAATATCAAGTATTTATAACACCCAGAACACTCCGATTGCACATCAGTACGTCCAATATGGACATGCACGTGGCCCAACTACTATAAGCCATTGCTTATAAGTCAATTCTGTCTTGTTATTGTGTTCATGCTCCTTAAGCAAACGGCTCCCCTAAAACACACACACACACACACACACACACACACTACTTTTCAGCATTCCTGGACTACATTTACCAACATTCTCCTGGCCTCGCTTGCTCAGTATAGCTCTGGGACAGCAGGTGGTGTTCGACTTGTGATTGTGTTCTTGAAAGACTTAAAATAGGGGTATTCAAGGCAGAATCCTCCACTTAGAGTGCAGGAAGGGAGGCAGAACTGTCCCAGAGGGAAGCTACAGCAGGATCCTGTGTCCCCCAACACACAGCAAGGTCAGGAAGAGATGAAATGCAAGAAGAAACTCTTTCCTGCTTGGAACCGCTACTTGACAGGCTAAGCATATAACACCAGCTTGATCCTGAGCATTTGTAAGGCTAAACCTTTGTAAGGCTTAATTCCATCACCATCTCGAAAGTTAATCTGCCAGCTGACATCATGTAAATACCTATGATAGATAATTCATGACTGTTTTTTTTTTTTTTTTAATGCAGCCGTTAAAATAATACGCCTAAAATGACCAGTATGACGCAGTAAAATGTGGAGTGATGTCAACTCACAATGCGGTTTAACAGATGATTCAGGGCTCATGGTTGGATGCATTCACGATATGTTCAACAAAAAGTAACCAAAAAATAAATTTAATATTCGTGCAGTATTTTGAATGAAAAAGGACGATCGTATACTAATGAAACTTGTTGGAAGGCAGGAGGTGATGTATGACTTGAATGTGCAGGATTGGGCTGTTGATTGGCACTAGTTGAACAGTGCAGTTACAACAAATATCATAACTGATAAAATGCTTATTCCTAATATTTCCGGACATTGTCTCGAGTTGCCATTTCACATGTACTCACTTAGCGGGAGATTTTACGTTTCTGATGTATTCTCACTTGTTGGGAATCCTCAGTGTTTCATAAACAAACAAGTCTCTTGTCATTAATTGAATTTGTCTGATGATGTTGCCGTCAGCGCTTATTGACAGAAGTTCCTGAATCTCCAGTCATTCTTGGATGATTGTTTTTTCCCGTTTTCACTAGTTGCATCATGTGGACGTCCACTGTCTTACTGTAAAATCTCTTGGAAATGACCTACTCAATACACACATGGTTACATGGACTCTGTACTGGGGCTGGAAGGGTAAAGTCCATTTCACATCCTGTCTGAGTGATTTGGACGTTTGCATTCACACATTTAGCTCCTCTGGGAAACATCTAGAAAAGCTCCGGGTTGCAGCGAATGTGCGAATGCTGCTCAAGGTTTTCGGGAGCAGTGTGTTAGTGTCAGGTGGTGCAGCGCTCCAGGAGAGAGGATTGCTGATCTGAATGGTGCTAAAAGAGGATACGTTTTTTGTTCTTCTTTTGTTTTCAGTTTGTTCTGCAAAAATATCAAACCTCACGAATAAAAGGACCGAGGGATTTCCCCTGTTGCAAATGTGTTCTACTCAGATATGCAGTATAATGAGGAGAAGGAGAGAAGCTTCAGATTTTTCCAGACACTGATCCTCGTTCCTGGCATCGCTTCTCTTATGATTCGGTTATTGTGTCAGTATTGCAGAAGTCGCAAAATCACTAAGTAAGCGACTTACTGAGACCCTGAAATATCTAAAAGACTTTTGCTTTTCTTTGTATCCGGATTGTGCTGAGAACAGGTACTGACCTACTGCAGAATTTGTTTTAGCTGTGGCTCATGGTCTGTCCAGGTCTATTCCCAGCCATGCTGAGAAAACAGATGCTCTTTTTACATACGCAGCAGCAAAAGAAGAAAAAAAAAATGCCTGGCTCCACTTTTTTCCAAGAGATGTCCCAGTAATTGAAGGTTTTTTGTTTTTTTTTTGCTTTTTGCTCCGCATCTCTAGTATCAGAGGCACTGAGGCTGAGAAGAAAGGAAGCACTTAGTCATTTTAGTTTCATTAGTCAGAGTTAATTAGCTTTTCATTGGACAGCCCCCAGAGGCCTGCATTGAATGAGCCAATGAACGACTTCCGTTTGCTCTAGTCGCTACTGACTGCGTGCTACGGACATTTGTTGGGGGGAGGGAAAAGCGTGGTCCCCCTTAGCACGAGTTTTAGATCCATCACTCGCTGGACACTAGCAGTCAGCCACAAAACTGCTCACGCAGGACAGAGTATAAGTGTGTGTGATTTTGTGTAACCATAACCATTTAAGATTCCTGAAGAGACGGAAAATAAACTTTGAACGCTGTATAACTATAAGGACGTGTGAGTCTCAGCAAAAACCGTGTAGCTGATCATGAAACGAGAAAGGTAGAACCTGACACTGCATTGTCTGCTTAATTATTTTTACCCTCTGTGTCAGCAGGGGGTGGGGTCGGTGGGTGTTAGGCGAACAGACGACAAATGATCCGACGCATACCGTTAGGGGGTTGCCGCAGCACAGACATGAAAGGAAGCTGCGGTTCCTTTGATATGGACATGGGGAGCCACCTGAGGAGCCAGCCTGGCTCTCCTCAGCACTCTTAAGCATGCTAAACACAGCACATTCATCCTCCACCTAAAACTGCAGTGTAGCCTGCGAGGATAGTGGATAGGGAAACGTTTTTACTCTGCTCAGCACATTGGATTCTAAGTGAAGCAATGACTATGAAATAAATGTACAGAATCTATATATACACTGTATGGACAAAAATATAGGGATACACCTCTTAATTATTACATTCAGGCAATCTTAATGCTTTGTGGACACAGTTTGGGGAAGAACCTTTTCTTTTCCAGCATGACTGTGTCCCAGTGCACAAAGCAAGTCTATAAAGACGTGGCTTGATGAGTTTGGTGTGGAAGAACTTGACTGGCCCGCACAGAGCCCTGACCTCAACCCCATCCAGCACCTTTGGGATGAACTGGAATGGACATTGTGAGCAAGACTTTCTCGTCCAACGTCAGTGCCTGACCTCATAAATGCTTTACAGAATGAATGGGCAGAAATTTCCCACAGAAACTTCTGGAAAGCCTCCCAAGAAGAGTGGAAGCTGTTGTAGCTGCAAAGTCTGTGTATCTGAATGTCATTGAAGTCCCTGTTTTGTCCATATAGTGTAATTTCTATAAACGGCTTCCAATTTCAGGGGAGACAAGAAGTCAGCAGTTGTCAGAGCATTTTAATAATTTGCAGTCAATAATTGTCTGAAACCCGTGACCCACAAATATATTCTAAAGGTAGGGTTGTTTCCTGGTGAGGCTTAACCTATAATATATCAACAGTTCCTGCCATTTTCAGATCCTGCTTGATTGGGGCAGCTGGTGGCCTGGGGGTTAGGGAGTTGCCCCTGCGATCAGATGGTTGTGGGTTTGAATCCAAGGACAGCCAGTGGCACCATTGAGGTACTCTTGAACAAGGTACCGTCACCACCCACTGCTGGGTGAATGGGTTAAATGTAGAGAAAGAATTTCCCTGTGCTGTGCTGTGTTCATGCATGACTACAAGGGCCTTTTTACTGTTACTTGACTATTCAGGGGCCTTCAGGGTAATAGTGAAGAACATTGTTTTGCTCCCCAATCACACAAAGTGAGGACAGTGAAGGGTAGGACTTACTTCTAAAACACGTAAAGATGCCACTGCATCTTTTCAACTAACACATCACTGGACAGCTCTAGCAATGCTTGCTGATGAGGAAAGGAGCCACCATCCTCCCCACCCAGAGAGGGCATGCCCAGTTATGTACTTTCAAACTCCCAGCCACCAGTGTCTGTGGCATCTCACTATTTGACTCTTATAAACTCCATAGTTGCTTTAGCAGTGCACTGCAAAAATACAACTCTGGAAAAAAATGAGAGCCCACTGCAAAAATCTTGAGTCTCTTAGGTTTTATCTTTATAGGTGCAAGTATTGAACTAAACAGCTTTGCCTTAGTTTTTAAGAACTGCTGACAATATTTCTCCTATTTCCAAATAAAAATATTGATCTTTAAATCATCATTTTAAAGGAAATAACAAAACAACAAAGTAAGAGAAAGGATGCAGGGTTTACAGAACTTGAATAATTCAAAGAAAACAAATCTCTTGTTCACTCTTAAACAAAATGGTAATAATTACCTTTGACGAACTTCTAGTAGTGTTTTTCCATCCAACTGGTCTCATTGTGAGAGGAGAGTGTCGATTACAGCAGTGTTTTTATACTTTTCCTCATTAAATACGATTTTATTCAGGTGATCACTAATCTGTACCTCATGAAGCAGAATGAGGTGCTTGTGTAGGAACTGAACAGACACTGGCATGGAATGACTGTCATACTTAGAGATGCCGATTTGAAAAGAAATCGCAGTGGTCTCATTTTTTTTCTAGAGCTGTAATTAGAATTGATTTCAAAAATGAAATGGTAGTCTTTGAATTAAAACTTTGCCGCACACTCTTCTCATTTTCTCTTGCATCGTCTTCGCCTCTTATGTCCTTAAGTGTGCTTAAACACAACTTTAGTGCTGCTGACTGTAACCTGGCCCAGCTGTTCCAGAGGATGTACACGCTGCAGAGTGAGAGCAGCCAGGAGAATCACGCTCGAATACTAAAACCAGTTTTCTTTCGCTTCAGCATCGTTCTGAGACGGATTAAACCCACAAGCCTTTTTTTTATTCAAACATACTACCTCTGTGTGATGTTAATGACATGCGCAAAGGCAATTCATGCGCATCATTTCAAGTGTATAAAAAAGCACTTGTAGTGCGGACGGTTTAAATTCATTTTTCTTGTTAAATACAAGAACTATGGATCAAACAATTCACAAGGTGAGTTGGGTCTTATCCTTACATTCAAGACAGAAATTCATAAACAGAATAAAAGTGAATAATATGCAGCAGGTTGTCTCTGATGTATGAGCCGGGAGTGAGCTAGGATCAAGCCAGAGCAGAGTGATTACAGAACACTGCTGCTCCATTCCACTCACATACTTTTGGTAAATCCACTAATATCATGCTGGTGTCTTCTCCTTACAGTGGGCTTTGACAAATCTGGCCCATATTCTCCATTGCTTTCTGATCTGTCCAGCAATTTGTCTACAAAGATCAGTGTTTTTTTGGCTAATTCCATTTCTGACTCTGTTGTTATTCCATTTCTGACTCTGTCTAATTGATATATTCAGTGTCTTCTGTGGGAATTTGTGCCCATTCATTCAGTAGAGCATTTATTAGGTCTGGATGAGAAGGTCTGGCTCACAATCTCTGTTCCAGTTCATCCCAAAGGTGTTGGATGGGGTTGAGGTCAGGACTCTGTGCGGCCAGTCAAGTTCTTCTACAACAAACTTATCCAACTATGTCTATACGCTTTGTGCACTGGGACATAGTCATGCTGGAATAGAAAAGGTTGTTCCCCAAACTGGGTCCACAAAGTTGGACGCACGGTGTCGTCCAAAATGTGTTGGTCTGATGAAGCATTAAGATTGAAATTCACTGGAAGTAAGGGGTTTTGCCCAAACCCTGAAAAAACAGACGTATCCCAAAACTTTTGTCCACAGAGTGTATGTGTAGAACTGTGTGTGTTCTAATGTTCTAATATGTTCTAATGTGTGTTTCAGTGGTCTTTCTACTTTGAAAGTAACTCAAGATTCTCGACACCTCACCACACAGTAATGTAATGTGCTTTTTCTACAGCCCCATTCTTACCCAAGAAAATAATATCCGGTGTATTTGGGGAAAGTCTCGGTGCCTGTCTGATCTGTTGACTTTGACCTGTGAATGAATCTGCATTTTGTGCTGCAGACAACCAGGACTTGCTAATTAATTGCAATAGCAAATGCTGAGTCTTTCAACAAATAATTGCCCTTCGCGAGCTTGAGACTTGACACGTTTTTGTGGACCTGAGCTGAATTTCAACAATGTCCTCTCACCGGAAAAAAAAACAAAAAAACAGCTCCCTGCTCAAAAAACCAAACGCTCCTTTTCCAGCAAAGAAAAAAGTAAACTTGGTGACAGACACATTTAATTCTGTGACTAAAGAATGACTTGTGGCGGGACCACAAGTGTAACTTGTAATGATGGAGAAAGTTGAGTTCTGTATGAATCACAGCCTTATGACAGGTATAATTTACCGAGAGTGTGTTCTGATACACACAAGGCCAAAATATTCCTTTCAGTTGTGTCTTGTTTGTATTATATGCAAACAGTACAGCAAGTGGAACTTCTGCGAGTGCAGATTCACATGGGCTCAGACGTTTGTGATGGGAATATAAATGTTTGTAATGTCTCACCTCTTCTGTCAGCAGACACTCAAAATGTTCCATTTGGTTCTGCGCTAGTTCTTGCTCACTGGAAAATTGTTTAGGTCTCATCCTACCTCCAGTGCTACTGGAAAGACAGTCAGTGTTTTAGTGACAACTCAACATTTGACATTTTAAGCCACTGAGTTTCATTTACCCTTGAAAAACCATCTCTGCTTCTCAAAACAGGTTTATAAGCAGCCATGGAAAAAAATAAGAGGCCACTTTTCTTGTTTTTCTGTTCACTGTTTGTACAGTTTGTGGCAGTGTGTGTGTGTGTGTGTGTGTGTGTGTGTGTGTGTGTGTGTGT
>JBBPCX010000018.1:2347498-2365558 GCA_037974365.1 Hydrocynus forskahlii | reverse complement strand
CTCTCTCTGTCTCTCTCTCTCTGTCTCTCTCTCTCTGTCTGTCTCTCTCTCTCTCTGTCTGTCTCTCTCTCTCTCTCTCTGTCTGTCTGTCTCTCTCTCTGTCTGTCTGTCTGTCTCTCTCTCTATCTCTCTCTGTCGCTCTCTCTCTCTGTCTCTCTCGGTCTCTCTTGCGCTCTCTCTCTGTCTGGGTCGACCCCAGGAGGATGGGTTCCCCTTTTGAGTCTTGGTTCCTTCCGAGATTTCTTCCTCCAGCTTTAGGGAGTCGTCCTTGCTTTACTAGGGGCTTGGACCTGGATTCTGTGAAGCTGCTTTGTGACAACGATGGTTGTAAAATGCACTGTATAAATAAAATTGATTTGAATTCAACTTGGTTCTGACCCCTCTGTCATAGCCAGCATTCATGTTTGTGCTACAGGGGGTTGAGGGATCAGACCAGGCAGGCTAGGTTATGGGCATCAGAGAGCTTTTGGCACCCATGACTAGTTCACTGGTTGTCCTTCCTTGGACTTCTTTAGTAGATACTAACCACTGCGTATAAGGAACCACTGCGTACGCCTCACGAGCCCTGCCATTTTGGAGGTGCTCTGACCCAATCATCTAGCCACCAAAATCTGACCCTTGTCAAAGTGGCTCAGATCCTTACACTGGCCTATAATATTTTCAGCTATATTGTAACAATATAATCAATGTTATGTCAGTGCTTTGGTGACATCTCTGTTACTGAAGCTCTATATTGGCTGGCCTCCCTTACGAGCTTCAGTTGGTACAGAGTTCTGCTGCCCGTGTTTTTACCAGAACCTCCTCCATAGAACACATCACTCCGGTCTTTCTCAACCTTTGAGTCCCAGTTAAATATCGAATTGATTAAGATTTTGCTTTTAATATTCAAAGTCTGCTTGCTTTGCCATCTTCTCGTTTGTCCACCATGAGATTTAGAGCCTTCAGCTATGCTGCACCATCTCTGGAATTCCCTCCCTCAAGAAATCCGCAGCACTGACTTTCTTCCGACTTTCAAAACTCACATCTTTAAACTTGCTCACTTCTTTAAACTTGCTTACTCTCTCTTTGATCTTGGCCCTAGACTGCACCCATCTTTAGTTTTGCACTCTTGAGATATCTGAAATATTTTTCACATCGTTTTTTTGCCTTCATTTGTATTACTCCTTGTATGCTCTGGTTTGCTTGTCTGTGAGATGTCCTTGAGTCCCTTGAAAGGTGCCTTTAAATAAAATGAGTTAGAAGAATCATTTACTTTCACAGTTAAAATGTCATGGATGATTAGTGTATACTTGATGATCTGGTTTGTGTTTGGTTTTAAATGTAATTAATTAAATAAATTATATAAATGTAATTGTCTGTCTTCTGCAGCTCTCTCCCAAAGGTGGAAAACCGCCTAGGAAACTGAAACCGCTTCGGCAGAGTACGATAAATGAAAGCAGGTAATTATTCAGAGTTGATTTCTGAACCAGGTGTTTCCGTGACTTTGTAAACTGATGTGGTATCTTCTTGTTTAAGTTTCCCTAATGAGGAGGGTGACGAGGCTGGAGATCCCACCAAAGACAAGTTCTCACTTGTAGCCCGCTGGGCTGATAAGTACCTGGACAGCGGCGTTTCCTTACAGACGGACACGGACCACATGTCGGGTAGCAATTATGACAGTGATGAGAGTCGGGACTCTGTAGAGACGGTGCATCACAGCTATTCCTACGTTAATTCAGAAATGGAGGTAAACTCTTGATATAGTGTTGCCTAGAGGGCTAATTGTGTTCCGTTTAACGTGGGTGAATGCCCTTTATCCTGGGGCAGCTGGTGGCCTGGTGGTTGGGGAGTTGCCCCTGTGATCAGAAGGTTGTGGGTTTGAATCCCAGGACTGCTAGCGGCACCACTGAGGTACCCGTCCCCACACACTTCTCCCTGGGCACCCCCCATTGGTGGCAGCCTACTGCTTCACTTGAATGGGTTAAATTCAGAGACAGAATTTCACACTCTGTGCTGTGGTGCATTCACACGCGACTATAAGTGGCCACTTTACTAACTTTACTTTCAGGTGTCAGATTTGAAGTCCGAGATGAATATGTCTGTAGCTCCCAGCAGAGTCAGCTCGTTAGCCTCCTCTCTGCGACGACGACTCTCCGCCTTTCCTGTAAAGGTACAACTGACATTGGTCTTCAAGGCTTAAGCCATGTTACAGCAGTATACAACTGCCTTAAAATGACATTTTAGTAAGAAAACCCTGTATTCCAGACTGTAATTTTATAGAAGGAAAAAATGTTGTTTTTTTTAACGTGTAGAAATATGTTTGCCTTTTCTAAGTTCAGTGATGTACTCAGCTTGTGTCCAAAGTTGCTAGACCCTGTTCTAGAGCTGTTAATTATTGCACCAGTTAATATTTAGGAAGCAATAATGTGTAATTTTTCTTTAATTCAGCCATTTTCTGTTGTTAAATCAAATTTCTCTGATGTACAGCAAACTGAAACAGACTCATTTGATTCTGATGGGTCTCTTCCAATGTACCGCTTGGTGCTGGCAGGGGATGCGGGGTCTGGCAAATCCAGTTTTTTACTGCGTCTGAGTCTAAATGAGTTCAGAGGAGACATGCAGACCACACTTGGTAAGCACTTTTAATGTTCTTGTTTTGCTGTTATTCTGTTGACATACTGCATTATCTATTATGCAAATACACAAATGGATACAAGATAACCAAGAGGATTAACTGTTGGTCTAGGGGTTGATTTTCAAATGAAGAAAATGCTTGTAGATGGGGAGAAGACAAATCTTCAGATATGGGACACTGCTGGACAAGAGAGGTATGTGTCTTTGCCTCTATGTCTCTCTGTGTGACGCTTACTGATTGTATTGCAGCTTGTGGAACATTTGTGATACTGGCAAATGCTAATTTATTGTTGGTACACACTTTTAGAACATTACCACTATGTTTACGTATATATGGCCAAAAGTATTGGGATGCCTGACAATCACACCAACAGGGGCTTATTTATATTGCATTCAAATACACAGACTTTAATATGGAGTTGGTCCCCCTTTGCAGCTCTAACAGCTTCCACTCTTCTTGGAAGACTGTCCAGAAGATGTTGGATTTTCTGAGGGAATTTGTGTCCATTCATTCTGTAGAGCATTTATGAGGTCAGGCACTAATGATGGACAAGAAGGTCTGGCTCGCAAGCTCGGTTCCAGTTCATCCCAAAGGTGTTAAATGGGGTTGAGGTCAGGGCTCTGTGTGGGCCAGTCATACAACATTGGAACCGTGGCGCTGTCCAAAATGGCTTGGTCTGCTTAAGAGTTAAGTTTGTCCTTCACTGGAAGGAAAGGGTGTAGCCCAAACCCTGAGAAACAAGTGTGTCCTAATACTTTTGTCCATATAGTGTATGTTATTGGTGTGCAGGGTGTAAGTGCAACACTGTAGTCTGAGCTCTCATACATGGTACATTAGTGTATCTTCATGGACTCCGTTTGAGACAATATTGCACCTGTGTATACTCCGTGTATGTAAGCATTTTGATACAGATGTTCTATCTAGACCACCAAAAAGTAAAAATATGAATTTGGTCAACATGTCCTTTCAGACATACATTAGTCACTAAAATGGGTTATTTTCTTTTCAATTTTAAACAGGTTTCGCAGTATTGCTAGGTCTTACTTCCGCAAAGCTCACGGTGTGCTGCTACTTTATGATGTCACTTCAGAGAGCAGCTTCTTAAATGTTCGGGAGTGGATGGAACAGATTCAGGTACTTCCTCTGCATAATTTTTTAGTGGTCCGGTGTTAAAATCTTCTCATTGGTTCATTAAAATGGCTCCCTGAACCCCTCAGGAATCCACAGACGGGAGCATCCCCCTGTGTGTGATTGGGAACAAAGTGGACATGAGAACCCAGAAGCCACCGGAGAGCTGTGTGAGCTCTGTCCAGGGGGAGAAGCTCGCTATGGTGAGTCTCTCTTCTTTGGCTCGGTAAGAAAAAGTTGTTCTAGTCTCACGTATTCTAACCCTCACACTCTGTGACCTTAGACTTACAACGCTTTGTTCTGTGAGACAAGTGCCAAAGAGGGTACCAATGTGGTGGAGGCAGTTTTACATTTAGCAAGGTAAGCTGTTGTAAAACCTGTTCTGCCTTAAAGGAATGCTTTACATAAACATGCTAATATTTTCTAATGAATGAGAGTAAGGGCGGTGTTGTACTTTTTTTTTTTTAAGCACCCATACATGTGTACATGTTGCCTGTTATGTGGTAGTGGGTAGGAGACTTGCCTCTGGACCAAGAGGTCACGGGTTTGAATCCTACCTTCAGCATACCACCACTGGGTTCCTGTGCAAGACCCTGAACCCCAAGTTGCTGCTAAATGTCATGAATGTAAATGTATATATACATTAGCAGCAGATACTTTTTGTCCTGCAAGTTGTGAGGTGGGGCCTCCATGGATGGGACTAGTTTATTCAGCTCATCCCAAAGATGCTCAATCAGATTGAAATCTGGGGAATTTAGGGGCCTATGACAACATTTTTGTCCTGTACTTGGTCTGCAGCAATGTTTAGGGAGGTAGTGTGTGTCTAATGTCCAAATGAAACCCAGGACCCGTAGTTTCTTAGCAGAACCTTGCCCAGAGCATCACCCTGCCTCCACCCGATTTCCATAGAGCATCCTGGTGTAATCTCTTCCTCAGGTAAGTGATGCACATGCAGCCGGCCATATACATGTAAAAAAAAAAACATGATTCATCAGACCAAGCCACCTTCTTCCATTGCTCCATGGTCCAGTTCTGGTGCTTAAGTCAGCATGGGCGCTCTGACTGGTCTGCTTTGCATACGCAGCGGGCCGCAAAACACTGTGTAATCTGACACCATTCTATAACCAGCATTAACTACTTTTCAGTGATTAGTGCTACAATAGCTCTTTTGTGAAATTGGACCCACGTGCATCAACTATGGGGGGCCCTGTTGCTGGTTGTCACTTCCTTGACCCATTTTTGTTAGGCACTAACCACTACATACTGGGAACGCCCCACAAGAACTGCTGTTTTGGAGATCCTGGGTTCCAGTCGTCTAGACTTTAGTTTGGCCCTTTTCAAATATCCTTGCTCTTGTTTGTTTTTCATGCTCCCAGAACATGAGCTTCAGAAACTGCCCACTATCCTTCCCCTTGAGAGGTGCCACTGATAATCAAAGCTTTTCACTGTCAGTGGTTTTAATGTTATGGCTGATTGGTGTATATGCAGAACTTAATAGCAAGTATATCACAGCCCTAAGATGGAGTTTGCATTATGCAGATGAGATCATACTAGTTGATTTAACTCTAGATTTGATTCATTTGTCAACGAACGGTTGAACGGTTAATATTTTAATTTCTCAAAATGTAGTTCTCGATGCGTCTTTCTCACAGAGAGGTTAAGAAGAATGTCAAGCTGAGACGCCAGTCGGAGCCTCAGGTGAAGCTGAGTCTAAACAGTGGGAAGAAGGCACTGAGTAACTGCTGTGGAGTCTAACCCCTCTGATCACACAGGCGTGCGCGTGGAGGAATGTTTACTGAGTTCACACGTTTATGAAAGTCGGACATGCTACGCATATAAGCTGCTGTTGTAATACAATTTCTTAAGACATGCCACGTTATTTTAATTATGACTTGTGGTGCTTTGTGATTTTTAAGATCTTTTTAACACATTTTGAGCACTTTCATGGTTTGGTTCACGTCTTTTGTCACGGATCATGTGTATACATTGAAAAGATCAAATTTCACCTTCACATTTGAATGGGGCCAGTATTTATTGTATTCTTGTTTTTATTTGAAATGTACAATATATTTTATATAAATGATTTGCCTGTTATAATAAATAAAAGCTATTTTGATCATGTTGACTTACCGAGCATTTCGTTATCCAACACAAATCCTGCCAAAATATGCTTGAACAGTCCAGGAAAGGCTTGTTCAATAGTAGTATAGATGGATTTGGTGTGTTAGTAGCAAGGCATAGAGGCAAAAGTGTGGCTTTATGGCAAGTCTCAACTAACTTCATTCATGTTTTGAGGTAATGTACACAGACAGCCGTGACCTACTGAAATGTAAGAAGCCAAAGAAGCTTCAGAATGCTGTAACATTTAAAAACAATGTTACTGTGAATTTCTCATGAATGTGACTGGCATCAAAACGGTTGCATTCCTTTTCTAATAACTTCTTGTAGGAACACTGCAGTATAATCGTTTCCCTCCCAGAGTTTACAGTTCAGAGAACATGAAACTGCTTTACACCTAACCTAAGACCCAGAAGACCAAACGTGAAATTTTACATTATGCATTTTTTTCTCCAATGCTGAAAACCAACAGGCGTTTTTTCATACATCCAACACTTTTCATGTTTATCAACAAAAACTAATTTTATCTGCTGTTCTTTTGCTCCAAGTGTTTTTTGTTTTTTTTTGCTGTTTCTTGCAGTCTAACCATCCTGGAGAGGCATATTTCAGTTAAAATTGGCTAATTATAGAGATAGTGGCTATGTAATATTTAATAAGGAATACTTGTGTGCATATTACTATCCTTTCTGAAAAGCAGTTTTATTCTACTTAAGTTCCACACTTACAGTGAGTCTAAGGCAAATGGGAAGAATATCATGAAGACTTTTAATAAGTGTGCTTTTAATAAGTGTGATCAGATTGTACTTGTGAACAGTTTAAATTCATTTGGCCCAAATTCCAGTTTTTACAGGTTCTGACATCACCGCCAAGGACATTCTTGGTACATGTAAATAAACAGGAACCAAGCAGGCACTAGTCAGTCTCGGCAGATGTGTGTTCACATGGTAAACATATCAACTGCTGATAACCATCTGAATGCAAACCACTAACGTCACAGTTTGGTGACCAGTGTTTATGTAGACATCAGTTCTCAGAACTCCAAGGGGAAAAAAAACAGAAGGTTGGGGAGTCTGCACTGTAAAAAGTGGACCAGGGCAGATGAATTGTTTTTTGTTTGAATTTCTTTTGTTCGAACATCTTATTTTGCTCTGCACTGTGTCAAAAGTACCATAACAGAAACGTTTTAACTGAACCGAAATCCTTTTTACACCATTTAATGTGACTGGTGTCTGGACTATCATTAGCATCCTGAAACACACACAGTGCATCTGGACAATATTCACAGCGCTCCACTTTTTCCACAATATCCTATGTTACTGCCTTATTCCCAAATAGATTCATCTTTTACCTCAAAATTCCACTCAATACCCCATGACAACAAAGTGAAAAAAAGTTAGTTTGAAACTTCTTCCAATCCATTTTAAATAAATAAAAAACAAAAATAAAACATTTACATAAGTATTCACAGCGTTTGCTCAACACTTTGTTGAAGCAACTTTTTACACCCTCAAGTCTTTGAGTATGATGCTACAAGCTTGGCACACCTATTGTTGGGCAGTTTCCCCCCACTCTTCTTTGTAGAACCTCTCGGGCTCCACCAGGTTGGATGGTGAGTGTCAGTGCACAGACATTTTCAGATCTCTCAAGACATGTTCAATTGGGTTCAAAACTGGGGCTCTGGCTGTTTCCCTCAAGGACATTCACAGAGCTGTCCTGAAGCCACTGCTTTGTTAGCTTGGCTGTGTGCTTAGGGTCGTTGTCCTGTTGGAAGATCGCTCTGAATCATCTTGTCCAGGATATCTCTGTACGTTGCTGCGTTCATCTTTCCCTCGACCCTGACTAGACTGTAGGGATGGTATTAGCCAGGTGAAGGCAGGTGCCTGGTTTCCTCCAGACATAACGCTTGGCATTCAGGCCAAAGAGTTCAATCTTTCTTACATCAGACCAGAGAATTTTACTTCTAATGGTCTCCGAGTCTTTCAGGCCACTCTACCATACAGGCCTGATGGGTGGAGTGCTGCAGAAATGGTTCTCCTCTCTCCACAGAGCAATGCTGGAGCTCGGTCAGCATGACCATCAGGTCCTTGGTCACCTCCCTTAGGCCTCTGTACCCCAAACGTTCAGAGAGGACGGGCAGCCAGCTATAGGAGGAGTCCTGGTGGTTCCAAACTTCTTCCATTTAAGGATGATGGCAGCCAAAAGAGGAATTAATCTATTTGGGAATAAGGCTGCAACACAGGATATTGTGGAAAAAGTGGAGCTGTACACGTAGTCAGACGGTGAAAAATGAGGTTAAGGAAACGTTTTCTAATGTAGGCTACCGAAATAAACTCTGAGGAAACTCGAGATGAACTGGGGAGCGGTAATGTTTGTATCTGGAAGGTGGTCTCTACAGGCCTGATGGTGAAACATGCTTTGGCGAGTGGAATGCACTTGCACTGGTATAACGTGGTTAAAATGCCTCTCCGACCACCTCCTGAAGTGATTTAAATCTGTTTTAAATGTCAATTGGGTGCATTTACACCTACATTTATATGGTGATAAGCCATATCTGGATAATCCAGACATGACCAGGTGTGAACAGTCTTGCACTATGACTTTTGGACCCTTGCTGTGAAAGTTTAGCCAGTTGTCAACCAAGTTGTGTCTGAGAAGGCAAACAAGTACATGTGAGATGCAACATCAGTGTCAGTTAACATGAACGGCAAAACACAATTATACCACTGTTATTGTCTCCAAGTTATTCTTACTGAGTAAATTATGGGGTTGTCTAGGTTAAAACACCTACAAATAAACATAATGTGTTTGAATATGAGACAACCTGTATCTTGCAATCAGTCCACTGTACCGTCAGTCACACACAAACAAAACCATCCGAACTTCTGAGCTACAGTTTATTTTACGTTCAATGATGGGGTGGGGGTATAAAAATACAAGATTGTGGTTGGTCTGTAATTCTTGCTTTTTACATTGTAAATACTGATCAAGAAAAGTGAGACCTGCACACTGCAGTGAAGCAAAGAACCAAATTCTCATTTGAAATGGTTCATCTTCCTGGAGCTACACAATATAAAATGTCCTGACAGAAAGATTACAAGAACGTCTTGTACACTGGAAACTAGAACACAAAGAAAATCCCAATGGAGCCTAAGAACACCAATGACAACATTTACTGAGGGTCATCTTAGTGTGAAGATTCCGTCCAGCTGTTTTGAAGCTACTTGGATTTTGTATCAGATTTTTCATTGGCCTTCTTTTGTTTCTGCTGCATTATTTCAGCGTCCCTAGAAAAGAAAGAAGAAAAATTTGCACCAGCAGTCAAAATCAAAATCGGTTGAAAACAGCAGCAGATTGGCCTGGCTGAGTAAAGCAGACTTCTCCACTGACCAGTCTTCCACAATGGAAAGAAGAAAAGTTATGGGGAAGACTTCCCACAAAGGGCCACTTTCCCAGATGCATTCTAACAAACTTGACTCCTCTTAATGGCTAAACCATTGTAGGTCAAAACAACCCAAGTACTAAACTGGACTGCATCTGGACTAAAAGCACTTAATGGGACCATTCCAGTAACAAACACTAACAAATTAACTTCCCACCTGATCATTTTTGTCCCATCTCTACAAATATCTACTCAAAGACCTTCCACCTCTGATGGTTCAAAAAGAGTTCCCTAGTCATTTAACCACTGAAACGCTCATGATGCATCACAGCAACACGTCCAAAAACACACTTCTATGATTTACATGTTACATTATTGAACACATTTGATTGTGCAGTAGTTTTACATACTATTTAGTGTGATGGCATGTCGTTTTGTTGGTTCATGTAAAACTAAGTAATCTACTCTCTACTAAGCGCTATAACTTACACCTAACTACCATCTGTGTTAGTAATTCAACTGTAATTTACTTATCGATGGCATTTGTGTATATAGCTGTATGTATTTCATATTGGTCTTTTTTCTGCAGATTTCTATTTACACTTCACATTTTGTGTTGCTCGTCTCTGTGCGTCTTTGCAGTCATAAACCATTTTCTATGGGATCGGTAACGTTTTCCAATTCTGATGCATCATACTGTACCTCTGCTTCCTGGCAGCAGCAGACAAACCGTCATCGCCTCTTTTGCCCTTGCTCTGATCATTTTGCTTCTTGGCATTTTTCTGGCGGGCAAGTTCACGCTGGTTTCCCCCTAAAAAAGGAAAAACAGGAGATGTGAAACACGAAGAGCTCTGTCTGTTTATAAAACAGGACCTGGCTTGATCAGTGGGCTCCTATTCTGAGAACAGTACAGACAGATAAGATAAACCTTTATTGGTCCCACAAGTGGGAAATTTGCATTGTTACAGCAGACAGTGGACAGTACAGAGGTAAGAGCAGCAAAAACAATAGAACAAAAGCTATAGTATAAAAGTACACTATATAATTAATACAAAAATATAGACGTGTGTATGCAAATATATAAATGTATGTACAGTGTAGATATATACATACACATACATGTATATATATATATCTATACATGTGTGCGTGTGTGGAAACACTGGACCTATTCGAGTATGTCCTAGCCTTCAGAGCCTAAAGGAAACATATTTCAAGAGCCAAGCAGTTTTACGGGCATCATACGAGAGCATGATATTGTAAACTTTACTTAAAACTGGCCCTGAAACAGCACAATCCATCAGCTGGCTGAGTCTACACTGGGCGTCTCCATCTTCTGCGTCTCTAACGCTAGCACGGAACATCACTATATTTGCGATACTGAAATAGTGACCACATTTCAAACAACCTGGATATTAATCTTTATATGCCGTTAAAGTACATAATCGAGTTGCTTGCCTTCTAAAACTGATAGTTTAGTTAAAATCTATGTAAACTGCACGGAGGGGCTAATGCTAAAGTATCAGGAACATGCAACGTCAACAACAGGCCTCGAATACGGCAACGCCACATAGTCCCAGAGAAACCGCTCTAAAAGTCAAAAAGGAGTCCCTCTGCTTGCAAAACACGATTACACACATACTCACTGGTCATTTTTAACCTGCTTCGTCTCGTTCCCAAATAAGCTCACCCAAAGGGTCGCTTTCTTTTAGCCCACCGACACACAGACCCCTGGAGCAGCAGCCACTCTCCTCTACAGACTGACTACGGCACGCCACACAGACAAATATGCAAGAAATGCGATACGTGATTGGATCAGACGCGATGACGCAAAAGATATGCTGTACTGTCACTGGACGTTGTACTTGCCACTCTTCTGTAAAACGATGATTGACAAGCAGGAGCATAGGGGCGTGGTTTCAAATTATGGTTGGAGTTCATTAATAGACAATCTTGAATTTGATGGCATTGACATGGGTCATCTGGTGTTGTAGCGTACTTGATAAAATAAGAAAATAAATAAAAATTATGAAAGAGAAAGTGGTTAGGGAGTTGCCCCTGCAATCAGAAGATGGTGGGTTCAAGTCCCAGGACTGCTAGTGGCACAACTGAGGTACCCGTGAGCAAGGTTTCGTCCTGACACACAGACCCCCGGAGCAGCAGTTATTCTCCTCTACAGACTGACTGCGGCACTACGCACAGACAAATATTCAAGAAATGAGAAACGTAATTGGTTCACACGCGTTGAGGCCACAGACATACATGTATTCTCACTGGACGTTATCCGTGCTACTCGTCTGAAAAACGATGATTGACACAATTAGAGGGCGAGGTTTCGAGTTATTACTGGAGTTCATTATAGGCCATATTGAATTTAATCACATTAAAATTGATCATTTAGTGTTGTTTGTACTTGATAAAATAAAACAAAAAATCATGGAGTAGATGGCCTAATGGTGAGGGAGTTGCCCCTGCGATCAGAAGGTCTTGGGAGGTTTAAATCCCAGGACTGCTAGCGGCACCAGCTGAGGTACCATTGAGCAAGTTACCGTCCCAACAACAGGTGCTGTGTTTCTGGCTGCCCGCTGCTTCACTTGGTGAATGGATTAAATACAGAGACAGAATTTCACACTGTGTGCTGTTCTGTGGTATGTTCACAAGTGACAGAAACTGACACTTTACTTTATTGTAAATAGGCTGGACCCATGAAGAAGAAGAACTGGCCCCTTATGAACACACGGTGTGAAATTCTGTCTAATCACCACATCCATTGTGATCGTCCATTTAAATCCACTATATACATATATCCAGTGTATACATACATACTACAGTACATATACGTACATATAGGTTTAAATATATTTTTTAAAATAATTGTTCATATAAATGTACACACACATATTCATGCATATATCCAATGCGTTCATACATATATGAATATATGTATATACAGCCATGGAAAAAAAACTTTTCCCTTTTTTTCTGTTCACTGTTTGTACAATTTGCTGCAGTGTGTGTAAAATGCACAGGTTGCTACTCTTTTATGAACTATCGCAGTGTGAGCTGTGTAAAAAATAAGAAGCTTCTCCATATGTGTTGTGAGTGCAGTAGTGTGTGTAGAGCAGCTTTTCTATGTGCTGTATTCCAGCAGCTTCACTCCTGATTCAGTTTCTGATGGGAATCACACAGGCTCACACTGTGCTCTTAACATTATATTTTAATTGTTGCAGTTATATATATATATATATATATATATATATACTGCAAAAATATATATTTATATTTTTGTAATATTTTTAGACCTCTGGAGCAACACTCACTGTCCTCAACAGGCGCTCCACCCAGACAAATATGCAAGAAATGCGAAACGTGATTGGGTCGGGCATAATGACGCAAAAGATATCCTGTACTCTCATTGGATGTTATACGTACTTCGTAGATCTTATTGGTCGGTTGCTCCCCTGTGGAAATATTGAAATTGGATTCGGTACCTCAGACCGATTCCTTTGAATCGTTCGTTCCACTCAACGATTTTTTCACAAGTTAAATCAACTTACTTCTCAGTCCGGCGGGTTTTGGTCCGGCGAGTAAGTCTAAAATGTTATAATTTTATGGGATTAAGATGTCAATCACTAATATTTACAGTCTTTACCTCGTTTTAATAAAAAAGCATCGCTTCAAGAGAACGATTCGTTCATAAATCAGATATGATCGGTACGGACCAGCTGACTGCGCAGGCAGAGGCATCACTGTTTTAGTACAGATTGTAGAAATGTAAACATACACTATGTGGACAAAAGTATTGGGACACACTTGTTTTTCAGGGTATGGGCAAGGCCCAAGGTCTTAATGCTTCAGCACACCAAGACATTTTGGACAACGCCATGCTTCCAAATCTGTAGACACGGTTTGAGGAAGAACCTTTTCTATTCCAGCATGACTGTGTCCAAAGTCCATAAAGACCTGGCTGGATGAGTTCAGTGTGGAAGAACTTGACTGGCCTGCACAGAGTTCTGACCTCAACCCCATCCAACACTTTTGGGATGAACTGTAACGGAGATTGTGAGCCAGGCCTTCTCGCCCAACATCAGTATCTGACTCATAAATGCTTTACAGAATGAAAGGGCTCAATGAATTTGCCACCATATGTTCGACACAAAACACATTTTAGCAAATTCACTTACATCTTCATACAAATAAATATATTCGACATAAGATCATGATTTCATAAGTGGTGAAATCATGGCCTGCATAGGACCAGGGGCTTCTTTCAACAGGCAATTTGTTCTAGGCATTGATCAAATCTTCTCTAACGTTAGCAAATCATGAACACTCGCATGCCATGTGTAAAAAGCAGTTTTACCACAAAAAAACTATATAAGTAGCATTTGTTGAACTGTTTAACACGTAGGATAATTTCCAGTAACGTTCTTATTATGGGAGTGTCAAGCTAAAATAGCCCCGATCCCTTTCGTAGTTTAATTAATACTGAGTGTTGAGTTTCATGCCACATGTGGGTGGAAAAATTGATTTGATTGTATTTAACCCTCTACTGCACAAATTTTAATGGTACATGATAAGATTTATTCTACATCACTTATTGCTGAAACTATTAATTGGGGGGGTTGACCTAAGGGCAACAATGTGTGACATTGGTAAGGAATCATAGAGAAAATAACGAATTTAGAGACCATCAAATAATGTTCAAAGAACAATATAAAATTACAAAATATATTTAAAATATCTACAAATGGTTAAGCAAAAAAACCCCATAAGAGACATATATATTTATATATTTATGTTAGATCCTGACATGTTTGTGTCATGTATTGTGTTGTGTTATGTGATGTATGGATTTTACTGTGTGTGAAACTTCAAAAATCACTTCCTCCTGTTGTGGAGAACTGGAATAAAAAAACTACGTCTGGAGCTTTTTCTAAGTCCAAAAAATCAAACGGAGTCAAAAAGATACGCCGTTGCTGATTTATTCAAATGTTACAGCAGCGGCCCATGGGAGCTGCCTCTTCTTCTCCAGTCTTGATGCTCGCTCCTCCACTGGGCTCTGTACAGAGTTCTTTATAGGCCTCAGAATTCAATACCTATTTTTCTAATACATCCCACTGGTCGATTTTTTTACCAATAAAGTTCAATCACCTTATCAGTTTAGCTCCATCATTCTTTGTTTCTACCTATAAAGTGGTATCACCTAATTTGCTTATTCCCACCTATTTGCTTTCAACCAATAATTACTGGTTTCGTTATCTTCTAATACTCAGTGACACCTCCAGTCTGCCCCTTTGACTAATAAAAACCGTATTACCCAATTTGCTTAACTCCAACCTCTTGGCAACTCTAGTCTGGGCACCTGCATGCCCAGTCTGGCCTTGAAGGCCATCTTACTCAGAGAAGCATTGTTCCATCTTCACTTCCAGTCCAGACACCTGCATCTTCAGGGTCAAATGTAGTTTATATGATAAGCCATTTTCTCCTAACAGGGGCCTGTGGGGGCTGTCCACCTCCCTTTCCAAGCCTCCGAGAGTTTACTGAGCTTGAACTGTATTGTACAGACACTGGTCAGACATGAGTTTAAACTTAATTGTAGAGGATTTTTATGTATAATTATGCCAAGTGAATTACCATTGATTAGTAAAATACCCCTTCACTCCCTGCCGTGAAACCAAGGTGTACATTTCACTCTCTGCACATAACTTTGAGTGTTCCTGTGCACCCAGGAACCCTGAATCTCTGTAATTATCATCTTCATCCTCACTAGTGTCCTCAGTGTCTAAAATATAGAAGTTTCCAATGGCAACAAAAACATGATATTTAACCCCCATTAAGGACGCTTCCTGCCGTATGAACTGGAAATCTGTTTTTTTTCTCTTCATCGTAAACCTTTTCCTCCATTCCATTCCTCCTCACTCTCATTGTTTTCTGTCCCACTATCCTCACTGTTAGACAGGATCTGCCTGACATGCTGATCCTGTTCTTTTCTTCCGTCTGGTGTCTGTTTCCTGCCGAAGGAAGTAAAATAAATATAAAAAATAAATACAAAAAGTATTTCCAACTTATGTTGTGAACAAAGACATGTGATAAGATAGCATCCAAACACATGGTTAGTTAAAGCGTCCTTGGAAATCGACAGTAGGTTACTGACCTTTGTAGAGATGTCAAAAAAAGGTGCAAAAAAACTTTTCCAGCACTGTGCAATAACTCTCCTTGCTTTAAGGAGCCCAAAATCCAATCTTGTTTGTGCCTGTATTTGTATAACGTTCTTTGGACATATATCGAGCACACATAGCTTGACATCTGGAGGAATTCTGATGTTAAATACCTGTGACAAGCATTTAATGACCTCTTTCCAGAAGCTTTGAATCTTCCCAAAGACAGTGAAGGAGGTTTCCTTTGCCATTTGAACATTTATTACAGGTATCTGGAATATTAAGAGATGTGTGATGAAGTTTATATACAGGTGTTATATACATCCTCATTAGCCATTTATATTGAAATAATTTGAATCGAGTATTTATTGACTGTTTTTGCACTTTGAAACAAGCCTCGTTCCAGTCGGCCTCATCAATTTCTTTTTGGATGTCATCTTTCCAGGCCCTCAACCTATCACTATATGCACATGTTTTTATTTATCATTTTCAGTTTCATTTTACTTGTTTCTGTTTTTCCTCGTTTATTCACCTTTTTAAACCAGAATAAACTTGGGTCCAGTGGGAGGGGTGAATTTGTCCAAAACTGAATGTGCATACCACTGCATTTGTATCCCACAGTTTTAAATCTGATTAAAAGGCTTTTTTATACCAAATTCTTGACTGATGCACTTACAAAATGACTTTCATTTCACTTGTTTTTATTTTTCCTTCTTATTTTCATGCCACATTTCAGTGTAAAGTGCTCTGAGCTGCATTTCTCATGTGAAAGGTGCCATGAGTTTATTTTTATTATTAGACTGCTTTAAGATAAGATAAGATAAACCTTTATTAGTACCACAGATTGGAATTTAGTTTTGTCACGGCAGAAAGTGGACAGTGCAAAGTTAAGAGCAGCAAAAATTAAGAGAAGAATAGAATAAAATACCATACCAACAGTACAGCATAAAATGTACACTACACAGTCTAGACATATAAATATGGGCATCTGTATTGTAAAATATATACATTTAAGTATATGCAACCTATATGTAAACTAAATGTAGACATAGGCAAGTTGTATGTACACAATGAGTATATTTATACAGAGTGGATATATAAGTAAATATAAAATATATTTATATACTGTAGACACACACACACACACACACACACACATACACATACAGGTACACAATGGAATGACTGCATTATTTCACTGCTAAAACTCCGGATCTAACCAAGACTTGCAATCTTATTTCTTGCCTAAAAGTCTACTTGATCTTGTTTTGAGAATAATATACTATATAAGAGCAGATTTTTTGCTCTCATATAGTATATTAAGATTGTTGTAAGATGTTTTTTCCTATTTCAAGAAATCTTTACACGAGAAACAAGTGAAATGAACTGCCAATGCAGTAAGATACTTACACTTGGTAAGATTTCTTGAAATAGGAAAAAATATCTTAAAACAATCTTAATAATCTTACAAAATCTGCTCTTATATAGTATATTATTGATCAAGAAGACTTTTGGGCTAGAAATAAGACTGCAAGTCTTGGTCAGGAGTTTTTGCAGTGCTGAGCATTGTGCATCATGATGTTCACGGGTGGCTGTGAGGTGGCGCGGCTTCAGAATGGTTAGTAGATGAGTTGGATAACTGGCACTGTAGGGCAGTTCCTGGCTCTTAACACTCTTACGAAATCTGGCAATCAACCGTTTTCTTGAATCACGTGTGTTTGAGTAAGTAAAATCACCAAACTGTGCTGGACTCCACCCCTCCAGAACTGGAGTTGCTTTAAGGCTCATTTGCAAGCCCTTCCTGAGTGAATCAGGTGTGTTAGATCAGAGCAAACACAAAACCATTTAGTTCAGGAGTCTTAAGCTCTGGAGTTAAAAGCTCTTGCTATTAGACAGGACTGCCCAACCCTGTTCAAAAACATTTAAGCTTCTACGAAGTTATTAGTTGCAAAATGAATGTTCTTATGCTTTTGACCTATTTGATCAGGTTGGTCAGGTGTGCCATTGGGTTTAATATCACCTAACGTTCTCTGCAGGGTTAGTTGTATATGCTTGTATATTGTTATGTCTACACATTACCCTGTTATTTGCAATGCTAGAGCCTACTTTTTCTTCCTGGAATGCATCCACAGTATTGAGGCGAGTGCCGGACTTTCAGATATTCTACATTTCAGGGGTGGATGACTTTAGCCGTGCAGGACCAGATTCGACTTGAGACTTAATGATCAGGTTCAGTTGTTGTGTCAGAACAGAGAAAACAAAAGACTCACTTGCTGTACTGTATTGGCTCGCTGCCCCAGAAGCTACATCACTGAATTATGGGTCTGAGTAGTACTCAGTTATCTATTTTTGCACTATGTGTTAATACTGTGACTTCAGACTTCAGAGACAAAAATAGCAGTTTGGGGTGTTCTTAACACAGTTATGAAGGCAGTACCCCCCAATTATGGAGGGGTAATTCACACTATGCAATACATCAAAATAAGAGAAATGATGCAGTGTTTACAGAACTGGAATAATCCAAAGAAATCAAATCTCCTGTTCACTCTTAAACTAAATGGCAATAATTACTTTTGACGAACATCTAGTAGTGTTTTACCATCCAACTGGTCTCATTGCGAGAGGAGAGTGTTGATTACAGCAGTGTTTTTATACTTTTC
>JBBPCX010000018.1:2314843-2347398 GCA_037974365.1 Hydrocynus forskahlii | reverse complement strand
GATTCTAGACTGTTTTACACCGGTTATATTTATTGAAATCAGAGTTTACTGAGACACTCTGAGGTCTGAGGGTAAACATTGGTTCTAGACTGTTTTACACTGTTTATATTTACTGAAATCAGAGTTTACTGATACACTTTAAGCATCAAACTGAATAAGCAACAAGATACCACGTGAATTTACATTATTCCTTGGTCATCCAATATTTAGTCATTTAGTCATACTGGGCTGGTGCCCCGCCCAGGGTGAGTCTTTGCCTCATGCCCATAGACCCCGGGATAGACTCCAGGTACCCATGTCCCTAGTGAGGGTTAAGCAGGTACAGAAAATGAATGAATGAAAGGTGTTTAAACTACATACAGTCAGACCCATTCGATATTCATCCCAGGTATGTATGTTCATACAGTTTCATCACTTCAGACCAATCAGAACATGTTCTGTGGCATTTTCCCAGCACCCCATGTTCAGTGGTTGAACACGAATGAGTTAAGGGAGGAAACTGTAACACTAAGGTTTAAACGATACCCAGAGGCACACAGACAGCTTTTCCCACAAGAAGAAAGGAGAGAACATTGCGACATCCAGAGTTTCCCAACTCCAACGACTGGGATGGCCCTGAGGACAGGCGTGCCTCTCTCTCTCTCCTTCATTCTCTCTCTCTCTCTCTCTTTCACTCACTCTCTCACTCTCTCTCTCTCTCTCTCTCTCACTCTCTCTCTGTCTCTCTCTCTCACTCTCTCTGTCTCTCACTCTCTATCTCTCCCTCTCCCCTCGCTCTCTTTCTCTCTCTCTCCCTCTCTATCTCTTCCTCTCTCTCTCTTTCTCTCTCTATCTCTCTCCCACTCTCTCTCTCTCTCTCTCCCCTTCTCTCTCTCTCTCTCTCTCTCCCCCTCACCCTCTCTCTCTCTCTCCCTCTCTCTATCTCTCTCCCTCTCTCTCTCTCTCTCTCCCTCACCCTCTCTCTTTCTTCCTCTCTCTCTATCTCTCTCCCACTCTCTCTCTCTCCCTCTCTGTCTATCTCTTCCCCTCTCTCTTCCTCTCTCTCTCGCTCTCTCTCTCTCTTCCTCTCTCTCTCTCTTCCTCTCTTCCTCTCTGTCCCTCTCTGAACTTTTTCAAATCTCGCACCCCTCCCCCTTCACTGAAAACTTTCGTTTCACGTGAAATCCTCGCTGATTATACATGCTGTTTTTTTTCCATTTTATTTGACCCCCAGCCCCCTCAAAAGAGATGAATGCAAAATGACCTTTTCTTACTTTAAAGGGTAACAGTCATCTTACTGCAAGTGAAATTCAGGGCACAGGGCCTCATTCACTTTCTGAGTCATCCCAGGTAGACTCCCATGATGTTTAAGAGCTCCACTCAACAAAGAAAGGGCGTTGAATAGAACTTTGTTCATTTAACCTTTATGAAAGCAGTTTATTATGTAAGAGCAGTTTGGGCTCAAGTGTGTCTGTGAATGAACTGGGTTGTGAATGGTGGAACCATCACTCGACTTCACAAGAAATTAGATGGATTTCCTAATGCTCTGGAAGTCTAATTCACTGTTTTGAATTGGAGAAACCCCATTTAAAAAGGAAAATTAAAAACAAACAGTGCCACCATTACATATTTTTGCATCAGTTTATATATTCAGGTATATGTCATTATACTGGCATACATTTAAATACTATAAAAGGAGATAGTCCTATCTGAAATTGCGCTTGACCCTTGGTCTCACACGTGTAAAAACAAACTAGTGCTGAGTGTCTTTACTTGATAGCTTCAACAAGGAAGGAAATAAATAGCATATGAACTCACTTCTCTTACTGTGTATATATATATATATATATATATGTATATATATATATATATATATATATAGTTCCTCTTCATACTCTTAGGAATCCTTTTAAGTTTTTCCTATATGCATCATCAAATATTCCTATATGCATTTTCATCCTTATACAGTTTTATAAATCATGCATGTATTATTATCTTCTATATCTCTATATAGGTAGGTTCCAGTGTGTATTTCTCAGTTTTTTGGGGGTATTTGTGACTCAGTCTGAGGTATGTAGGGCACTGATCCGGGCCTGTTGATTGTTTATGTTCGCCTGCGTGTGCGTGTGCTTGTGTGTGTGTGAGTGTGTGTGGGGGGGGGGTGAATGGAGAGTGAAGGGGCATTCTCCTGTGGCTTTTTACATTGAACACTCCTTTGTTTAGAGTTCTTAAATGCCATGGCCAGTTTAACCAGTTCAGAATGAATGAGTGCGTCTTTCCATAAGACCAAGTGCCCTGATTTCCTCCTGTGATGATATAAAGAGCCTCTTTCAAATGGTGACCTACTTTGTGGTTGCTGGAGATGCTGTTTGAACCACTTGTTTGATGTTTGCTTGTCTGTGTTGAAAGTTCCAAGCAAGCTGTTGTAAGCGTAAATGCTAACTGTTGTAAGCCTTCATGCTAACTGTCAGGCTACCAGGTGCCGACTGATATCTGTCAGACATCTTGATCAGATCTCATAACCTGCAGGCATGTTTTCCTGTCTAGGAACGTTCTGATCACCAGGCAAGACTTCTGCTCCTGAACTGGTGCATCAAAGGCTAATCACTTACTAGCAGTGAGATCATGACTCAGTGCCATCACTTAAGTTGTCTCACTGATCCTGTTTCATCTCAGCGTCTTTTCTAACCCTCTGTCTTGTTCTGCTTGTATCTTAACCAGTATCTGGTGTTGCATACGTTCCTCTTGGAACCTTGTTCCTCTCAGTGGTTCCTCTTCATGCTCCTTTAAAAGATTCTTTAACGTTTTGGTTCCTCTCATGTTTTTCCTTCATGCTCCTCAGTTTTTCCTGTTGGGTTTTGGTTTTTCTTTGTGTCTTCCACATACTCTTTGGACTCTTTCTATATGAGTTTTGGTTCCTTTCGGAGGTTCATTTTAATGCTATCTGGGAGTTTTCTATTTGCATCTTGGCTCCTTTCAGAGGTTCTTCATAATGGGTTCTAGATAGCTCAGTTGATAGAGCATGTTTGTTTTTTTGGGCAGCTTGTTGTCCTGGTGGTTAGGGAGTTGCCCCTGTGATCAGAAGGTTGTGGGTTCAAATCCCAGGCCTGCCAGTGGCACCACTAAAGTACCCTTGAGCAAGGTACTGTCCCCACACACTGCTCCCCGGGCGCTGCCCACTGCTTCACTTGGTGAATGGTTTAAATACAGAGAAAGACTTTCGTGCTGTTCACACTGTGTGCTGTAGTGTGTTTACGTATGACAAATGGTCACTTTACACTAATGCACTTTGTGAGTTTTTCCTTTTGAGCGTTGGTTCTTCTCATTGGTTACTCCACATGCTCTTTGGATTTGTTTCCCACTTGAAACCTGGTTCCTTTCAGAGGTTCTTCCTCCTTTTGGACTAATCAGACTTAAAATCAGATTGAGAAAACTTTGTTGCTTATGATACAACTGCACAGACACACAGACACAAAAACAGAAACAAAATAAAACAAAGTCTAAAAAAAAAATCAAACAAAAAAGTCAGCATAATATGAAAAGCACTATGCTATTTAAATAAATGCTGGAGTGTAAATACTACAGATAAGTAACTTACAGTTAAGTGAATTGCTAGTAACACAAATGGTGGTTAGGAGTCTGTTACTGCACATAATTGAGATCAGCGGTATAGAAGTAATATCAATATTAACAAATCCACTTCAGCTTCAGACACAGAGAATATGATCACAACACCTTAAAGAATTGTGAAAACATGCTGAAAGCTCAATATCAAACAAGACGAGACCACAGATATAGAGTTACAGGCTCACTTGGTAATCAGAGATGGCAGAGAGATGCATTAAGTCTGGAAAAGTGTCCCCAGGGAACCAGTCGATACTGCTGAACAGATTTCCCCCTGCACTTATCCTTTTATTATTATCATTCAAACCAGCCTTCTCGTTCCTTTTGTATGATTATCTCTTAATAATACAACAGTTCACATGTATCCAGCGCAAAAAAAGCTCACCGAAACCATGACTCAGTGAATCTCAACATCCTAGAGAGGGAGATTAAGGGGGGTGGGGTTGGGGTATTTGAATGGAGGCGTCAAGAAGCTGCAGACAGCATGTACAGGCAGAGGTCGGACAGTCTTCTGGGCTGGCGCTGCCAGTCTGCAGGAATTTCAAGGCGCGTAGGAGTGGTTTGGACTCAAGTGAGCGGTGCTGACAGGGTTGCATTCAAACGACAAGGAGAGATGAAATGTATTGAGTTACCTTGGGGAAGCTGGGGCTGGGAAAGGACAAAAACTCACACCTCCAGTATATTAAAACTATATATATATATATATATATATATATATACTGCAAAAAAAATGAAAGGGAACACTTAAACAACAGCATTACTTTTTAAGTGTTCCCTTTAATTTTTTGAGCAGTATATATATATATATATATATATATATACACATATACATATATGTGTGTGTGTGTGTGTGTGTGCGTGCGTGTGTGTGTGTGTGTGTGCGTGTGTGTGTGTGTGTGTGTGTGTGCGTGTGTGTGTGTGTTATTCCTTCTGAATATCTAGTGTTAAGAGAGAGTTATTTCTGTTATTTCTGCGTTTTTGCTTTTTCTGGCTCTTTGTTTGGGCACTGCAACATTATTTAAGCAGTTTCTTCTGGGATAAAAAAGGTTTTCTGATTCTGATTCCTATTTTTGACAAGACTACCTTCAGTACATCTACATTTACTCAAGTACAGAAGTCTTACTTTGAGGCAGGGGTTGCTGAAAAGAACTCATCATACTAAAAACAAAGTCGCAGTACATGATATGTCACAATATATTTATTTTTTCCTGATATCTTTTAAGTTGGAACAGACACGAACATGTACAAATGGTTTTTATTTGTGCTGCACTAAATTAAGTTGAACAGCGCTTATTGTGCTCTCCCTGTAATGAAACATGCACTCAGTCAGTGTTCTATAATTACTGTTCATGATATGTTCAGAGAAGCACATTGTGGTGTTATTTATCTCGTTGATGTTAAAAATGATCATGTAGCTCGAGCTCTACTTTTTGGTGAAGATGTTCCCATATCCTGCTGTAGTTAGAAGAAGAATTCCACTAAAGTCTCATTTTGTCTGTATTCTACAAATAAAATGGGTTCCAAACATAATAATATTAATGACTGGATGCCCGGAACACTTTTTGGGTTGTATGGGTTTTTTAGGCCTCACTATAAAGAAAGAGGTCTACATTGTGAACACTGTTGGATTAATGCATCTGTTTTTACATTTTTTGAACAAGTCACAGCAATGCAGTTTCAATCGAATGATGCAACCTGATTGATATTATGTAACAGTGGTTATCCAACTCATCTGAAATTCATAACATCACAAATTCCAGTCCAGAAGATTTCATAACATTCATGACCGTTTCATGCCCTTTCACAGCCCCCCATTGAAAAATGTCTTTTAACCACTTATTTCCTCTCTCTTGTCCATCAGAAACAGCTGTTGAGTCCGACAACACCCACAAACGGGGATACAGGATGCGCTGTTGTCATAGGAACCGATTCACAATTGTACAGGTCACAAGGTGAACTTTGATGAAAGGTGAGAAATTTGCATCTCTGTACAACAGAATTACTTTTTGCTAACTTTTCCATTCCCTTCTGAAACACGGGGCGTGTACATATTTCATTTTTGTTCCTTTTCAGTTTTATCACTTACAGAATGATTGAAACATTAAGTACATAGTCCTAAAGATGTTATCATTTGATCAGATGACCAGTGTTTAGAGCAGGCAGTTACTGACTCCTCTACTCATGTTGCACTAGCTTCTTATAAGATGTGTTAAATGCCTTTATAAAGAAGGCCCAAAGACCAGCTGTGGTTACAGGGAGCTCATATTGTGTATTAATAAAGGTGAATAGTGTTCAAGGTTAAGGCTGTAAACGCTGGGGTCAGTCCGCTGTTGTTTATTGCTGAGCGGTTTTATGGTAGTGCGAATAAGAAGCTTTCTAATGCACGGCCAAAGAGTGAGCTCATTTGAGCTGATAGTGTACTGTTGCACATAATGCATGCAATAATTCTTCTTATGGTGCAATAATCCTGTCTGCAGACTGTGCCGTCTTCACCTGTTGACTTTGTTGTTGAATTCTGTCAAGATAGCTGTTGTTGATCTCCGATCTCCCCCCTCCCCCCCCCTCCTCCCTCACTGCCAGATGGAGTTTTGCTTGCTTATAAGCCACTAAATGCATTGCATTGGGCATGGGAATAGGAATCTGTGTTCAATAAAACTATTTCACGGGCATAGACTCGGGATTGGCGTCTCCTGGACATCGCTAAAGCCCGTTTAATGAGGAACACACTGTAAACATGTGGGCTACTTCAAAACAGTCTGCAAGTGCAGTATACAACAACAGCCCTGCATCGTTTTTTTTTTTTTTTTGTTCCTTCAAATCCAGACATTCTTTCTCTCTCTGTCTCTGTCTCGGGAAAGTTTCTCTCTTTTTGTGCCATCCAGGCAGGGCTACCATTAGACCAACAGCAGATATTTTCAGTTTTGTCTAGACACGGTTCACTCGCCGCCACAGACAGACTGTGCGGAGGGGGTCAGAGCGAGGTGGGAGTGGAACTGAGGTTACCCAGCACTGAGGGCCTTTTAAAGTTCATTCGCTTAAACGAGCTGTTTGGTGGCGCTTTTAATAAAGAATTTGGCACGAGGGAGATGTTGAGAGGAGAAGATTCCACAGGCTCTATTAAGTGCTGCGGGATCATTTTAAAGTGGCTACTCTTGGAGAGCCTAACTAGAGTGTAGAGTAGCAGTGCCAGAGGCATTATTTCATGTAATTCTGCTTCACTACGGGCTTAGACCAGACTAGCAGCTGAACCTAGAGTCCGCGCCCTCCAAATCATCCTGTACCTTCTGCCTCGTTTTGTCTGTTGGGGTCATTTCACTGAAGAGGTACAGTATTGATTCCAGCCCCTCCCTCCCCCACGCCCCTTTGGCAGCACCACAATGATGTGTGTGGGTGTGTGTGTGTGTGGGTGTGTGTGTGTGTGTGTGTGTTGGCTCCAGACAGCTCTAATCTGTGTGGCTGCACTGAGGATTTGCTAGGCTGTGCTCTCCACAGTGGCATGACAGGACAAGCTCCAGCCCTGTGAGTAGCAACTGTAGAGGTAACTCAACACAAGCCCGTGTTATTCCCCATCACCGTATTATAACAATATGCAAATAATACTCATATAAGTGTCCTCTTTTGATGTGTTCATAACTAATCCACATGGGGAAAACCGTGTATTAATGTCTGAGCTGCACCAGCAGTGTGTATGTGTGAAGTCCCAGGGAACTTTCAGTCTCTGAGTTATCTCATCTGCACGGCTTGAGTTGTAAACAAGTCTCATAACTAGGGGCGGGCAGTGTGATGATACCGATCGTTGTTGTGATACATTGAGTCACGGTGCGCTGTTCTTTAAAAAAGAGCTGCTGAACAAGAATCATAGCTTTTGATAGTATTTCTAGTAACATTTTGCTGGAAGTGTAAGATGACAGGGCACCTACCTTGCGTGACACCTGGCAAACCTTTTATAAACTTTTATAAAGACTAATTCCAACAAGCATTACATGGAATTATTACTTGATAATTCCAACAAGCATTAGTTGCCGGAAAGTCGTCCATTTTTGTCCATTTTGCCCATGTTATGACAATAAATGCAGCATCAGCTGTGAAGATCTAAGGACTGGCCAGGTGTGTTGGTGCCCTATGAAAACACCCTACAGTGAAGTCTTATCTTATTTTGGTGTCACCCACCCCTACATATGACTTGTCTGGATGGAAGACATTGATCAGTCCTACTCTGATCAGTCCTACTCTGTTAAAGGAATAGTCAAACCCAAAATGTAAATGTTCTTCTCCTCGAATGACATCTGTTAGCTTTCTAAAACTGAAGTTATGCCAACTAGTCCCTGCCTTTATTGACTGTTAGTTGTAGTCCGTTTAGTTGCATTAAATCTTCTGAACTGGTGGTTTGACGTTTTGAATTCTGCCAGCCCCTCGGGCCCTTTCTTGCCAAGGCTGACACTGAATGAGCTGTGAGTCATTCTTCATTTGAAGACCCCTTTTAACAGCATGTTGAAAATAGCTCCAGCTAATGAAAGTTTTATGTAAACAGAATCATGAATATTTCACCACCATGAGCTCACGGCATTAATTAAAGAGCGCTCGTTGCATGGTAGGTATCTGACATTGAGTACAGACAGCAGCTCAGAGGTCCGCTAATTAGTCGAGGCATTTGTACACCAATCAGTCCATGCCTGGCCCGAGAGCGGCTCGTGGGGTGGTCGACTTTAGCTCGCAGGGCTGAAAAGTAAGGACAGGAGATGAGTTCTCACCTTAGTAGACGGCTCCAGTTTCAAAGCCTTCTTCAAGGTCTCCATGGCTTCCTCATAATCACCCCTGTCTGACAGAAGCTGCAAATACATTTTAACACGCTTGTATTAATTGAACTGGCCGGAGACCATACACTGACTGGAGAGATTCTAAGATTACCAGGTTTGTTTTATTGACCACATAAGATGAGGGCAAGGACCTGTACACACAGAGGACTGTAGAGTTTGAGGTGAACTCTTATGGTTCAAGCATTTCAGGGTAAGAACTGAAAATCCTCCACCTACAGTATTGTATCCAGATTATGAAAGATAATAACAGATTCTTGTTGGGCACTCAAGAAGTATGGTGCATCCAAGCCTGGGCGTCCTCCGCTCTGCGCTGAGTCACCACCACATTTCATTAACCTTTCAGCGCATAGCTCAGGACGGCAGCAAACCACGTCCTCGTCACCCTCACCTCCCCGGCCCAGTGCCCCCTTCCTGTTTTTACAGCAGTGATTTTATCATAAAATAAATATAGTTCAATGGTAATGGATTTTTTGTTGTGTCCAAAATGATGAATGGGGCTGCAGATTATTGAGTCATGACCGAGATAATAAACAAATTATTTAACATCACATGTAACGTAACATTACGTATTTCATTTGTTTTTATACTATATAGTAGTATGAACATCCCAAATGTCTTGGTTTTAAAAAAGTTTTCAAATCTCGAAGAAGATTTAAAAGCTTAAAAACAATGACTGTAAACAGATTGTTAAGAAAGTTAGAATAATTACAGCATGTGATTTTTCATGCAGTCATTTTTTGAATACCTTAAAATGTTTTCTGGCAGGACTTGAAACTGCACTCGATTAATTAGTTACATTATTTATATTAGCTGTTACTAATTGAGGGATGAGCGATTCCAAATTTCTGAATGGTAGTTTGTAAACAAACTGCATTTTATTTTTGAGTCATTGTGAATGAAGGAGAAGATTCTTTATTTGTCACATGCATAGTCATACAAGTACAACACACAGTGAAAGTCTTTCTCTGCATTTAACCCATTCACCAAGTGAAGCAGTGGGCTGCCGCCAATGTGGCGCCCGGGGAGCAGAGTGTGGGGACGGTACCTTGCTCAAGGGTACCTCAGCGGTGACACTAGCAGTTGGGATTTGAACCCCCAACCCTCTGATTGCACTAAACACTAGGCCATCCAGCTGCCCTATGACTGCTTTACACTAGTTTAGAGATTCATCTGTGTTAAATGCAATCAGCTACAGATATCACTACATATTGTGACTGCAATTTATTTCAGAATGCATTCGTTCTTTGACTAAGACTCCAAAGGGTAAAGAATGACCTGCATTATTTTGAACAAAATAACTTATCCATACATGCCTTGATTCAATAAAACACCCACAGAAACACTTATCTAGAACAGTCATTGGTCATGATGCCTTCGGGATTCATGATCTGGGCTCATTTGCAAAGTGCACCCCTTTTTGCAGTAATAAATAAGATACTGTACAGGCCTGTGAGACATGTACAAACTGTGAAACCACTCGCTGACTCTGAGATGCTCTGCAAACATGGCCTGGGAAAAAGAAAAAAAAAACGGTGCCCCTCACCTTCCCTTTCCGGAAGAGTGCTTTGACGTTGTTGGGGTCGAGGAAGAGCACGTCCTGGCTGGTGTGCAGCGCCTCGCTGTACTGCTCCAGCTTCAGCTGCGTCGCCGCCAGGTTGTTCAGACACTTCACTCGGTAGTCATTGACCTCCTCCTCTTCCTCCAGCGTGCAGCCTTGATTGTCTGCGGCCACACACACACACACACAGCCATGTTGCATCCATTGTTATGCGTGATACTCGCCATCCCTGCTCCAGGTCCAATCAACAGCCCTCCCAGACTGACCATATGCACAACAAAAGTTGCATTATACAAGCCCGCAGTAAAACCATTACAGTACATCCGAGACCCAACACCTTTCTGGAGTCTCTTGCGTCTCCTTTGTTGCTCCCACCTGAGCTCGGCCTAAAGCCTTGTCGTTAGCAGCCTTGAGAAAGGCCCTCATGCACAGAAAAGCTTTATGTGAGGTCTTTCAGTAAGTCGGAGGAATTCTCCAACCTATTCGCTTGCCATCGGTTATAAAGGCCGCAGTTAATCTCCCTCCAGCTGAACCATAATGTCCACGGCTGTGGCAGCAGTGTATTAAGTCACAATTTCTTATGTATTAAAATGGATAAAAAATATGTCGCATGGATAAAAACAGTAGAAAAGTCTGAGCTTCCATCACTTGTTAGTTACATTAGGCTCGTAACTCCAGTGCTAAAGTAAAGAAGCAGACTTTGGACACCAAACAAGTCTTGGCTGAACATTTAGGGGAAAGCATTTTCATTTCATGACTAATTCTGAGTTTGGGCTGGGCCATTTACTTCCAGTGAAGGACAATCTTAATGCTTCAGACATTTTGGACAGTGCCATGCCTCCAATTTTGTGGACACAGTTTGGGGAAGAACCTTTTCTGTTCCAGCATGACTGTGTCCCAGTACACAAAGCATGCTCCATAAACACATGGTTGGACGAGTTTCGGTGTGGAAGAACTTGACTGGCCCACACAGAGCCCTTCCAACACCTTTGGAACAGAGATTGTGAGCCAGAGCTTCTCATCCAACATCAGTGTCTGACCTCATAAATGCTCTACAGAATGAATGGACACAAACTCCAAAATCTTGTGGAAAGCCTTCCAAGAAGAGTGGAAACTGTTATATCTGCAAAGGGGGGCCAACCCCATATTAAAGTCTGTGTATTTGAATGCAATGTCATTAAAGTCTCTGTTGGTGTATTGGCCAGGCATATGTATGTATATATATATACTGCTCAAAAAATTAAAAGGAACGCCTAAACAACAGCATGACTGTTTAAGTGTTCCCTTTAATTTTTTGAGCAGTATATATATATATATATATATATATATACACACACATACATATACAGATTATACATATTAAACTATAGACTACATTTAAACTATAGAGCAAATCCTATTCATGAGACTTGTGGAGCCAGTAAAGACATATGGATCTCTGTTTTGTACACAAGTGCATTCATTTAAGTGTCTACTGTGAAGCGGCGCGCTGCACTTCACTCTCTCAGTACTGTCAGATGTTCCTCTCGAGGTCAGAGCGGATTCCCTGGCAATTATCGTGATTAAGGAGGTGGAAATAACATGCAGATTTCTTACGTTTGATTAGCTGAAGCTTTAATAAGAGCATTACTCACATCTTGTGGACGTGACTGAGCACTCAAATGACACCATTATTGTTCAGACATGTTAGCGGACTGCCGAGCTAGGATGACAGCAGAGTGGGCAATAAATGAAGTCTTTTGTATCTGGAAGGCTGTTTCTTTATCATTTTGAGATTTTTCTTTGGAAACAAACAACAGTGGCAGAAACCTCAGGTTTTGGATTGTTCACGTGTGTGTGTGCATGTGTGTGTGTGTGTGTGTGTGTGTGTGTGTGTGAGCTAATTCTACTTTAGTCATACACTCACATGTGCGCGCATTGTGTCATGGTATCAGGATTAACAGGTGACTGCCTAAAAAATGGATTGTCACCTGACTGCCTAAAAATGTATTGTATTGAATTGAATAACATAACTTACTCTTTGGTGTACGGTCTTATTTTAATTTTAAGTTGTTTTAAGATAAGATAAGCCTTTATTAGTCCCACAAGTGGGAAATTTGCTAAAACTTTAAATCTTACAGTAGAGGGTGATGTAGCGATCTTATATTGTTCTGACAATGTAATGACAAGCATATTTTGGGTATTGTCAAGACTTCTGTAACACAGGCAAATCAAAACTGAAACGGTAAATCAAAATGTAAAACTGTATCACTGCTATGCTTCTTAATCTCCTCCAAGGATCTTTCATTACTCATCTCTAGCACAAACTACTGTTGGTGATCCAAACTCTGTCTCTGAATATGTCCTATCATAATCAAGTGGGTGGAGAGATGGCAGGGGCTTGGCTGTACAAACACCCCCATTTCAAAAATAGCTTTTTTCTTGGTGTCCAAAGATTTGTTACGATTTTTACCTAAACATGTGCACATATGCACTTCTTAACCTAAACATGTGCACTTATTCAGGCCATTCAGGCACACACATTATTTGCTATATTGAAATAATGTGTCATATATACATATAGAGACGATGGGTACTGCTTTACAACAAGACTACCATTATACAAGGTTTACAAATAATTTATAAACAGGTTGTTACTTAGGTTGTATACAGTTTATAAATCATTAATAAGCAGTTACTTACATACTTACGCTTACTTACATATACCCTTGAACATCTGTAGTCCAGAAAGTTGCTGCTGTCTTTTTTATAACATGTCTCCATAGTTGCTTCTCATCTTTTTACACAGTTACAGTTTTTTGCACATCTTTTGCACTATCACAACACATACAGAACTTTTTCTGCTGAGACATTCTTGTGTTTTTTGTCTTGTGATCCTTGTCCTGTGTTCCTTGTTTTGGAATTAGATATATGCCCTTAAGTTATGTTAAGTAATGTTTGTAATGTTAGGTGTTGTTTAGGCATTAGATATATGTCCTTAAGTTATGTTAGATAATGTTAGTAATGTTAGGTGTGGTCTTATATGTTGTGCATCGCTGTGGGGCAGCGAGAAATGTACTTTCAATTCCTCTGCATGTCTAGTGACTTTTTTTACTTTTTTGTTGGCATGCATTGAAGCAGACTCACTATTTGGCAAGATCTTGCATTTTAATGGTAGTAACATGTTAACAAAGACCTGATGAAGTTGACAGTTTAATGTTCTGCTTGAGAAAGGGACAAGGTAAGCTAAGACCTGGGACCTTGCCAAATAGTGAGCCCACAACAATGTATGATAACTTGTTTATAACTGCTTATTCGTGTCTACAACCTAATTAACAGCCTGATTATAAACCATTCATAACCCCTTTGAAAGAGTAGTCTTTACATTTACATTTACGGCATTTGCAGATGCTTTTATCCAAAGCGACTTTCATTCCCAAACTGCAGGGGCAGTCTCCCTGGAGCAACTTGGGGTTAAGGGTCTTGCTCAGGAACCCAGTGGTGGTGTGCTGAAGCTGGGATTTGAACCCATGACCTCTTGGACCTGAGGTAAGTATCCTACACTGTAGGCCCTCACACCCTGCTTCTGTAAAGTGCCACCCTACAATGTATCATATCGAATTGAGTTTCAAATTTTCTCAGGAGACTGAGTTTCCTAACAGAGCGTGAATAGTTGGGAAATGATGAATAAAAACTTTGTGTTTGTTTCCTTCCATGGCATGTTTTAACCCCTTAAACTCTAACCATAAATAACTGAATAATAAGCTTGGAGGTTGGATGTTTAGACGCTGATGGACCTGTTCCAACTTACCAAGCCTCAAAACAACTACAAGTCTAAGTTACCGTGTGTACGTGTGGTCAGCACGTCCAGGGCTATGCAGTAGGCCTGCGCGGCCATGCTGTACTCCTCTCTCTGGAAGTAAAAGTTCCCTCGCTCTCGTTTCTGGTTGCCGATGCGGATCCGGTCAGAAATGGGCAGAGACAGGGGGTCTGCTTTGTTTCTGATTTCGACGAGCTGCAGCTGGTAGAGGATAGGGGTCCAGGCTGGTATATCTGGCTCTCTGCAGATGACATACACACACACACACACACATATATATATTAACTTGACTGAGAATATTCACATGACCTCAATCCGCAGCTATCATGTCTCTGCATCTCCTCATTACAATCTCTGTTGGCTGTTCCTGGGAAAAGTTGTCAGACGTAGCCTCTGCACCACTCGCTCCTTTGCCAGCCCTGGAGACTTGGTAAATATATCTGGGCCACTTCAAACAACACAGGCTTTATCTGTTATCCACCAATGTAAACCCTCTTTTAATCTTTTGGTGTGTTTATTCCGTACTGCAGTTACTTTAGCGGGGGTTTGAGAGCTGCAGTGGACACAGCAGCTCATTTGTGCCGGTGTGTGTTTTTCCTCTCCCTTTTTGCAGTATCCCAAACTCTTGGGAGGAGTCTTTGTGTATGGTTGTGTATGGTTGAAGTTAGTGATGCAGTTCTTTTATAGATGGGATCTGTTAGACATGCATGTAAATGTATCCATTGATTCAGGTCAAAGTGTTTTTGAACTACAATTCTGGTTACATACCTGTAAGAATCATCACACATAATCTACGTTTTAACCACAAATGAATAATGAACCAGAGCCACACGTTGGTTTAAAGATGATCCTTGTGAAAAAGATAGTGTACCTCACTGCAGTGTACCTCAAAGACTGTACCTCACTGTGCAAAGCAAGAAAGAAACAACTTTTGTAACTGAATATGAATATACTGAATATACTGAGTATTTTTTAAAATCCAATTTTTTCCCTCCTGTGTGGGGTGAAAATCAGGACCTGTGAACTGAATTAACAATATTTCTTGCATCATCAGTGTTGGAAGGAATTTTTATTCAGACACAATATCTTTCAACACATCAGCCAATTACTCACTCTTGTGCTTCATAATTGTGTCTGGAGAGCTAGTTCATTTCTCATGTATCAGTCATGCCGTGTGCCGTAACAATATCAGACCTGTCTGTTGCTCAAGACTTCTGGTCATTCATACTTCTTGTGAATTGTACCTCACCCAGTTCCTCACAAGGTTTGCTTTTATTTTCTTATTCATCTTTAACAACATGTGTGCTTGGAATTTCAAACTGTGACTCAAGCACATTTAACCTCAGTTGGAATGCTATTGCTCCAGTACATTTAACCTAGATCTGAATCCTGTGGCTCAAGCACTGTTAATAGTGATCATTAGCCATAATGTAAAGTTGCATAACTATGTAGATACACTATGTGAGCAAAAGTATTGGGACAGACCTGTTTTTCAGGGTTTGGGCTAGGCTCTGTACTTCCAATGAAGAACTTAGTGTTAATGCTTCAGCAGACTAAGACATTTTGGACAGCGCCATGCTTCCAACTTTGTGGACACAGTTTGGGGAAGAGCCTTTTCTATTCTAGCATGACTGTGTCCCAGTGCACAAAGCGAGCTCCATAAAGACATGGCTGGATGAGTTCGGCGTTGAAGAACTGGTCCTAACCTCCAAAACCTTTGAGAAGAACTGGAACGGAGATTGTGAGAGAGGCTTTCTCATCCAGCATCAGTGTCTGACCTCATAAATGCTCTACAGAATGAATGGGCACAAATTCCGACAAAAACACTGTAAAATCTTGTGGAAAGCCTTCCAAGAAGAGTAGAAGCTGTTATAGCTGGAAAGGGGGACCAACTTCATGTTAAAGTCGGTTTGAATGCCATGTCATTATAGTCCCTATTGGTGTAATGGTCAGACATCCCAATGCTTTTGTCTATGTAGTGTATGTAGCTTGCTAGCTCTGTCGCTGTGTGTCACGAGACACCTAAAATGTCCATGATTCTCATCACACATACTGTGAGCTGATCCTTAGAATGTCGATTTCAGTTTTGGTTCAGAAATGTTACATGATTAGTGATCTTTGGCACACCTGGTCACTTCATGTATCTTTGTATCTGGATTGTGTCTTGATCATATTTAAGCCATGTGCATTTACACTTGGCAGTCCAATGCGTCTCCATTCAGCCAGATTGAAATCTGATTACCATATGGCGAGTAATATGCAAATCAGCTCATATGCAAAAAACAATCACATGTGCTTCATTTTATGTTCTATTTTAAATAAATGCACAGTTTTGCATGACACAGTCAATGTCTACAAGAAGAGGCTGCTAGGAATAATTCTACTCCTTTGTCCTTGGCATCATGAACCATGTACATTAAAACACGGTGTTTTATAGTGAGACGGTGGGAAACGATGAGGCGAAGGAGATTAAGATTAAACTCACGTCAGGAGGTGGAATGGAAACGCATCGATACTGCATTAAGTGCTGGACAGTAAGTGACTGTAGTGAGAAGGGGTTTAGCTGAATGTGTCTTGGGGAGACGGATGTGTTTACACTGCTGTAACATGTGGCTCTAATGCGTCTCAGACCACCTCATGGAGTGGTTTGAGTGGCTGGATTTATATCTGTTTTAAATCTGTCTTGGGTGTATTTACACCCACGTTTTTATGAGGCTAGTTCTTATCCAGATATAATCCTAATACTCAATATGCATGAAGTGCTGCACTTGTGCTGCACCCCCTCATGAACTGTAGTACTTCTCAGATTCTTGTAGGAACCCTGAAGAAATTCCTCTGCCATTACTGTAGATCTTTTTCATAAAGGATGCACGTATGAAATGGGCAGAACATGAACAAAAAGCAACTTAAGATCAGTGAAGAGCACATAATCCATTGCTTTCCATCAGTGGGGCTGATGGAGAGGCTGAACTCTTACTATGAACCCTAGCTGGCAGCCTGTTGCTTGTTTGGAGGGAACGAGTTTGCGTGCATTGTGTATGTGTGTGTGTGTCTGTGTGTGTCTGTGTGTGTCTGTGTGTGTGTGTGTGTGATGTCCTCACATTGCCCAGGTCTGAACTCAGTTGTTGGCACAGGCTTCATAAGAAGACCATCTGCTCTGGCAGGAGGTTTCTTGTGTGTTAGGAGAGAACGAGGCTCCCAGTGAGCTGAGGATTCACTGATAAAGGAATAGTCTTTCAAAAAAACGCTGACCCTGCAAAAATGAACAAAACATGCTGGTTGCCAGTTAGCACCTTACAGATAAACCAGCAGATGTTACCTTGCATCCAGTGGCTTTATTTCATTTTTAGCCACAGTTTACCTTTGGGTAGAGCACTCCTTAGAAGGAAAGGTCCAGGACCTCTGGGACCATATGGCTGGCTGAAGCAACTGCCCAGTGCAAATTATTATATTCAAATTCATTATAAGTCATGAGTCAGCAGGTTATATTTATATTGCTAATGCATGGAAAAGTACTGAAATAACTCATCGTCTATTATGTGGTACAGATGTGTCTGATGGAGATTAGGTAAAACACTGGCGTATTCCTTTATGGTGGACAGGAGAAGAGTGAAAGTGGCCCCTTACAGTCACCGTGAACACACCCCAGCACACAGTGTGAAATTCTGTCTCTGTATTTAACCCTTTCACCGAGTGAAGCAGCAGGCAGCCAGGAACACAGCGCCCGGGGGGGTGGGGGTTGGGGCGTAGTCTGTGGAGATGGTATCTTGCTCAAAGGGATTTGGGATTTGATCTCACAGCCTTCTGATCGCAGGGGCAACTCCCTAACCACTAGGCCACCAGGTGCCCCAAATAAAGCCGTGAGATGTGAGGTAGGTTATTTGAGGTAGGGAATGTCTTGTGAAGTCATTTATCCTTCTTTTCGTCCAGGTCAAAAGGTCCGAATGCTCAGGAAAGGCTGTTGACAGGCAAGCATGCTGTTAATACTAGTGTAAAAGTATCACTTCAATTCTCTCCACTGCGAGTGCAGGGGATTGACTTTGATTGACTATTCGATGCGTTATTTCTACAGGCTTCTCTCGCACTTCTCGGAGCATCAATAATCTGCCAATACTGCGCGTCCACGGTGACGATGTCCAACCAGCTCCATGTGTAACCAGTCCAATGTTTTGTGACCGATGTTCTGCACAGCTCATTTCCAGAGCACTTACAAGCATCGACGAGGCCGCGCAGCAGCCATTGATCTAGTTCCCTGCTTCTAGCTGAGTTATGGAGTGTGGCCTGGAGAGGCCTTTGTGCATTTTTGCAAGTACTTTTGAACACAGAGGGCTGGATTACTTCTGCCACCATTAATGGGCAACAAAATTGGACACTGGTGGTGTTTACTTGCTTTGCTTCTCATCACACTGCCTGGTATATCTAAGTGGATAAAACAAGTAATGTTAACAGAGGTGAGTTGTGACTAGTTTTAGTGTTGAAATTCTTCCTACAGTGTGAAATTCTTCCTCTGTATTTAACCTATTCACCAAGTGAAGTAGGGGGCAGCCGGCGACATGGTGTCCTGGAGGCAGTGTGTGGGGACGGTACCTTGCTCAAGGGTACCTCAGTGGTGCCACTGACAATCCTGGGATTCAAACCCACAGCCTTCTGATCACAGGGGCAACTCCCTAACCCTCAGACCACCAGTTACACCAACTAGTAATACACTGGATATAACTTAAATTGGATATAACTTAAATTGGCACCAGGGTCAATTTTTTGTTGGTGTTCGCTTCTCTCATTTTTGAGCTTTACCGTTTTATTTTAGGCCAAAAGTCTCGCCAAAAAGCATGAGCGTTCCGATCAGTGATCTGAAACTCCAGTCTTGGCTTTATTTTATTTACACACACAGTGGGTAGCCTGCCAGTGACAGCAGGAGGAATTAGCATTTTTTCCCTCTTAATGTTAGCTTAATGTTCAGACGTTATCAGGTCTTTTCACGCTCAGGCGATTTTCACAGATTAGGAAAGCAGATGTGAAGTTTTGATGGGCTTTTATTAAAGACTCGCGCGAAGAAGATAGAGAAGATGGGTCCATTGAGCAGTAATGAAGTGACAAAGCTAAAATCTAAAAGCGACTGAAAATCTACAGCGAATGAAATCTACAGTGACTGAAAAACTTCATCACTGAAACTCCATGACCCCTGATGTTAGAGAAAAGGTGCTACAGTTGGTTTGGCCAGACATGTCAATAATGCCTCTATATATATTCCCCTGGGATCTCCAGATGGTCCACATTTTTGCTCCAACCCAGCTCGCAACATTAAGGGATGGAGGGAGAATGCGTGCCTGAACCACTGGTTTATGGCTACCCTGCCCACGTCCATGTGTTAATTGCTGCAATAATGTGTAGCCATTTTGGATTGTGAGCGAAGTCACGGGGGTTTGCTGATACAAGATTAAACCCAATTTAAAGCAGCTGTCAATCTGTTCTGGAGTCTCTGCAGTGGAGGCGAAGCGAGCTTGTTTGTACAGCTGCACTCATCTCAGGGCAGCCAGTGGTGCTGCTGCTGTAAATCGAAGTCTTAATATCAAAGTAATCTGGGGAGCCGGGGTCTGAGGGCTATCCCAAGCTGTTCTAAATGAAACTGGATCCGGTACAGCTGTGCTTTAGTAGTGGCTGCACTGGGATTTCTGAAAAGACAGTTCATTGGTTCACGATCTGCTGACCTCCATGAACCCGCAGGGCATAACAGAATCGTTATCAGTCATAATGCGTCCTTTCCGACAGCAGCTGTGCGTGTGTGTCTGAGTGTGTGTGGCTTGTCAAGACACCTTTTAGGCCACAGTAAATTTAATTAAGTGAGACAGAGAAAGAGAGACAGAGAGAGAGAGAGAGAGAGAGAGAGAGACAGAGAGAGAGAAATGAATTTGATATGATCTGTAAGGCTAACATCTGTATTGGTGACCTCGGGCCATTTTCACATCTGGATAACAAACCAGCACATACAGAGAGAGAATATATCCACGAATGAATGGGATTTTAACAGTGCATTACAATGTTGGCAGCAAATGTGTATATAATTCTGGATATACTGTAAATGGATTATATTAAACCACAAAAGTTGTAAACCACCAGCAGTGGTTGGTGTTTCAAAATAATTTTGTTTGCCGTGGGAATGGGGGATGCAATCTTCTGTTAGTCGGTGGGCAACCTGCCCCATTTGCCATCCTCTTTTTCACCTTAACTCAAGTGCTGCCGATATATGTGTGTGTGTGTGTGTGTGTGTGTGTATACATACATACACAGCTTTGGGCGGGTGATAGCTGTAGTGTAGTGTTTTCCTGGGGGGTGTATTCACTCTGATGCAATCTTTAGGTGCACGTTTTTCTAAATTATTACAAATGACACCATAAAATGACAAGAATTACCACTGTGACCCACATCACAGCATACAGACTATTCGGCATATCTACTATTGTACTTTTTGAACTATGAATACGTTTTCGCTGAATTTTGCAGCATGTTTTTCTAGGCTTTACTGATTTCATTTTATAGCTTGCTCCCAAAAACGAATTTTCCAAAAATAAAAAATAAATAAAACAAAGATATATAGCTAGATAAGTAAATAAAGAAATAAACCCACCGAAACTGGAAAAAGCCTCTAGAAAGCATGCTTTAGACCCTGTGTTGAAATGGTCTTCATCTACTTCTTGGTGCTTGGTAAATAAACCTGGTCTGTTACAATAGTACAATATTTAACCCGAGAAGAAGAACTCAGCGGTATTTTCTGAAACAGCTTCCTCCCCCTTGGTGTGAAATATGATTCGCTCTGTGTTTCTCTGATGCCACTCCTGTTCGTTTCCACGGAAGGTGATCAGTCTGGGGGTGTTCGGCTCATGCATAATGGAGGCTGAGCCCGTAAATGACCCCTTTATTCCATACGAGCCCAACACAGACAGGACACCTTCAGTGACCGGCTGCCCTTTCACTCTTCCTGCACTGTCCTGAAGGCACTAAAAGTTATTGGTTTTGGCTTATTGAGTGAACTGTGTTTGGTTCAGTAGTCTACTGGTTAAAACACTTGCCTGTGAGCCCGATGAGCACAAAGTTGCAGGTTCAAACCTCGACTTTCTACCACTGTGTCTTTGAGCAAGACACTTAACCCTCAGTGTCTCCAGGGCTACTGTTCCCGTAACCAATGACTGTAAGGTGCTCTGGATAAGAGCGCCTGCCAAATGCCACTTCAGCTTTACCTTACTTTGCTGTGTATGTTAGTTATTGTTTTGTTCAGGATTTCTATTCTATTAAATGGTGGCGCTTCTGTTTTACTTGACATTTGAAATAAAATACTACCTACTCCACCCCTTCTTATTAAAACCCAGTTACCATGAGATTTCAGTCCTGCTCTCACTTCTGGCGTATTTATGTAGTCGTCTTATTTATTTGTTCAGTAACACATTGCATGACTCGCACATCACATTTTTAGAAAGTCCATTTTTCAAGTGTATTTTTGATATTGCATTTTAAAAATCCACGTGTATTCTTTTATCTTGTATTGTTTTCACCAACCACCAAAGCAAATTCCTTGTACATGTGAACATACATGGCTATAAACTCTATTCTGGCTCTGATCTTTTCATACCGGTCCGCTCATTATGCGTCTCAGAACTGTCTCAGAATGGTTATTAAGGCCCCCGAGAAAGTGATAAAAATAACAGATGCAGTGTAATAGCAATATGTTATTCACTGGGAATTGTAAAAATAGTTCTGTTTTTGTTTGTTTGGAGAGATTCCTGGATGAAAGCGGAATTAGAATTCCTGGAAGTAACAGTACTCTGGACTTGTTTTTTTAATCCTCTTTCTTTTAATTCACTTCTTTTAAGCCCTGTGTTGCTGACTGGCTGCAGGGCACGTGACTACCACAGAACTTCTTATATCATCAGAAAAGGAAGTGCTCCTATCCCATATTTAACAAACACACATACTGCCAGCTTCGACTTCTTCGATTTCACATCATTACTGTCGGGTAGAAAACCCTCCAAAATCTCCTTTACAGGAGAAGGAGAAAGCGCTCTTACACTCGATATAAATTTCATGGATGTTATTTTAATTCTAAACCTAAAAAAAATCACTAAACTTTCTCTTGCTTGACAATCTCTTTCTTAATTGTTACATCATTTGGACACTGCGTGGAGAGAGAATGAGAAAGGAAGAAAGAAAGAATGAAAGAAAGAAAGAGAAAGGAAGAAAAAAAGAAAGAAAGAAAAAAACAAAGACAAAAAGAGAAATAAATACATAAAGAAAGAAAATAGAAAAGACGAAAGAACGACAGAACAGAAATAGAGAAAGAGAGAGAGAAAGAAAAAGAGAAAAACAAGAGAAAGAAAGAAAATATGATTTGCAACAGCATTACTCCACCTGCAGAGTATTTTTATATGCGGTTTATAAACAGCGGGTATAAAGTGAGGTGGCTGGAGGTCTGAGGGAATGTTTAAGGAGACCCTCTGACAGCGCTGAGGAGAACAGAGCACCTGTAGCCCCGTAGTTAAAGCCTATTTTCACTTGAAGATTTGTTACAGTTAATCTGCTCACTGCGGAATTGGGGCAAAGAGACCATGTGGACAGATGGAGGCTGGACAGAGTTCAGACACACACACACACACACACTCAGCTGAGCAAGGAGAGTCTGAGACAGACATGCTGCAAAGTCCCCAGAAAAAAAGGCTAAATCTGAGCAGGACTGGATTTATTATAGTTTGCCAACCGCATGATTTGCCGAACGCGATAAGAAAAGAGGAACAACTTCGTCACTTCACCTCATAAATCTGCTGATGGCTGTTGTTTATATATAACACTGAAGTATATTCCCCTCTACAGGGTTCGTATGTGGATAGTTTTTTGAGCCAGCGTGCTATAAATACCACTTGTTTGAACAGTCCACTGTGGCAAATCCACAGAGATAACACCGTCTTTACTGAGTCACAGGTGTCTAATGTATAACAGCCGCTGGTCAAGTCACTGTAAATAGATCTGCAACAGGAGCTAGTAAACAGGTATCAACTAGGGCAGAGCAACGTGTTTATTTTCGCGCTGACCTCTGCCTCCGGTGCTTCAAGACCAGAGAGAGCTGGATACCTCCACTTTTATCTCCTGCCTGTCTTTCACAAGAAGCCAAAGTCTACATGTTACGTAACACGGCACTGCACTGAAGAGTAGATTGGCACGGACAAGGGATGAGCATTAAATAAGACGGATTATCACGCTTTTGGGCATTCGCAAAGTGGGGCAATCTTCTGGTCCTGAGAGTTGCCATCACCTTGCCTGGTAATTCGAGAGAGTCCCTTTCTGTTTGCCCTGTTTTGAAGGAACAGGGGCCTGTTTAAATAGCCCTGTTGGTTCCTTCGACCTTAATACTTCAGGGCTCACAAACAGGCCATTATCTGGGTTGATTGCTTTATCACAACAGATATTATGCAATGAGAAACTGCAGCTGCCGTGCAGTGAAAAGGCCAGCTTGCGCATGACACTTGGATGTTTTGACATCGTACATCAGATATTTTTTTTTCTCTTGCTCAGTAATTCTTTTTCCTACTTCAGAAAGCACCTCTGGTATATTCAGGGGGAAAATCTGGCTGCGACCCCGTACCAAGTTTTAGCATGGTCAATCAATGTCAAGCTCTTTGTGCTGCTGCTGAAAGGATTTTCCAGCCTTTAGTTCGCCAAACTTTGCCGTTACTGGATATTCTGAAGGTGCAGTTCACTGGGTGGACACTCTCTTCTCCGGAATGGTAGAACCGGTTCCGTAATACACTTTCATTAATCCGAAAAGAAAACCTGATTGCATGATCACAAACATTGACATATAATCACGTAAAAATACCCCTCTAAGTTGTAATCTTGTATGAAACTGTACTTTTGGATAGGACTGGTTCTTTAAAATAAATGTTACGATTTTAATGGAAGTACCATATGCTTTGGGACAATTTCCATTAGTCTATGAAACGTTCACATGTAACAGACGGCTGGAGTTTTCAGATGTCTTAAAAATAAAACCTCAAAACTGATTTTAATATGACAGCAACTATTTGATCTCCTTGGCTCTGAAGGCCCACCCAAAGATCTCCTGGAATTTACAGGTGCCTCAGCATAGAAGGGATGTTCTCAGGGTGCCTTTATTTTTCAACATTTTTGCTATAACCTGTCTTCTGCCTCACCTGTACCATGTGATTAAATGAGGAATCACTCTTTTTGGTTTAACTTTTCACTATTTTTTTCAGCACACAACACTCAGTAACCACATCAGTTCCTCCCTTAAAAGCCTTGTCTCTTAAAACTGGGCTGAATTAGTTGTTGTGCTTTCATTTTGGTCCCACCCAAAATAATGACCTGGCTATAAAATATTGAGGGAGGTGAGTGATGCCTTTCAACTTCACTCTCTCCTGTGTTGAAAGCTACACTGAGCTACACTACTATTGACTTCATTCCAGACTGGTCATTTTCCATGGTTTTTGTGGTTTGTTTGGTAGCCGGTGGTGTTAATTTCCATTTTTGCTGTAAATTTTTTGCATTATTGGTGCCCTGTGTTTCATTAGAATTCAGGTTTGTAACCTGCTAGATGTAAGGGCAATAGACATGCAGCTTCATTGCTAGGCCGGTAGTTGGTAAATCTCTTTGTCATGGCAGGCAAGAAGATCCACCTCCTTTTGTTGGCAGGTTGAATGCTGGAATATCTACTTTATTAGTTTTCTTCCGTTTACATTGCCTGGAGCAGCAACAGAGAATGTGTCATTTCCGTGTATTTTAAATGATGGCAGCTAGAACATGAGGAGAATTTCTGACATAAGAATCAATGATGTCACCCTCAGCAGTTGTACTGGGAACTAGATCATATGATGAGTCCCAAGGACTGGGCTGAGAAACACTGGTTCCACACATCCGTCATCATCCTCACATCTCAGGGCAACAAACCAATAAGGATGGATTTTGTATCAGCATCTTTCTCACCATGTCATTTATTTCAATGGTGAGTCATCATACTGGGTTGGCTTCATATCCAGGCAACAAATTGCATAGTGCCCTCATTAAGGCTGAGATCTTTCATATCGTTCAGGATCAAGATGAGCTTACTGGACAACATGCTGTGTATTCTTCTCCTAAAGAGACCCCACACTGAATTCAAAGGAACATCTAGGGACATGTAGATTTAAAAAGTCTTTCACTCCACCACAGCGAGCCATCGGCAAACCGGCTTTATGACAAGCGAGAAGGAGCGTATATCTTGTCAGATCTCAGACTGGTTCTCTGTCAGTTTTCTAAAAGCATCCTGGAGTGTTTCAGTAAAGGAGAGTAATCGAGCCTGACCTGCCATCAGTGCCAAAGAAACATCTTTGCCAGAGCGATGGCCCCACTCTTCCATGCGTCACTTTTTCCCCCACAGAGGTAACTAACCAAGCCTCTTTGTTGGAGGTATGAGTCATTCTTTAATCAATGCAGGTTGCAGCAGCTGCCTGCTGCCATTGCCTCAGATAGATGTGGCTTTTTAAAAGATTGGGAGCTACTATCATGTGTGCCAGCAGGTTTATTCACTCACAGACACACACACACACACACACACACACATATGCAAACACACACACAAAACACAACAAAAAAGATTCCTGCATGAACTCACTGTTATGTACATTCTGTAAACATCATTCAGCGTATTACCTTGAATTAAAGGCTGGGGAGTACCGCACACAAACGTTGCCCTTTATATTCAGACAGTGCTTTTGGTCTGAGAGTGTTCATACATTTGCAGGCGAGTGGAAACAACCATTTATCTCAAAACTCTCGGTTCTAACACACAGTCCATCTCAACAAGGTCCAGCCATTCGCTGCCACTCCTTCACAAATTAGGTTTCTCTCCTCATTACGGAGTTATTTTGCCCAGGAGCAAAACCATGGTGGTGTTTTGCTGGAACGAACACCTGAAGATAGATGGCCTTAAACAGCACTTAACAGGAATTTGGAGTATTTTACAAAGCCTCGGGGGCTTGAAACATGAGGAATGTCACCAGCAGACATAGTAAAGGAAGAGCAGTCATAATAAGGGAGCTTTGTATGAGCCTCCAGAGTGGCCTCAGAATGAGTAGAGGACCACGAGTTATCTACATTTCTAGTTAGTCATTCATTCCAAATGCTCCCGGGCAAATTTAACCCTGCCACAAAAACACCTAAAGGAAAAGAGGAGGAAGGTCTCAACCCCAGGCCTCAGTGCCTACCAGATGGCCCACATTGTCACTGTAACCTCAGATTCCAAATACACCTGTACCAATCATTCAGTGCTGTTTGGGTGTGTTGGGAGTTGACAGGCCCTGAGAAATGAGTTGTGAAACGCTAAGCTAATGCATTAACGTGCAATGATACATGCACCCGGATTTTACATTCCTGAATATTTGTTTCAGCTCATGCTTTGATGCCGCAGTATACTATCTGAGTGGAGATCTTCAGTTGATCCCAGTCCTTTAAATAAAGGCCTCTCATAGTTCCAAGACTGAAGTATTTATTGTTCAGGTCTAATCATGTGAAAAAACTGGGTACAAGCTTTGAAAGTGCGCTTATGCTGTGAGATGTTTGAAAAAGGAAATACCGTTTGTGACAAAAAAAAACAAAACTGCCCTGTCTGACAATTATGTGAGAAGATCAAGACCACCTTGGACCTACACTATGTGTACAAAAGTATTGGGACACTTGTCCATTTCACCAACAGGGACTTTAATGACACTGCATTCGAATACATAGACTTTAATATGGAGTTGGTCCCCCTTTGCACCTATAACAGCCTCCACTCTTCTTGGAAAAGAGTTTCTGTGGGAATTTGTGTCCATTCATTCTGTAGAGCATTTATGAGATCATGCACTGATGTTGGACGAGAATCTCCGTTTTAGTTCATCCCAAAGGTGTTGGATGGTATTGAGGTCAAAAGTCTGTGTGGGTCAGTCAAGTTCTTCCACACTGAACTCATCCAGCCACGTCATTATGGAGCTCACTTTGTGCACTGCAGCACAGTCATGCTGGATTAGAAAAGGTTCTTCCCCAAAGTTGGAGGCCACAAGTTGGAGGCGTGGCATTGTCCAAAATGGCTTGGTATGATTAGCATTAAGATTGCTCTTCACTGGAAGTAAGAGGCCTAGCCCAAACCCAGAAAAACAGGTGTGTCCCAATACTTTGGTTCATGTAGTGTATGTCCTGTTATTGTCTAATAGTTACCCAAGATTCATGGACATACCAACTGTAAAACAGCAGTAGGCTGTTTTTTAACTTGCCTTCGCTGAGTTACCTTTGTCCTACTGACAGAAAGTAGGCCCAGTGCACTGCAAAAATGCAAGTAAGGTGATCAGAAAACAGCCGGTTTGTCTGAGTTTTCACAAGGTTATGAGGACTGTTTTTTGACTGTGGGCTGGAGCCACAACAGTTCACCAGTCATCATGGAGAACACGACTCCAGCAAGGCTGCACACGCCTACCCTAATTCCATATGAAGCATTTACTGGTCCCTCCTTTTGGAAGTGCCTACGCCAGCCTGGTTAAATACAGCCACTGTGGTCAGCGTGCGAGGAATAGTGGTGGCTGGCTTTCCGGTACATGAGACATTGTGGAGCTGTCTGGGCTTTGGTTGTACAATATGGTCAAGACTTGCAGCAGGGTGTGCTGCATGTTCACGCGCCATTTCAGTGACATGATCAATCGCTGCGCTCTCGCTCTTCTGCTCCAGAGAGACTGCTGTGCATATGTACTAAGTGCTTCAGTAAATCAGTCTCCGCCGTCTGCCAGGAACTTGGACTGGCCCTCTCCGTCTCGTCACTATAGCAACTGCTGAAGCCCTGGCCGAGAGGCTCGGGAGACGGTGTGCAGTGACAGAGGCGGCGAGGGTTTCAGGTGATGTCCGCTCACCCCGGAAAGCCATTACAAGTGGCAGTGGCATTCAGGTCACGTCCAAAGGCCTTTTTTTTTTTTGGCGTCCTAGTCCCGGTTGTTTTCAACATATGTAATACTCAGTGTGCGCTCTGGGGGTCATTTAGTGCAAGATCACTTGGAGGTATCTTTTAGAGACTGTAAAGAAAATGCAACCATGCTTCTCAGAAAGGAGACAGTTTGAAGACATTTAAGCTCCCAATTACCACTCCTCAAACCAGAAGACACTCTCAAGGTCCTGATCAGGGCATTTCCTCTTGTTCTTATTGTAAGCTTTGTCATGCTTCCACCCTTGTTATCTAATTCCTGTCTCAGTTCCAGGCCTAATGCATTTTCATGGTTAACCGAGCAGAATTGTGAGCTCCCAGACATAACGTGTATTCCCGCACTGTCGTCTAAAAGAGTCCTTAATTGATGCCAAATATAGCTAAGGAATCGGTGAGAGTACAAATCAATCCCCGTGTCATCCCTGTAGGGACTGATTGTTTTCACTGGTGACTTTATCCAGTTGTCTGAGGAGTAGTTATGGTCTTAGTGTACTTTCCCCGCTGGGTTGACCCCCCCCCCAGCGTCTGCTGATTCAGCATACAGTCCACTTTGTCAGGCCACATTAACGGACTGAGATGACGACTTGAGGACAGGCAGCGCGGGAACAAAGGGATAGCAGCTTTTACGTCACGGCCTCGGTTTTATACCGTGATCACATAAAGGATGGAGATGCCCAGTATGTTCTTCAGATAGTTGCCATAGCAATAACCTGCCACTGTACACGTAAGGAGAAAAGTGGGGAAAAAGATCCACAACTAATTGTATGAAACAATACAATAACATGGCAGCAAGGTTTCCTGTGGAAAGTGGCAGCCTGTTCAAATTGGCCTTCCACTCGTTTCTGTTCAGACAGACTTTTTCTTTCATTCAAGACGCTCCACGTCGTCAGAAGCAGACAAAAGGAAGCTTAGCTTTAATCCCCAGCTGTTTTTCCTTTCACCAGACCTCATTTACTGCAAGTGGGACAGTCTGTTATAGACAGCGGTGTACAGGCCGGCCCAGCCTTTTGCGTTGTCAATTACATGTGGAAGGCACGTTTACTAATTCAGTATTGTCTGTTTTTTATTTGCTCGCCATGCTCAGGCAGTGGGAGAACAAACGGCGAAGATTAAGGCTGAAAAGAGAGTGGTGCCTCTGGGACAGCTCGTCAGAAGTGCTCATATAATGTGGAGCAGGCTTCCTCAGCCCTTTAAATCCAGCCCGAACTCAGCCCTGTGGCCACTGGCGCCAGGTCCTCCAGCTGCTTTATGGGCTGCTGCTGCTGCTACTGCCGTTGTTGTGTGTGTAATTTTGTGCTTGAGGGCGGCTGGGGGGGGGGTATTTAAGATGGTTTTGCAGGTGTGAGGCTGCATGCACATATGTGTTGCCTGTTCAAGGGGACCCTCTGAAGGGCTAACAAGTCTATGGCCACATCACTGAGTCTCAACATACAGAGAGAGTCAAGGACATTTGCCTGAACCTGGCAAGCCTCTGCACAGCTAAAATGCTGCATAGCCAAAGACGCCGGAACCAGCGCAAATGTATCTACTATGATGTAGGGTGACTTTTGAAGGCAAATATGTGATCCAGGCTTTGAATTTCAGATGGTTAGAAATATAACAAACTTGACGACAATATATTTGTACCTGTCATTGGACTGTAGATGGTAGTTTTATCAATTTCTGCAAAAATACTTCTATCATTTGGCCTGTTTTACAGAAGACAATGAAAAAAAAAAACTTTTTAATGACACGCTTTTCAGTGACATGGCTGACAATAATAGAATAATAGAAATGTTTTTTGAATACACATTACTTTGTGCTGTTTGAAAAGAATAATTCAAAGTTAGATGATTCTACAAAATATTTAAAAAAATTTGGATTCATTGATAGTCTGTACATAATACTGTGTGTTCCACATTGCCTTGCTGTTTATGATTAAGGTCTGCTTTAGCGGAAGGCCAGTTTAACAGTACCAGATGATTTGATTACAAAATAAGGTGCAGTTCTCAGAAGTCCAGAAGCTGGTGTGTGAATTCTGGGAAGAAATAGTGGCCTAGTCCTCAATTTATAAACTGTAATCTTCTTCCAGCAAAACTCCATTTTGGAATAAGCTGCAGAAATGTGCGGATTCGATGGAGGCTGGGGGGGGGGAAGGGAGTGAAAAAATCATCACAAGAATATTACGTCTCCAAAATAAATGAATCATCCATTCTCCACAGTTACACGCTGTCTCTTCAAAGTAACACTAAACCTCCATTTACTTTCTCCGTCTGTCTGGAAAAAGGAGTCTTTTTCTCTCTCCCGTTAAAGAAGATGGAAATTTAGGGGCAGAAATGCACACTCTGTCTTATTAATCTGGCTGGGTACTATCTCTGAGAACACACTGTGAAGGAAGTAAATGTCTCATGTGTGTCGCAAGCATGTGCATTAGATATGCGTTATGAGAGACACATCACGTACACATAGAAAGACGCAAGTTCGATCCTTGGTGAGTCCAAGAGATCACTGTTGGCTTTGTTCTCTGCCTCCCTTTCGCCCCCTTTACTCGTAATGCTAGCCCAGACAGACATCTGCTAGCTGATATAACAGAATTAGGGGCTGGTCAGGTGTTCAGACCCACCTAGCAGCACCAGCTAAAGCCAGACCATCTGCACCCTCAGTCCCTCCCACTGTCATTACTGACAGGACAAGCGATGGAATGGGCACCAGCAGTGTGGGGGGAAAGGAGAAACAGAGAACTTTTCTTATTGAAGACTTTTAGTCTAAGTTCAAAGCAGTGTTTGATCATCCTCAGGAAGGAAAAAGAGAACGGAGAAAAATGCTTTCGGCTCCGCAAAGCTAACCATCTCAATTCGAGCGTGCTCTGTCCTTCAGAACACTTCTGCAGCAAGCAGATAGAATGAGCCCCCATTATGCAGATATTTCGAAAGGATTTAGCCGAGGAAAACTGAGATGGTATGCTGGGATGACAACCTTTCACTATATTCTCTCATTAGTCTGGCTATTCAGTGTGACAAACTCCTGAGGGAATGGAAACAAACACCTCCACCAGTGCCAGAGCCACATCCTGAACCAGTGCAAAGGGGCTGTACTCATCTAGCCTCACTAGAAAACAAATTATGTATTCGTCTGGGTTTGTGTCCCTACTGTGGCGAAGCAGGACACCGTGTCACCAAGTGCCCAAATAAGCTGGCAATCCCCATCTAGTAGGTTAAGCCTTGATAATTCTTCATCCCTTTTTCCAAAACACCTGTCTCGTTCCAATGCCATCTTCTCATATCTTTTCTGATTTCTGAGCTTCAGGCAACTTCTTGGATGAAGATTTAGCCATTTCCCTCAAAATCGCAATCAAACCATTGGAAACACCTATTTCAGTAGATGCCCTAAATGGTAGAGAAACAGGTGTCGGTTTACCAACATAAATCTCTGTGAACCACTCACAGAGAAAAACTGGCCTTTTTATTAGAATTGCACCAGCTCACATAGTAATTCTTGATCTCCCTTGTAAATCAGTGCCCTGAGATCCCGCAGGTTCACCATGAGCGGATTGAAGTATAAAGCAAGAAAAGAGTTATTTGTCTCGCTCCTCACCGCCCCAGTGATTGCACTGTCGAACTTCTGACAGGTGAATCTCCTGCAGTCAAGTATATTCGCTTTCTCCTGCTAAGAACCAATGGAGAGTACAATACTGAGCCACTGCAGAATGTTTCCTTCTCTCTTCATCATCACCAGCCTCTGCTGGATTCTTCTTCATGCAAAAAGATGGAGGTTTAAGCCCATGCACTGATTACAGGGGTCATAGTGAAATGTTGCTATCCACTATCCTTGGTCCCAGCAGCATTTGAGGAACTGTGGCAAGTAAAATTAATCAGAAAACTAGATCTCAGGAGGCCATAATATTGGATCCAAAATTGTGATATAGACTGGAAAACACCACCCTGATGGAAACCTTAACCCTCTCTTATAGAACCTGTCAGTGACAGTGTTGCCACTGGAAAGGGGAAGGTCAGTGACAAAATCAAAGACAAATGAGACCAAGGCCACTCTGGAACAGGTTCTCCAAATCATACCGATTAACTCCTTTACATTGTGTGCCTACAGCCTTTTGCACAGTGCGCAGTGTCTTTTTCAGCAAGTGTTGCAGGGAATCCCAAAGGATACTGTCTGTGATTGCGGTCCACAATTCCGTTCCTCTGTATGTTGAGGGTTAATCAAAAAAACGGGCAGGTTCCTGCATAGTTATTGCCAAGATCAACAGATGAACTGGGCTAAGTTTCTCCCTTGGGCTGAATATGCCCTAAATTCCTTGAGGTGCTCACCTACTGGTTTAACCCCATTTCAGAGTTTATTTGGTTATCAGCTACTGTTGTTTCCCTGGAATGCCTGTTCAGCTGGGACTGCAGGAGTGGATGACTGGTTCTGAAGGGCAGAGAGGGTTTTGAGTACTCGTGACTGGATTAAAGAGGCTGTAAGAAGGCAGGAAGAGCAAGCTGACTGTCACCGAATTGAACAAGTCAAGCAGGTTTATTGTCATTTCAGGATTATACACAGTATAGACTGAAAGGAAAAATGCAAATGTAAAGGTAGACAACAATAAATAATAATTGTGCAAATAACAGCAGCAGCAGGACAGAGAATGAGCAGTATATAACAAATATTGGGTATTTACAGTGGTAGGTGGGGAGTAAGTTGTTTTGTACATGCACTGTGTTAGTAGAAGGAAGAAGATCAAGGGTGTGTTTATTTGTGTGTGTGTGTGTGTGTGTACAGTGGTGACCGTGGTCGGAGTGTGTGTAGGAGAGGGGGTGTGTG
>JBBPCX010000018.1:2283837-2297664 GCA_037974365.1 Hydrocynus forskahlii | reverse complement strand
CTCTCTCTCTCTCTCTCTCTCTCTCTCTCTCTCTCTCTCTCTCTCTCTCTCTCTCTCTCTCTCTCTCTCTCAGAATTGCTAGGTTCATATGGACTGTGGTTCCATATCCGTACTGTTATAGCACACTATACCAGGCCCTGCACCCTGTGGTCAGCCTGCATGACCCAGGGAGAGAGAGAGAATTCCAGTGAAATGCCTATAAAGAATGATGCCTGTGTCTAAAAGGATTAGCACATTCAGCTACAGCACCTCCCTGCTGGTGCCTGCTAGCCTCGCGTACCTTTAAATGCACAATCGCTCCCGTCTAAAAGAAGCCTGCCTAATCCCCGTCCGAGAGCCGATTGCACATGGAAGGAAAGTGAGTGGCTGGGGCGCACAAATGTTGGACTGTGTGACCGAGGCGCACGTTGGGGGAGCCGGGAAAGCCCCATGAGAGGGTATCCAACACCCCCCAGGGCTGCTCGCCAGGTTACTGGGTCAGGCTGGCAACTGGGGAGGGCTTTGTTAGGGAGCGCAGGGCGGTGGCTGTGGGGAAATAGGGGGGATGCGGAACCCCAGGGAACCCCTCCTGTGTCTCTGTGCCTGTTGTCTCTGTGCAGACATGAAAGGCCTTCGACGAGAAGCGGGGGGCCGTGCTAAGGCCTCTTCTTTTCTAAAGGCAGCAGTGCAGTGAACTTCCTAATATCCATGGTTCTCTTATGCACAACATAATGACAAGCAGCCATTTATGGTAATGCAGCATCTAACGTGTGCAGTTTGCACTGCAATATGCAGCAAATACATTTAGACCAATGAGAGAAGCGGTCATGTCCAAGTGTTTGCAATTAAAATGGCTTTTAATTGCAAGATTAAATGTAGCGATGATATCTGTGTTCAGAGCATTACAAATTCAAATTGGCTGTGCTGAGTTGGAGTGTAGGGTCCCTCCTCCATCTTCTGACAATGGACTGCTGGGCATTAATGAGGTATGTGAGCCGTTAGAGAGAGAGAGAGAGAGTGTGTGTGTGTGTGCGCGCGTGCGGGCTTGTGAGATGGGGTGGGGGATTAAGCTGTTACTTGTGGGGGGGCAGAGTCCTCAGCGTTTTACAGAGCTACAGTAATCTCTGAGCTGCTATCCGTGGCATCAAAAATCTTATCCATAACCTTTTTAAAGGATGGTCTAGCGCCAGTAGCGCTAGAGGCAATGTCGTGTCTCAGTTGCTTATTTACATATGATGCCTTGGAATTTGAACATAGATCACAGGACAATAATACAGAGGCTGCGGCTGTGACCTTTCAGTTCGTGGCTGGGTAGACAAATACTAATCAGACAGCCCTTTGAAATCAAATTTGGGTGAGTTGGGTAAATTGGGTATCTTTTGACAAATCTGACAAATGGCCTATGTCATATGACCAGTTGGCCACAACATTTGAAACCTCTGAAGTGAAGTGAATAACACTGATTATCTTGTCACAGTGGCTCCCGTAAAGGGGTGGGATATGGTAGCCAGTTCTTGAAGTTAATGTGTTGAAAGCATAAGCAAGAATAAGTATCTGAGTGTCTTTGACAAGATGCCGAATTGTGATGACTAGAAACAATGGGCCTTGTTGGGCTGTTTCCGGTTTGTTGTGGTTAGTACCTCCCTAAAGTGGTCCAAGGACAACTGGTGAGACCGCTGACAGGGTGTCCACAGCTCACTAATGCACATGGGTTAGCCCATCTGGTCCGATCCCACAGAAGAGCTTCTGTAGCACGTAATTCTGATAGTTAATGTTGACTATGATAAAAAGGTGCACACAGAGAATTGCAGACTAGTCTGAGCCTCCCAGCTGACCCCTGTCCACCACAGAAAGCACTTACAGTAGAGCCACAAAAGGGCTGGACCATGGGTCAAAGGAAGTAGGTTACCTGATCTGTTAAGACATGTTTTATTTTCTGCAATGTCAACGGTCACGTGTGTGCATGTGTTTTTTACTTTTGGGGGGGTTGAGGTGGCTCCAGCATGCACTATGAGTGTTAAAACACTGTGATGCTGGGTTACCTGGGCTCCTGGCATTTATGTGGATGTTACTTTGACACATACCACCTACCTAAACATTTTTGGCGACCGAGTACACCCCTTCATGGAAACGGATCTCCATTTGATCAAGCATCAGTCGAGCAGCATCTTAGTGTCACATGCCACAGTACAGCTTCAGAGCTCTTGTGGAGTCCATGTCTCTACCTGTTTTGGTGGCAAAGGGCAGACCTACACAGTGAAGGTTTGACTCCTAGGACTGATCATTTTGTTTATTTGTTTATAAATAAACAGAGTTGGGTAATAATGGATTAAAATTCAGATACGATGAAAATATGTCAGAGAAAATGAACCAGACTGAACCAAACCAACCAACTGGACAAAGCTATATTTGAAGTGAAAACAATTAAAGCCAGCCAGGGTTCAGTTAGTGGCTGTCTCGCTCACCCTGTACTGTCCTCTACCTCCCACCTGGCCTTTGTTATGAGGAGTGATTTAAAAATAATTGATTTGATTGTTCCTTCAGGTTTGCTGCAGGTTAGGCTGGCTTGCCAGGGAATTCCCATAAACAGTGGCCTGGCGTGCCTCCAGGCCTCCAAGAGGCGCCATGGCAAGAGGGGTGGGGTGGAAGTCCCTTCAATGGAAAGTGGCCTTCCTTGGGTCATGGTGCTACCATACTGTCTCCTTGATAATGCCTGCACTGTATTGCAAAAGACTGCTCTGTCCAGTTCCAAACACCAACGGGAGGCCAGCGATAGATAAGTGAAGCAGATCTATTTTGATATAGCATATTTCTGGCATCAGTTAGTGAGATAAAAATGGGCCATGGTGGGTCCCCATCAGATGACGTAATATGCAGTACCCTTAATTACATCGAGACACTAAAGGGGGTGATGCAATGGCCGAGAAACAAAATACTAGAAAAGAAGAGTAGGGGAGATATGTAAAATTCCTTTCATTTTGATGAGCGCAGTTCCCAGTCCTACAGTTTATGGAATTTCAATGATTTTGAAAGCCTCATAAGGGAGAATGTGAGAATATGTTCATGGTTAAGTCTGGGAGCTCCTAGACTGGAATTTCACATAGTGGTGCCTGTTTTCTTTTGGCCCCAGGAAAGCAGTCTCTTTTACAGGAAGCACTGCCTTACTCTGGGTAATCATCGAGAGGGCTTCTGATATCGTCTTCTGTTTCCCTTGTGCTTTTTTAAGTGCATTTTTTATTCCTTTCAGGTCTAGTTTGCTGATAGCTGAAAAGGAATTCTTTCCACTTCATCTGCTCTGTATAGTCTACAGTCATCTACTAATTGCTTGTCTACAAGTGGTGTAGAATATGGTGTAAATGTGACCTAGAGACAGTATGAATAATATACCCTTGCAAGGCCATCCTGACCTGGAAGAAGTCTGTGGAGCGCTGTACATGGCAGCTTTGTTATTGCACTGTGTTGATGTTAAAGCTTTAAGCTGCTTCAAATGCGACATCGCTGTTTTGAGTTGTTCATTTAAATGTCTGGTGTTGAACAAATGTAGAGTTGATAAATGCAGGTTGCAGTGTCATTAGTCTCTAGCCCTGCAACTTCAGCCAACTGCCTAATTTCCTCTGGCTGTACGTGTTTCACTCCGAATAAAAGGAGTCCTGGTTGGCCTCCCAGGTTTTGAGCTCAGAATCAATTGAAGATGATCAAAAGCACGGTGTGGTGTGCTCCTTCTACAGTAGGGCACGTAGTCGAGAGGTTGTTAACTTTGTGATAAAAATATGCATTAGCAACCTTTTGCACTGAAGGACTGTCGGTTGATTTTAAGGGTTAAAATGTAAAAGTGTACCAGAATTTAATGTACAGATGAGTTTCTGATTTCTTTCTTCTTTACAGCCAAATTTACCAATGGACATTTTTAAGCTGAACGTTCTGAAGACGATTCTTCTACTAAATGTCGGTGCCATACTCACGATGAAACAATCATGAAACATAAAATATGAATGGACAACTGACCACATAAGGATACTCACACTGTATCACTGTCAAACTGGACTATTTGCAGTTATGACTAGAGTTGAGAACCCTGTCAGCACTGACCTTTACCAAGAGCTCTTCTGCTTCAACGTAAAATACAGCATGGAAAACACTGCTGAACTTTAATATATAAATCATAATGAACATGCGACGCAGATCATAATATAACAGTGCTTTGTTGGTAGCCTTTATCTATCAAAAATACCTGTAATGATAATGTGTGTTTCTGCTAACAGGAAAATAAGGTTTTCCACTTTGCGTTAGCGTTAAGATAACGACAGTGGAGGTCTCCCTCCCCGTGCTTGTTCAAATACCACACGGTTTGAGCTTATACACAGTCCTTGGACAACCAAAGCTTGTCCAGCAAACATATTTATAGAGAATCATTTGGTAAATAGTGCCTACATGGGAAAAATCATCTGAATGTTAGCTTAACCTGCTAGCATTATATCTTAACGGAGTGCCTGGCTGCTTGGTAAATAAAACTGGGTTCCTGAGTATAGTTAAGTTCTTTTACTTCATGCGTGCTTCGTCATGCTTGATGAGATGCAAGTTGTTATCTTTTTGAAAAAGAAGAGTACTCCATTGCTTCTCTTTCTGCTTGTCTGTGGCAGAATCACTGGGATTGTTTACAGGGACCAGGTCACGTGATTAAGTTAGCCATGTTGGAGCCACCATGTTTGGTATATTTGACAACAATCCAAATTTGACACCTTTAATTTGGCTTTCTTATAATAAGGCTTGCTGTGTTTGGTTAGTTTATGTGCTGCTGTTTCTGTAGCTTACTCAAGTTATCAGGCTGGTTTGAGTTGAGCTGCTTTGATGGGACAGCCTTGGGTTAAGCCAACGTTCAAGTTTGACGTAGGAAAACGTTCTGTGCTTGGAAGGCTGCGGCACAGCTTCATCTGTTTAGCGCCGCCACAGCTGCCTGGACCTGCTTTAGAATGTTCTGCAGCCAGACATCAGGACTGATATACGACATGGATCAAACATTAAAGCAGATTAAGAGGCACATGTGCTTTCCTTTTGTGCATTAGATACTTCAATCATCCAAATTGATCAACTCGATAGTTACCAGTGTCAAGTCTACTCTTTATCTTAAGTTCACACTTTGCAGGCTACATGAAACATATAGGTTGCTCTAACACATGCATAGACATGTACACATTTCGAAAGAAGCCCAGATTGAAATCTTCACACATTTTGAAATATTTTCAAAGTCATGGCTGTCGACAGAGTGTAGCAACAGCACTTAAATGCAGATATGACACACTACTTGAATTATGTCACTTTAATATCACATTGTAACACACCTGAAAAAGAAAAGGTTCCTGATGTGTGGGAAGTGAATGTAGTTTGATGGTGTTTTTTCGTTCCTCTTTGGCATGCGTGTGTGTTTGTCACTAGCTGCCGGTGGGAGGTGGGGTACAGAGCATTCCTCGTTGAAATGTTCTCATGGTGTTTGTGAGTGTGTGTGTGAATGAAGGTTCAATCCCCCTACCCTTCTGTCTCTCTTGCCGTTATTGTCTTAGCTCACCCAGCCTCCACATCCCTCCCTGGGAGTCACAAGGGTTTCCTTCTCACATGCAGCAGCCCAACCCCAGCCACACTGAAGTGTGTGTGTGCGCGCGCGCATGTGCATGTGTGGGCATATGTATTTATCTATAACCAAATATGCATGACATACTGCCTTGAGACCGAGTATGCAAGGGAGAGTGCACACTTGTGCAAGTTGAAAGATGTATATTTAAGTGCATCTGTCTAAATTGTGTGTGTTCTTGTCTTTCTTTTCCCACTGAAAGCTAATTAGAATGACAATAGGAGGAATGTGTAGCAGAGAGCGGTGGTCCCCAGAAGCGGCGCAGCAGAGGAGGGGGGGGGCCCACGTGTGAGTGAATGGGCACACGTCGCACTATTCATCCAGATGTGACGTGCCCACCACTGGGGCCCCCACAGCGCCTCTCTCGTCTGGGGCACCGTGTTTTGACTGGCATGCTGTTTTGCTGCTTGGTCCTCCTGTGTTGTCTTTACTGGACTCCTTCTAAGAGCAGGACAAATCTCCATCTTCAGTTCTTGTTTCTGAGGCCGACGTTTAAATGCTAACTGACTGTTGAATTTGACGGTCAGCCAGAAGGTGGGGGGTGCTTCGAGGGGCCTGCTTTTGGTTAAGCTGAGACCAGAGCAGGCTTTTTTTTTTTTTTTTTTTTTAACAGAGACGGCATCGATCCAATTTCAGGTATCAGGATTGGGCCAATATCAGCAGAAAATGCTGGACTGGAAATCAGAGGGGAAAGGAGGAGTCAATCGGATCCAATCCTGTAACAAATCTACCACACATTCACATTTGTACGAGGTCCTGCATTTCTACCTGTTAGACAGAAGAGCAGTTTAAGAGTGATGACCTGTTTTTAGATTGCGGGTTCATCTTAAGTGAAGTGCTTCTATTAAAAATACATTTCAAAGCTCTAGTTATTTAAGAACGCATTGGATTGCCTGATGTCAGAAAAGAAGTGAAGGTTTGAATCAGTTATATAGTAAACCAGTATAATGAAAGCAGATTTATTTTTAATTTCGAAACATTTCGCCTCGGCAGCATTTCATACTGGCACAAATGAATTTGTGTTGAAAGGGGGGGGTAACCGTCATGAGTAGTTAAGCACGATATTAAACATAAAAGCTGCGAAATGTAATGAACTGATGAATTTAGAAGAATAACATTTCTCATTTGAATTTTTTTCTGCTCTGTGTGGCGTCATCAGGATCTTGAAACATCGGGGTCTTAGTTTTGAGGCAGAATTTGTCTTGGGTGGGGGGGGGGGGTAGATGTCAAGTCACCAAATGTTTAGAAAAATAAACGGTTGGGATATTCATTAAAAGGAATGCAGTTTTGCTGCAAAAATTGTGTGACCGTGCCTTAAAGGGTGGCATGTTTCATGTTTTTTTCAGGCACTGTGGCAGTGAAGAGTTAGAGTACACCTCTCGACAGTTCCTGAACTCTTGGCATGACTTCTGATCCAGCATGTGTGCACATGTCATGTCACTTTCTTTTTTTTTAAAGCCGCTAATACAGGTGGTACGGACCCTGTTCATAATTCAAGCATGATACGCTTGATATTCAAACCATTTTTATGTCCCCACATCCTGTCATTATTTCCCCCTGATTAATGGTTTATCTCTGCATCTTGCTGGCATTTTGCAGGCAAAACCTTGTCTGACCTATCAGCCTGGCCTCTTGCAGATACTGTTCAAGGCATGAATAAAGGCATTGATTCCTCACCACCTCCAGGGCAGGGTTTGGGCCCTGCAGGACGCATTGTTCTTCAGAATTGCCTTTCAGCTGCAGAGCTTTTTCAGTCTCCTGTGGACGATTCAACAGTTTGAGGATTAGCTGTCAGGTGGAGCCCATGTGTTGGGTGAAAAATATTCGTTGTTCAAGAGTTATTCCCGAGCTTGCTTGTTTTTATAGTTGTCATTACTGTAGGCTTTTTTTTTCTTTTATCAGGTTTCTCAGATTCTGAGCTGGCCTGGAAATGGCCTGCATTTTTGTAAATAAACCCTGCCTCGGAAATGCAGCCTCGCTGAGGTAGACACTTTTCCGATTAGCTCTGTTTGATGTGTCACAGGCTTCAAATTGGCCTTGGACTGATCCTCTGGGTCCAGATGGGATGTAAACCGTTTGAGATGGTTTGAGCCTAAATGTGTTTTGAGAAGCTGGTGTTATTTTCGTGCCCCTTTTTTCACAGTCATTTACTGCACCGGCCTTATTTTCTGGTCTTAGTTTCTCTTTTGTAACTGGTCATGGCCTGTTTTGGAGCATGCCTCTGTGGAGGTCAGATTAAATCTTGTTTCTGTGTTTTCATTCATACCGCCTGGGATCTTAAGGCCGTATCCTTGCCCTTCATGTTCTTTCAAAGAGCGTTCTTTTGAAGCGTAACTTGCTAAATGTTGATTTGAGTGACAGACAGCAGCACACACATGTTTTAGCACAGGGCCTTTACTGACAACATCATAACCACCAACTCGCTGAATAGCAAGGGCTATTCATTACGCAGACACAGACACAGGTGATGCCCTTGGAGGAAAAAATGCACAAATGAGTCGCAATCAATTACCTACAGATTTTGTTGTATATTTGCAACTTGGATCAAACAGTCTTTACAAGATGTTGGAGCAGAGGCTTTTTTGAAATAGCATTGAGAATCGTTAATGAAAACAGAGAGTAGGGAGGTGTTGTAGTAAACGCGGGAGGCGGCATGGTGCTCACCCTTATGCTTGGACCCGCTTCTATTTAATTTCCTCATGACTGTCTCTATAGTAACTAATAGGAGAGTGGAGCCTGGCTTCTGGCTGCGCTGCGAATGGGCTACATGTGAGAGCAGCACGCAGGGCACTCTCCACCCCCACGATAGAGACAGGAACACACACACACACACACACACACACACACACACACACACACACACACACACACACACACACACACACACACACAGAGGGTTGGTTATCGAGTTGGGTCACCCAGAGCTTACTGAGCTTGACAGATTAACCCTCAGGTGCCGGCAAGGAGGCAGAGGCAGATTTTGCTTGGCATCCCAGGCAGTAGCTAAGGAGATGAGGCAGGCAACCACCACAACCCCCCTACCCCTCTACTCCATCCCCCAACACATCACCAGCCCCTGCCTCCAACCAACCCCCCATGCTCAACAGACAGCCACCCATTTAAATGTAACCGACGTCGGAGCCCCTCTGAGCACGCAGCGGCTGCCTCAGAATGATTTAATGCCAGGAGAGACAAGCCTGCGCACCGTCGCCTTTACCGGCCGTGACTCGTGGCAGCCTCATTGATCATATGCTAAACAATGGAACGGCTAGTAAAAATGTGACAGGATTTTACCTCTGTGTGTTGTGCGCCCGTATTAGCACACTTTGTCTGCTTCTGTGTGTTACAACAACCCCCTCCAACTCCCCCTGCCTTACATGCCACTTGTTAACACCATTATGCTTCATTTTTCCATTCTTTCTTTATTTTATTTACATCATATGCATTTTTGTCTACTGTTGATTGCTGTTTCTGTGCATCCAATGCAAGTATACCAAGACTCAAAAGAAGAATGTAACAGATAGTAATAGTAGTAGTAGGAGTAGTAGTCGATATAGTAATCCAGTGTTGGGTAGAAAACCCCAGTAATTGACCATATTAGCATTTTGCATGAAGTATTTCTTGAATACACACAGTGGTGGGAGCAGAATGTGGAAGAGGCAAAACAGTCCCAATAGCCCTTCCCCCATCTCTCTCTGTCTCTCTCTCACTGTCTGTCTTTCTCTCTCTGTCTCTCGCAGTCTGTTTCTCTCTCTCTGTTTCTCTCTCTGTCTAGCATCCCCTGCCACCTCCCTGTCCTCTCTTTTCTTGGTTGAGTAGTTTTCTGTCGGTTTTTGATGTGAGGGGTGGTCGTCCACTGCTGTCTGTTGGCTCAGAGGAATGCCCCACTCTAAACCCCCAGCAGGGCACACGTCCCTGTGGGTCATGAATAATCGAAGGCGTCTCTCCGTGCCATTGGATGCAACTCCTGCAACAAAAGAGGAGCTCCAGCTTCTGAGGAAGCCATGACGAAGCGCTGGAGGAGAACAATAGCGCACTGGTGTCCTTGCACACATAAAACAAAACCACTGGAACTAATTCCACCCGTGCCAGAGAGAGGGGAAGTATAGAGAGCGCTCATTTCGATGTCCAGTCAGGGCTGAAGAATTACAGCCGCCATCATAATTGCACGGCACCAGATAAAAGAGCTGCCCTTCGCTCATGTAATTTCGGTCGCTGGGACTTGGGCACCGAAAGCGAATGGCCGTGCGAAAGTGATGTCTTGATGCTGCACAAGATGGTTAGACAGTTGGGGCCCAGAATTTAGGGAAGGAAAAACAGCACCTGAAAAAACATGACAGCTTTTTTTCTTCTTTCAAACAGATGTGTGCTTTCAGAGGAGGGGGGGGGGAAACGTTTCAAAAGTTTATTCTTCCAATAATCAGAGCGAAGGTGTTGTCTGCCGTGCATAATTGCGTTGAAGTCAACCCGCCGCACTTTCCACAGCTTGCATAAGCGATTTCAAGCGTGCCGTGAGATCCAGGGAAGGCGAGGTTTCTCCAGCGGCCGCCAAACGTGCCCTTTGTCTTCTGTGTAACGGCCAAAGTCCCCCCGCCAGAGCTGTTCCGTTCCAGTCCAGTTCACACCTTACAACAGGCCGAAAGTATTTGACATCTCCAAACATTTAGGGCCGAGCGGTGGCAGATGTGCCCGGGTCCGGACCACAGAGGGAGGCTTTGTGTGGAGCTCAGCTCCCTGACCGCGCCGCTGGTCAGCCTTACGAGGTGCTGAGGGCTGCCATTCTGATTCCATTTGGCTGCAGTGACAAGGGGGTGTGTACATGTGTGTGTGTGTGTGAGAGAGCTTGTCTAGCTTTGTTCAGGCCCGGGTGGCAGACCTCCTTCTCAGTTCTCCTGCTGGATGTGGCAGATTTACAGTGATTTCATTCAGCAGCAATGACTCCATCATTATCGAATGGTTTTGAAATTTCTTTAAATAGCACACAGATCTGCTCTGGGCAGTGTTTCTCCTAAGTATGTGGATGTGGTTGACCAATATATCTACTGTTATGAATGTTAGCATAAAAGGTACAGACCTTTTGTACACCTTGGGTGTATTTTAATACTCTTTTGTATAGCTGTCAGGTCTAATGGTTTGGTTGTGAGGTTCACGTTTTTGCTGTTGTAGGGAATGTAAACCTCACACTTCGGAAAACCACGAAAAAATATGTGACTGCTACAGTGTCCTCATAGTAACAACCAATACTGGCTTTGCTGCTTTATTCTTCTGCTTAGTAATAATTATACCCTTGTTGTAGTGGCCCTCTTAAATTAGCATACTAGGTTGATTTAAGTGCACGCACACTTAAACAGGTGTCCAGAATGGACGCGAAGCAAAACCAATCTGTGACCAAGAGGTCTCTCATATCCCAACGCAAGAAATCCATTAAAATCATTACAATGAGAGTAGAAAACCTGCTTGGACAAAACAGTGCAGCACTAAAGAGAAAGTAAATGTACACAGGCATACCTAGATTTAGGATCATTTGAGGATTATCGGGCCCAGTCATAAATGTCTGGTCTCATGGTCTTTACCAAATTCTATAGGTTTTGTGGATTCAGCATGTTAGCTTTATAGCTAGCGTCAATAAAAGGTTAACTGCAGTTCTAGCTACAGCTTAGCTTTACACCCATAGAACCATACGTTATACGACCGAGTGAGGGACGTGATGCTATTGGTCATCTTGGAGTTACCATTAGTCACCACTTGCTCCATGACATCATGCTCTAAAGTTTGCTCAAACCTTCCCATTTATCTCATTGTAAAGTGCTGTGTTAACATGAATGCAGGAATGTTGTTCTGCTAGCTCACATGGAAACCTCAGTCCTGTTTCGTTGAAATCTCCATTTCTGTACTGGACCTTAAGTCTTTTTGCAGATACCCAAACCGAATTTAATATTTGGTTTTTTTTTTTATTTCTGCTTTTCATGGTCTCCTCAACAAAAGCCGATAACAAAGACGTGTGACAGGCTGAAATATGCAACAACTACAAGGTGCCCTTTTCCCACAGTGTCAGGAAGGCCCCCTTTTTGATATCTATCCAGGAAAGCAAGAGCCATCATGATTTATGATCCCTAAATCCCCGATTCTGTTCGGATTTGAAAAAGCTTGCGTGTTATCCAGAAGCTGATTTTTTTTTTTTCCCTGGAGGCAAGCTGGGAACCAGTGGGCTAAATGACATATGGTTATGAAGATGGCAAAGGAAGCTAGGAATGGAAAAAAGGGTGGGTGAGTGACTCACGGAGTGGAGTGACCTGAGTGACATTGATTAGAATTAGAATGCTAAGTGTGCAGGGTAGAAGTTTGAGGGGGGGGAGCAGTGTTAACTTACGAATGCATCACTTAAGCGGGAGGGCCATGGGGGTAGGGAGGTTGTCTTTAGGAGAATATGGAGCAAATGGGGTTGTGAGGTTGAAGGAGTTGGGGGTAACTGGTCTGGGGGGTTGGTAAGGACTATAAATCCATCAGTGTGCCTTCCTCCAAGGCATGATTTTGCTCAGTGATCACATGAGTCCACTGCAATATACTGACCTTCTTATAGGGGCCCATTTGTTCTCCTATTTTAAGTCACTTGTTGCTTGTACTTTGGCGATCTTAGACAATTAAGGATCTGTGGGCTTCACTAAAGGCTGTGGATCCGACATATACAGCTCTGGAAAAAACATTTTAAATCGGCAGCTCTATGAGTAGGACAGTCATTCCATGCCAGTGTCTGTTAAATTCCTACACAAGCACCTCATTCTGCTTTATTAGGTACTGATTAGTGATCACCTGAATCAAACCTTACTTAATGAGGAAACGTATAAAAAACACTGCTGTAATCGACACTCTCCTCTCGCAATGAGACCAGTTGGATGGCTAAACACTGCTAGAAGTTTGTCGAAGGTAATTATTGCCATTTTATTTAAGAGTGAACAAGAAATTTGTTTTCTTTGAATTATTCAAGTTCTGTAAACACTGCATGGTTTCTCTTATTTTGATGTTTTGTCATTTCCTTTAAAATTATGCTTTAAAGAAGAATATTTTATTTGGAAATCAGGAGAAATATTGTCAGCCTTTTTTCCCCCAAAAGTATCACATCATCAGGTAATATTTAAGTTTGCAGTAAATAAGTTGATGATCCCTTGCTAATGTACTGTGACTGTTGCTTAGAGAACGTCAGACCTGCCACAACTTGTTTTGGTTGGACTATATTGTTCCCTTTTCTTTTTTAAAGTGCAACAAAGCGAATCGTACAAATTAAATGTTAAGCAGACAGAAGCCAGATTTCCAAAAAGGAGTAAAAAAAACAAACACACATTGTTTTTAGCTGTATTTATACCGGTCCATGAAAATATTGTTTTACATGAAACTGGTCCATGGCGCAAAAAGGTTGGGGACCATCGGTATAGATGATCTAATACCGACTGTTCAAGGCAAAAAAAAAAAAAAAAAAAACAGTGTTCAAAGAGGCACTAGTTTTATTCAGTTAATATACGTCTTAAACAGCAAGACTGATATTGCTCGGCTGCTTACACCCCGGCACCACCCCCCAGGCACCCCCTTTTTTGGACGACCATGCTTATTAAGCGTAAAAAAGACAAAGTACACATCTATTTGAGTGGGCCACTCTTTGTTGCTCTGAGACTCGGACGGAAATAGGTCATTACCAGCATTCGCTTCAGTTGCCTTGAGTGGCCGTAGCAGCGTCAGGCCGCTGTTGAGTTTGTGTGTGGGGGTGTGTGTGTGTTTTGTGTTACGTTACGTTACAGTGAGGGCCTAGTGAGGAATGGGGGGTTGGGTCCACATGGCAGAAGCTGTGGTGCTGTGTGTCTTTGTGTGTGTGTGAGAAAGACAGTAAGTGTGTACGGTGTGGGAGTTGTTGGAAAAGGTGCTGTTATTGACTCCACTCGCCTGCTTAGGGCTGCTCTGCATGACTGGGCATTTGTGATAGCCTGTGTCCTGCTCTTCACATCTCTGCCCACAGTGCTCTCTCTCTCTCTCGCTCTCTCTCTCTCTCTCTCTCGCTCTCTCTCTCTCTCTCTCTCCTGCGCACTCTATCTCTCTCTCTCTATCTCTCTCTCGCTCTCTCGCTCTCGCTCTGTCTCTCTCTCTATCTCTCTCTCTCTCGCTCTCTCTCTCTCTCTCTCTCTCTCTCTCTCTCTCTCTCTATCTCTATGGAATCAATCCTGTACTATAGAGCT
>JBBPCX010000018.1:2249142-2265939 GCA_037974365.1 Hydrocynus forskahlii | reverse complement strand
ATACACACACACACACTCTCTCACACACACACACACACACACATATGGTCGGTGAATTTTATGCTTTATGGCCACTTGTGATGTACTGTTGTCATGAAGACATGATGCACATGTTAGGTTGTTTAAGATTTTGAGTTATTCTGAGGTTTAAAACACTAGAATGTTTCTTTAAACTCCTAGACAGTTGCACTACACCCAAAGCAACGACTGGCAGTCAGAACAGCAGGCCACTTTGCGGCATAAATAACATTAATTAACATTACATAGAGAAGTGCACGAGCTCGGGACACGCGGCGTCCACTCTGCGAACTGGCTGTCCTTCTCCCGCTCTTATGGCAACCTTCAGAGCATGGCTTAAACTACTTAATGAGATTAGGCTTGCTTGATATCTGTCAGCGCTGCCGTGGCCTCCTGGCTGGGTTTCAGGTGAATTAGCGCACTGGTGGGAAGAGAGTGTGTGTGTCAGAGAGGAAGAGAGAGAGAGGGAGGGATGGGGGAGGGGTCTGTTTGAGCTCCTTCAGTTTCCATAGCTGTGTTGTTTGCACAGGAGAAAGCTCCGTTTACAGTTAAAGCTCTTTCACGCTCCCCGGCCTGCTTGGTGCACGGCGTCTCCAGAGTACCAGTTCCGCTGGGCTTTGTTTACTCAAAAGCCATATTTCCTGAAGCGGTCAGACATGCGCTGTTTGCTCTACTGTATGTGTGACAGACATATGTCATGTCCCTGGCACTATCTTTTTCTCTTTCTCTCTCCCTTCCTTTCTTTAATTTCACCTTGCCACAGCTCTCTCTCTCTCTCTTTTTTTTTTTTCCTCCCCTTTTGTTTTGCGTAACGAGAGTTGAGGGATTCGAGTGGTCCCAGAGGCGCCGGGCTATTTGAGGTGCACCCGGTTTATTTTCGGTCCTGAAGAAGTAGCTGGGTTAGACAGTAATCCCTCCTCGTCTTTTTCTGTGTCGCTCCTAAGCTGTCTGAATTTTAAAAAACTTCCTCGAGACTTCAGTGCTGCCCTTGCCCTGGGCACAAATTCTTCGTGAATTTAATTTGATCATTTAGAGCTTGCATCTTCCTTGATGGGGAGGGAAACCGTCATTCATGTCCTCTTTGTGTGGCGTTTCCTTTTGTGTTTAGGTAAGTGTGTTAAGATCAAGAGGAAGCAGGGCCTGCCGGGGACCTTCGATGGCGCGAACAGACATTCACCCAGCAACAAGAGGAGCACGGCTCCTAGTGCGGTGGCCCACCGACCCTTACGAGAGCGCATCATTCACCTGCTGGCCCTGAAGCCCTACAAGAAACCAGAGCTGCTGCTGTGGCTGGAGAGAGAGAGAGCCAGTCCCAAGGACAAAGCTGACCTGAGCGCAGTATTGGAAGAGGTACAGCGGGCAAACGCACATACAGCTCCGGAAAAAAATAAGAGAGCACTGCATTTTATTTTTAAATCAGTATGACCGCCATTCCATGCCAGTGTCTGTTAAATTCCTACACAAGAACCTCATTCTGCTTTGAGGTACTGATTAGGTGATGACCTGAATCAAGTCTTATTTAATGAGGAAACGTATAAAAAACACTGCTGTAGTCGACACTCTCCTCTTGCAATGTGACCTGTTATATGGCAAAACACTACTAGAAAGAGATATGATTTCTTTGAATTATTCAAGTTCTGTAAACACGACAACATTTCTCTTATTTAGATGTTTTGTCATTTTCTTTAAAATTATGCTTTAAAGAACAGTATTTTTATTTGGAAATCAGGGGAAATATTGTCGGCAGTTCTTCAAAACGAAGGCAAAGCTGTTCAGTTCAGTACTTGCACCTTTAAAAGATAAAAACCTGAGAAACTGAACATTTTTGCAGTGGTCTCATATTTTTTTTCCGGAGCTATACACACCCAGAAACTTAATATCCCACATGATTTTTATCACAAGCCCTAAAACCATTAAATAGTTCATAAAGAACACAAAAACCACAGCCACTGTTTTGTTCTGATGTCTGCTGGCTTATACAACACAGGCTTTCCTGAAGATGAGGCTGAAAGTAGGGTTTTACGGACCAAGATCAGTGTTAAATTAATACCCAATTTGTTTTACCCCATTTTGTCCCTAATGCAAGCAATTTCAATTCCAACCCAATATGTTTCACTCATATCACACAGCTGTTACGACTCTTGATGGGTCAGGGCTTGGTTGTGCTTCCTCTGTTGCATGTGGATTCAGCCACTGCGTATTTTTGAGGTGGTGCAAACACAGGACAGCTGATCTCTGTACGCTAGTTGTTTACAGCAGTGGTTCTCAGTTTAGATTTTTATGCAGCAAAAATAAATCATTTCAGTCCGGCCACATACAAATGTATTCGCTTTTTTCCATAGAATTTAGAATCTCCTTCCAACCCAACCCTTACTGTCTATTAACACAGCTATAAAAATAATAACAAACAAATAAATAAATGAATGGTTAAAAAAAAAAAGTTGTTTTACTACATAAACACATATAATCAAAAGATAATAAAAGATTACTGGATTATAAAAAATGTTTCAAAATTGTATCTAATTCTAATTTTAAAAATAAGTAATTAAACCCTTCTGGTGCTTTTGGCGGCATGTTTGATTTCTTTGCTCTATGATGATGCACCAGAAGCTAAGTCTGAGGACCAATTTGAGAGTAAATGATTTACAGCCTCTGTCTATAAACCTGTCCTCTTATGCAACAGGTTGCATAAGAGGTTCTGAGATTCGTGTTTGGGATTCGTGTTTGAGTGGTTGAGATTCTGAAGGTACACTTAGAAGGGCGCTTTCTGATGGAATTGTTCACAATAACAATATTGTAATATGCAGCCAACTATACCACTGATGTTTTATCTTAAATCAGGACTAAAACGTGAGACAACATGAGACATGGGTGCCATTCTGCTGCTCCTTTCTGTCCCAGACAGTAATGAGCATCGTTACAGTCTGAAAGTAATGGAGCTCTGCTTATTTCCGTGCGAGGTTTATTTGCTGCACGTTTCCTGTAGCGTTTAAATTTGGGAGCCCCAGCGCAGCCATCACAGGGAGATTGCGGTGCTGGCGGCAGCAATTAGACCACTGCTTTAATTCTATTTGGAGCCGAGGATCGTGTTTGGGTGGGGGAGGGTTTAGGCGGCTCCTCTGGATGTGCATGCAGTGTGTGAGAAGCGAATTATTGTTTTTTTTTTGGTCACTTGGTTTTGTAGCCTGTAATTCTAAGGAGCATTACTTACACAGTGCAAACGCTAGGGTAAGGTGCCTATGACTCTGTGTTTTTGATGATGGATGTAATCATATGCTTAATTAAAAAGGACTTGAATACATAGCTGTATGCCATGTTTGGACTGGGGATTACGATTTCAAAAGTTTGGTAGAAAGTCTTTTTTTTTCCTTTCTCTTCTTCTTTAATGACAATGTACAGAGAAGAGTTTGACCTGTTTGGCACAATTATTTTCTTCTCCTAATTGAGCCAGACACAGTCCTGAAACTTCTCAGCAGGCCTAGTGTGATTCTGAACTGATTCCAACAGCCATTGGAAATAAAACACAGCTCTTTGACTCTTTTTCAGGTGGCAAAACCAAACCCCAAAGACCACAGCTTCACTCTGAGAGACGACTTCTACAAGCAGGTTCAAAGGGACTGGCCGGGCTACGTGGAGGAGGAGAAGCAGCTTATCCACAGGCTTCTAGCCAGGTGGGCAACCTTTCAGCCTCGGTGTTATCGGCCCTCCACTGGTGATTTTCCTAATCCCGGCGCTCAACATTTACTTTGAGTTTGCATTAGCGCTGCGTCCTATTATTCTGCTCTAAATAAACATAACAGCTGTTTTTATATGGAAACATCTATAAGCCCTCGAGGCGTATCTGGGTTTAAGTTTCCATACCCCTTAAGCTTCTATAATGGGATAATTGCTTCAGTTGAGTATTGGGGACTGCTGATGGCTCATGAAAGCCCTATGGTTTAGCACCACTGGCCCTTGTAGTTTGGTCCCTGAAGTCCGCTGACACATCGAGGGGCCCTTTTAAATTCCTAACCCAGCACAGATGATCTGGTTAATAGGCCTGTCAGAGCAATAGGCTGCACAGGTCACCACATGGCGTTGTCGGGTGGAATTAGGCTGAGGACGTCTGAAACAGCAGCGTCCCGCCAAGAAACAATAGGGGAAACGGCATCACCCTGCTTCAAATTCCTCAAGCTGCCTAAAAAAAAGAGAGGTTTTGGCAGTGGCGCCGTTCAGGGAGCTTGCCACACTTCTGTTGCTTGACTTTCTCGTCCGATTTCACCTCTGTCTACCATTTTTCAGGAGCAGGGCCAAGAGGGAGGCAGTGGTGTCCTAGCCTTGCTCTCGCAACATGCAAGGGATTTTTAAAACCCCAGGAGCTTAGCTTACACAATGTAGTTGGATTGGAGGGAACTTTCATCCATTAATATACTGGTCGTCCTGTGCATTTGCTATTGAAAGCAGCTATTTCTTCTTATTTTTCTTTTTCTGTGCGTTAACCAGTGTTTTCAGTGCAGTTGAGTCAGTGGGTTTCTCGGGTCACGCCAAGGAGGTCCCAGCACAGGCCACAGGGGAGGAGCGATCCCTCGGTTAGATAATAGGCTGCTGTATCTGAGGAAGGAGCTGTAGGAAGCAGATTGCCAGTGAGGAGCGTTCGGGGAGAGGGAATGCGTCTGGCACTATTGTTCTCCATGCTGGACATCAGCAAAGCCTGTGCCTGCCCCACTGCAGATCTTATCAGTTATCCGGAAACACAAGAGCAGCAGCTGGACCAAGTGTAAGAAGGAAGGACCGAACTAACCAGCCCCGACATTCTGACTCGGGTGTGGGCATGTGCGAGTGTGAAAGAGTGTGTCAATGGCACAGCCTAAGCACCGAGGCTTGTAACTCCTACACATCGGCCTTCTTCATAGTTGTAAAGCCCGATTCTCTTCCTGTTTAGGTTTTCGTTTCCCTGAAAGAACAGCCCAGCCTTGTTTATAGCTTTCTGGAACTCTGCTAACTATAGCTTCCTTATTAAGTTTGCACATTCATGGATCAGTGGCTTCTAATGCACAGGGAGGCATTGGCTGTTTTGTGTTGAATAACAACTTACACGTTTATCCCTCTAATCCTGCAGAAAGCTTCAACCTCTCAGCAGCAGTAGCCAATTGAAGTCCTTCCAGTCCAGCCATTCATTCCACAAAACCCCAGGGGATTCTCCGTCCCAGCATAGCCCTGTCAAGAATCTATCTGTGGTGAGTATGCATCCATGCGAATAACCGTTTTCTCTCTTTTTTTTTTTTTTCCCAGATTCAGAATTCGTCAGTGGTATTACGGTTATGCTGTAGCAGGTGTGGGGTCCTGTTTCTGTAATTTTCAAAGTACTAGACCGTACATGTCTCTAAATACTTCAGTTGTTGAAATTCTGATCAGTGACAAGACAAATGAGTTTTTTTTTTCTTTCCTTGTTGAAAAGGCTTGTGTGGCGCCATCTGCTTTTTCTTGATGGAGGTGCTAGGCACTTCATTAGCTACTGTTCTTCAGGAGTTCACTGTAGTTCATATGTTGTTGGTATCTGCTTGCACATGCTGTTTTGTAAGATCGCCTCTTTCTTCTCCACTCCTGCTCTCAGAAACGCCCAGTGCCTTCCAACCACCTGGAAAGTCAGACTCCGAAGAAACAAAAATTGCTAGACCATAACTTGTCCGTGCAAACTCCTTCCAATGGACATCTTGGCTCCTCCATGGGAAATAGTTCATCTGGCCCTGGAAGCTCCAGTTTACTGAACAAAACAGAGCCTGACAGGACCAACAGCAGTGTTCAGCAGAGCCACAACGGCCTCTACCAGCGGAATAAGCTTAGTGAGGCTAACGGCATCCATAAGTCGGAACGGCCGGAACCCGAGTCACCAGCGTCATCCAGCCCCAAACCCCCACGGACTGAACCCCCCATCTGCACTGACCAGCAGCTAGCCAACAGCCAGCACAAGAAGAAAAAGTCCAAGAAGCACAAAGAGAAGGAACGAGAGCGCTTAAAACCTAATTGGGTGGAGACTAGCCCGGACCTAAAGAATAACCAGGAAAATCTCGAGGGTGGGTTTACTGTCTCTCTCTTGTGACCCGCAACATTACTGTATGCACTTCCTTGCATGGAAGACGTCTTTCAAAACTGTAACTAAGAGCAAAAAAGTGCTGGTGTGGGCCAGGTTTGATTGGCACAATACTAACTGGGCCCTCCCAGCATTCATTAATTATTAGAAATGATAGAAAAGTAGATTGCGTTCTCTGGAAACATCGGATACTATGCCTGGTCAGATGACACATTGAATTGATTTTCTAACTGAAAATGAGTGCACTTCCTCGGTAGAGAAAGAACACACTACAGAGGAATAGTTTAGTTGCTAAATGTAGTATACTGTGGGTTAAAAAAAAGAAAACTGTCAAAAAAAAAAAAAAAAAAAGTATGGCAACATTTTAAGCTTCACATGTTGTCTCAGTACATTTAAACTCAATAAATAAAAAAGAGAACGAGCACTCCTTGTCACATAGAAAATTTACAGAACGTTTCATTTGACTGAAGAAAGCATTGAACTATGGGCATGTTAGTGTTGAAGAAAGACAATTTTACACCATTGCTATGTTGGCATGTCAGTGTATTACTATTGTAACTTTACTCATATTAGCAAGGCAGACGTAATAGGGTTCTCGAAGATGTAAATGATCGCATTAGAATTGGACACAAGTATCCTGTTGAAAGACATGTCCAAAGGCAAGTGGAGAACAAGTCGAGGCGTATCTCTAATTAGGGTGTATGTAACAGCATTGCCAGTGGAACTGTTTGTGCCTACTGGGTTGGGTTGATGATTGACTCAATAACAGCTGGCTGACCCACAACCCAGAGAACCAGCAGACGGCCCTCCACCTGCCAAAGTACAGGGGAGTCCGTCAGCCGCACTTCTCTTATCAGAAACGCTGATAAATGACTCTCTCATGGCAGCATGTGTGTTTGATCACGTTTGCACTGCTCGATTGCGCTTACCATTTTTCCTCTTGTTTGTGTAGACCACGGGGACCCCAACACACCTGTGACCCGTGCCTCACCGGAGGAGCTGCCAGACTATTTATTGTAAGTTCTGAAAAAATTGCATGCTTTTCCTTGGAGCCAGAGATTGCCTCCTTGTGTTCACGTGCCTGAACGTGCTTGAATGAATCAAAGCCTAATTGTGTAGTATGGCAAAGCGTACAGCTAAGTGGAGCCTCCTTGGTTCTCGAGGAACATCTGTGTGCTTGAGTGATTTGGTTTGTGCAGGTGCTAGCCGAGTACTCGCTCTTAGGTGACAATGAGCGGCTGAATTAGTCGCAAACTCGCCTGGTAGGGCTCCCTAGTATCTGAGGCGGGCTTCACAGAAACAGACTCAGTGCCCATGAAATTCAGCTGTAGAAGAGAGGGAGAATGGCACAAAACTCCAAAGCTGTAATTTTCTATTTATACCTCACCATGAGACCTGATCTTGCAAAACTCATAAACAAAAAAAAAAACTTTCCAGAAAAAAAAAAAAAAAAATCCTCACAGAATGAAACTAATTTTGCTGTTGGAAGATGGTCCACACTCACTTTGGGCCACAGTGCCACCTGTTGGTGACTTCTTTAATCCAAGCCATATGTGTTGCAAGGGCCATCTCAGTTTATATTTGTGTCTCAAGCTTATCTTTTGTCTCTGCAGAAAATACAGCACCATTACTGACTCGGAGCAGCGGCGACAGTATAAGGAAGATTTCTGTGCAGAGTACGACGAATACAGAGATCTCCATGAGCGGATCGGGAAAGTCACAGACATATTTGTCCAGCTGGGGTCCAAGATAAAGACACTGTCGCCCGGTACACAAGAGTACAAGGTCAGTGTTGACCATGTATTTCTTTTGACTTTAAAGTTTTGAGTCAATGCTGTTTGTACTACCTGAACCTCAACAATTGTAATATAGCATGAATAACGCTGGATATTGTGGTCAGTATGAAGTAGTAGGATTAGTAATCTTAAAAACTCTTCTGTTTTTGTCAACATTTCAGGTAATGGAAGGTCAGATACTGGAGAAGTATAGGAAATACAAGAAGGTGAGAAATCAGAGTCATGATATTTTCAAAACCAAAGATTTATAGCCAGTCTTCTATAACCAGATTGAGGCTAAATCTTGACTTAAAAAGATTTCAAAGAGTAATTCACCGTTAAGTTTTCATTTGAAATAAAATGACGGTCAGGAAGTATGTGTGACTTATCTCTTCATGTTTAATTACGAGCTCAAACGCCTCTTCCCTCTGAGAAGTGTTGAAACCCCTCTTTTTTTCCCCTCTCTCGCTGCAGAAGTTCCCAGGCTACCGGGAAGAGAAGAAACGCTGCGAGTATCTCCACCAGAAACTGTCTCACATCAAAGGCCTGATTCTAGACTATGACCGCACTCAAACCCCCTCCTAGTGCTGGCTCTCCCTCCTCCCTCTCTTTCCTTCTTCCCTACTCGGCTGGCCATACAGACCAAAAGACTCCTCGGTGGAGATGACGCAGGAGTAAATCCGGTTCCTTCTGGAAGAACCTGAAGAAGTATTTTCACTTCCTCTTCTGCACAGACGGTGTTGAAGTCTGGGGGATTGAAGCTCAGACCTTCTCACGCAGGCCGAGACCTCTGACTCGTGAATAAATCCCTTTAAAGTTTTTTTTTTCCTTCTTTTTGTCTGTCTGCGTGAAAAGTGTTGCATTGGTGTGATTTTGAGGGTAGAAATGGTGAGACGTGACTTAAGCCAAACTCCCCTCTACCCCCTCGAAGCAACATGCGTTAACTCTCGGCTCGCCCCTGGTCTCGTAGGGTCTCGGGCTGATTCTATGGTACAATCATGATGACTGGACAGTAAGAGAGGACGATCCCGACCCTGTCTGCTGTGTCTCGGTGCACAGATTCTATTTTGCTATTTTACTGAATGTACATTTGTAAACTTGTAAGATCATGACTTCTATAATAAAGGGTTTTAATCACTGGATAGAAAAAGGGAAACGTGAAATATTCGAAGACCTGGGGCGACCCTACCGAGCTCTGTAAAAATGGCAGGGTGCACTTTCTTGGACTATCGTTCTTGTAACTGAAAACTGATTTCCGATGTTCGACCATCCTTGCTGAACGTAGTAAAGGGCCTTTAAATCTCAGCGGTCTTGCTCTTCATAGGCTGCATCTGGGGCTCACTACTACCTAACATGATCGTTTCAGACAGAAGTAATGTGATTGAACGGGAGGGACGGTATGATAAACTGGAGTATTGAGGAGTAGTGCTAACTCCTGGCCGAATTCTCGGACTCAGGTTGAGCCTAGCACTGGACCAAAACAGCCGAAAGTAATTGTAATCGGAGATTTCTCCATTTTATTCGGTCCAACACTAGACCCCGACCTGTGTCAGGGAGCCTGCAGCGAAAGGGTACCACAGTGGTCGTAATTCCATGAATTTTGTGTCCAGGGTCCAGTGCTCAAACCACTACAGCACATTGTGTCCTTAAAATATTATTATTATTATTATTATTATTATTACTCCTTCGCAGCATACACAATCATGTTTTAAAGCACATTAATTTTCAGGCGTTATTCATATTTTGATTTTTTGTTGTCTATGGTTTCTGAAGTCTTATTATTATTATTATTATTATTATTATTATTTGTTTGCCGTCTATTTCATTGAGTCAATGTCCATTAAGTTTTTTGTCTTTTTTTTGGCGAGAAGGAAATGATTTGTTAGGGAGTCGCATCCATTCTGTTATAGGCCGGATATTCAACGATGCAAAAAAAAAAAAGAGGAAAAAAAGCCGTTTCTTCTACCTGTCGTTATTTTAATGGTGTTATCAGTTCTGTTGCTTTTACAAAGGGGTTTTGATCACCACTTTCACCGACCATTCAAACGTTTCATATCCTCTGAAACGGGTTTCTCCAAACCTGCTCCTAGATACCCGCCATCCTGTGGAGTTTTCTTCCAGTCCCAAGTAGCACACCTTCCTCAAGTATTCGGATTTTGCTTATTTTGAGTATGTAACCTGTGTTGAATTCTTTTCGGAGCTGAACTCTGCAGTAACAGCAGCTTTTTCGGGGAGCAGAGTTGGAGAGACCGGTTCTAAACCTTGATATCAAGTTGCATTTCACGTTCAACACTTAAAATGTTTCATTCTCACAAGTGTGACTCCTTTGAGATTTGCTGTCGCCCTTTTAATTGGGTTTGTAAAACTGATGAACCTGCCCTGAAACCAAACAAAGTGATAAAAGTCTTACTCTTGTGGACCGGTGGGCTGTTGCCGGACGTCCTCGTGATCAGAGTTCTGTTAACTCGATCCACTTGCCTCACATGCATTTTTTTGGAAGTATTTTTGTGTCACTTTCGTGCTTTGACATTTCTCTTCAGACTGCGAAGCTGTTATTTATGTCCCTGCAGTGTTAGTTCTCTCTGCTTCTCAGTCCAAATTTGATATCTGCGTGGAAGCTGATAGAATTGCCAAAATAGCCTAGGTCCCTTCTGTTTTTCTTTTTTGTTTTTCTTTTCTTTTTTTTTTTTAATTGTAAATGTTTATGATGTTTTTTTTTTCCTTCATGGGGCTACTTCATGTATTGATGTAGATGCCTTAAATAAACTGGACCGCATTAACTTGACAAGCTGTGTACTGGACTTTCCATCTTGTTTGGCATTAAGATGTTATCGTCCATTTGGAGAAGAGCTCAGAATCGCTCAGTTCTGAATGTGTAACCTCACCGGTGGCCTCGGATACAGTCGGCCACTCACATTTTCTCAGTGCGGCCTTCATTTTTTCAAACCTCTTCCTACAATTGGCAGAGCAGCTGTGATATTTATTATAGCTTTTGCTCAGAACACAATCTTTCGAAATGTATGCATTTCCACCACAATAACACTCAGTACTATTCAGTCTAAAAGTCTAAAAAGTTACACTACATGGTAATTTGTTAAATAACATGATAGCAAGTAAATGTTATATATTTTGCAGTAACACCATATAAAACATTCCGAATTGAAATGAATAGAAAATTCCCCCATCTTAGCTGAAGACCTAAGCAGGTGTTTTCTATATTTCTATTATTTCTGTTCTGTCCAGTGATGGGAACGATTTTAGGTTATGTGCACTAGCAGACAATAAAAGGATTAAAAGAAAAAAAAAGAGTGACCGGGAGGGGGGACGACGACGCCTAAGCAAGCACTCCTCCGATACAAAAAAACAATTTACTGAAAATATATTCCAGTATCTATGTAGGCCAGCAGTTGTAAGGAAACCTTGAAGACGCCCAGTTAAATGTTTTGTTGATTTTCTGTGCAACAAAAAGTGTTCTCTACATGGAGCACTTGAAGATGGCATTTTTATGTAATTCAGTACATATTTCTATTCATTTGCTGAGTTTACATATTGGGGAAAAACACAAGACAAAACAAACTGCATTAATGTTTCAGAACAGTTAACAGACTGGGTTGTTCTGTAGTGTGAATATTGTAGCACTGAGAGAACTATACATGTAATCTTCTACAAAGTATTAATCATATGTGCGAAATGTGCCATTTTTACACATACAAAAACAGAAGCAGGTAAAAAAATGCGATTTTAGTGCGAAAAATGTATGTACTTTCCCCAAGACAATTTCCCACAAGGGGGCGCTATTAGGAGTGTTGGGCACCTGTAAGAGAGAGAAAACACCAGTTTACGCGTGCAGTCAGCTTTCTTGTTGGAATAATGACTCAATACTCAGTGTTACTTAATATGTGATATTTAAAAGACTCAGACAGCAGTAAAATCCAAAATCACTGCTGGCCTTAACGTATGGCTTTACAGCCTCAGAGTTAAGCCACTTTTGGTCAATTTTGCACAGATTAACTTTTAGGACAGTGATGGAATTTCAAGATGGACTACAACTATCATGTCCTGCATTACAGTTCACTTATGAAGAGACCTTTATTAATCCTGAAGTAAGTTCAAGTCACTAACTGACCTAAAGAGTGACGCCTTGGTCTGCACCCGGCGACCTCAAGTCCTACCTTTTAGCTTTATGTTCCTGACCGCGCCCTCCACTCCTCCAACATCGTCTGGCTCTGCCATCCCTACACACAAGGTCAACCCAGTCCAGACTGTATCAAAGGTGACCAGAGTAGCAGAATCTTCAAAAACCTCCTGAAGACTCATCTGTTCAGAGAGTATCTCCTCTCCTCCATCTTCTCGCATTACTCTTACATAAAGATATAGCACTTAATACTCTCCTCTGGTTCTCACACTGTCCTGAAAGTTGCTTTAGATAATGTAATGTTAAGAACTGCATAGCGGATAGTTCAGACGGCTCAGTCTGACTGGTTGAGAAGCTATTCGTAAAACCAGCAATTTTTTACACCGTAACTGAACCGCTCTGCTGAGTGTCTGTTGCTAAGAAACAACTCGATTTATACTGCATTTCACTGCAATTTTCTATCTTATGGTACAAAACAGAAAACAGACCCCTTAAATAACTTACACACTGCAGCCCATTTGGTCAGAAAAGTGTGCACCAGTTATTATTAAATAAAATTATAGACGGCTGCCTCTTATTTTTCCCTTGTACTACAGTAAATGCATTTTAAATGTTAGGAAAAAAGGAAACTACCAGAATGTAAAAATAGGGAATTTTATTTGCAACAGTGCATCATAAGTCTAAGGCTCATATTTTGCATAGGTATCTATTGACTGAAACTGTGCGACGCTGAAATAAAGTGACCAGAGCAGATGTTCATCTCAACCCAAATTAAATGAGAAAAAAGTAACAACTTTAAAACACTCGATGTTAGAAACATTTAGTCTCTAAAGAGACCAAATAAACAGGGCTCAGGAACTGGGAAGAGGTAGGAAGTAACGGAAGTTACAATAAAAAGGTGAATAAAAGTATTTGATAAATATACAGACTGAACAAATGAACATTCCCCCAAAGAGTGACCATCTGCTACCTGGAATCAAGTAAGACAGTTTTAATGTTGCTATTCCATGTTTTAAAATCACTAGCTATTATTTGCAGCCTTTTTTTAATTAGTACCTAAAACAGTATTAAAGATTTATTACAAAGGTCCAGTTCAAAAACAGCAGTATTATCTCAAAGTAGTCTGGAATCGGCAGTATGGATAATAAAAGTGATATGAAGAATATTCACAGTACAGTGTCCAGGTCAGCCCTCAGACATACCAACATCATGGTCGAGGCACTTGGGCGTCCTCAGCGCCCAAAATGTGCAGCACTCATTCCATTCCCTTTTGCAATATCCAGTTTCATTACACGATGCCAGAAGCTGTGATTCTATCCTCGATTTCAGGATCCCAGAACTGAGCCACTGGGCAACGAGAGCACACTTCAGATAGAAGCCAGCTCTTCACTTCTAGCGAATCAAATATCCAGAAAGATGACAGAGTGACTTTCTTCCCTCATGGTTCATGGCTGACTGGCTGTCCTCAATTCCTCTTGTGAAAGTTTGCTAAACTCATAGGCCACAATTCAAGTCACTAATACAACTTCAAACCCCAGGATTTGAGGCCTTTAGGATTTGAGGCCAGCCCGTGTAGCCTTTAATTCAACTCCAAATTATTTTAGTTCAGGACTGCACCTAATGGCTCTCCAGAAATCCAGCATGTCATTTCTTTGCGTTAGTTATTTAGTGTCTCCCAGTATAAGGCCGATGGCTGAAATGCTCAAGCTGAAATGCTCTTAAAGCTCCAGTCAGGAAAAGCCATGTTTTTTTTTTTTTTTAATCTTCACATACTTGCTAAATGAAAGAAATGTCTTGCCCCTCATTTATCACCCCACTGGCCACTTGCCCTCAAGCGGGATAGGGAGCTGAGACCCGGCAGTTTGCTGATTTCTCAGCTTTGAAACAGCAGCTAAACCTGGTCATTTCTGAGTTGAATCAGGTGTGTCTGAGCAGGAAAATCACCCAACTGCAGCGGAATCCAGTCCTACACCTGCCCTCAGCGGTATTGCCACGTTTTACTTGAGTCCCATAGGAAATTCTCAGTCAGTCCGTAGAGAACTAGAGAAACCGAATGTCATTTTAAATAGCTTAAATAGTATAGAATAATATGTATAGACCCTTTTACTGTTAAAACAGTGGGATGTTAAATAAGTCGTGTTTTGAGAGAGTAAATTCCCCATCTGCTGAGAGACGACAATTCAAAGGCTTTTCCATACAGCTTTTGTTTTTGTGTGTGTGTGTATATGTGTGTGTATATATATATATACACACACACACACACACACACACACATATATATATATATATATGCGCTTTGTGGTCCTTTGTGTGGGCCACAAGATATAAAAAGTCTATATTTTTATCTAAGAAAAAAACCTTCCTGACTGGAGCTTAAAGCTTTTTTCCCCCTCTTCTCACCTTATGGTTTTATTTTCAGATCAGGCTTCAGGACCGTCAGCAACCCTATGAGAGAAGAGACGAGTCCACACATCCCCACCACCCCTGCATTGGTCTGATAAATTCCCAGCTTTTCAAGCGGAATGAAAAGATCACACACATTCTTGAGTGTGTCGAGAGCCACAGCTGGCTGGCTTCTGAGGCTCTCAATAAACAGAAACAGAAATGCATCAAGCTGGGGAATAATGACACAAGCAACATCTGGACTTTCACTGAGGTGCTGGTTTACTTTCTGCTGAAACTGCCGTTCTCGACACCTCTGCACCATGAGCTGGGCCAACACATAAACATCTCTGGTGAGATTCATCACTAAAGAAAGAAAGTAATATCGGTTCGCGTTCAGGTTCCAGCAGTCGTTATTGATGGCTTGGATGAGGCCGATATGCCTGGCCCACAGGACGTTGTCACAAATGAAATAAAGGGCACGGTTGAGATTGGCCACAGTGAGGCAGAGGCGCAGCACGGGGTCAGACAGGTAAAACGTTTTCTTGGCCGCATCGATGGAACTCACAGTATTGCCAAGCCTGAAAACTAAACAGAAAGACAAAGTTGGCTTCTTTCGCCATTTCATTTGAGTCATTCATGCATCCTAATCTCAGACAAACACTGTGATAGACTTTAGCTGGGAATGAATAAAAGTAAGTTAATCAAAATAAAACTAGGACCTATTATTCCAGAAAAGACTAGGAAGGGCATTTGTCTGACTTCTGACAATTTCTACTCAAATTACAAACAGCAATGAATTTCTCAACAGAATGTCACTTGTTTAGGGCATTTATGCAAGTTGGAAAAGACTGGTTAACACTGGTCTCTGGAGGATGGAGCAGCAAGCATGTCTAACACCTAAGGTGGATTTCCACAGTAGCTGCCACTAAACTGTTTCTCTTGGCCACTAAGTTGCAAAGAAAAGAACAGACTGGAATGCCTGTAATGATTTATGAATTACTCATTTAATCAATTACATTTGATTTACCAAAATATAATACGATTTTGAAGCAAGTATGTCAAGTATTCCCAAAACTGGAACGAATGAATCAAGATCTCAACTTGCGCTATTACTTTATTTACTTATCACTTGCAAATAACACACTCCAATCTTATATAAAGATTTTAGCTCTTAGTACTCTCCTCTGGTTCTCAGTGTTCAGAAACTTAAGTGTTTCCTCATATCGTTAGTTGATTTGGATAAAAGCGACTGTCAAATTTTTGTACTGTCACGAAAATCAGTGTATGTACACTGATCATCCATAACATTAAAACCAGTGGCAGGTGAATGGTATTAATTATCTAATTAAAGTGGCACATGTCCAATATTCATTTTGCAGGCTTCTGATTGGTCAAAGTGACTTTATGGCCAGAGTTACATCATTGCCTGTTGTGTCGACATGCTTGCAACAGCATGGTTTTGCATTTTAAAGTTGATTTGTTTGCTCAGTGCAACGAGAGGAATAACGATAAGACAACAGAGAGTTTTAAAAAGTCAATAACAGTAGTAATAATGCAAACAATCAAAAAATAACAACAAAATAACTAACAGATATAATAACAGATTAGTAGTGCAGGTGGTTAAGAAAAGTGCCCAAGTGTTTGTTCCATAAAAATATGATCAATGCAATAAACGAGATAAGAATGCAGTAAATAAGACTGCATTAAAACAGTGTTGGTGTGAACGGGATTTCTCTTTAAGAAATAAAATTCCCGTTTAAAAACAATACTAGTGTATGCCTGAGAGGTCTAAGAGGCAAAACTACATTTCCCATAAGTCCCAAGAGATTCTTCATTCCTCCTACTCTTTCGGCAGAGAGCTTTAGATTTTCGTGAGCAAAAGGGAAAGGTCCACAGTAACTTGGGACCACCCGGTAGGTGTCGCACTATACTTACGCTTCCGTCCAGAGCTCATGTTGGACTCCAGACTCTTTAGCTTCACCAGCAGAGCTTTTCTTCTGGGATCATTGCGGAGAAGGTACTTTACCAAAGCACAGGCATACTGAACTGTCCTGAACACCAAAACAAGTTAGCGAAACAGTGTAATAGGTAATACACTATATGGACAAAAGTACTGGGACACCTGTTTTTCAGAGTTTTGGCTAGAACCCTTATTTTTAATGCTTCAGCAAACCATGACATTTTGGACAACGCCAGCCTTCCAACTTTGTAGACAAAGGGGTTTTACTGTGCCCCAGTGCACAAAGCAAGCCCCATAAAGACATGAATGAGTTTGGTGTGGAAGAACTTGACTGGCCCCCACAGAGCCCTGACGTCAACCCCACCCAGCACCTTTGGGATGAACGGAAAAGGAGATTGCGAACCAGGCCTTCTCGTCCAACTTTAGTGCTTGACCTCATAAACGCTCTACAGAA
>JBBPCX010000018.1:2230428-2249042 GCA_037974365.1 Hydrocynus forskahlii | reverse complement strand
GATGAACGGAAAAGGAGATTGCGAACCAGGCCTTCTCGTCCAACTTTAGTGCTTGACCTCATAAACGCTCTACAGAATAATTCCCACAGAATCTCCAAAATCTTCTGGAAAGCCTTCCAAGAAAAGTGGAAGCTGTTATGGTTGCAAAGGGGGACCAAATCCATATTAAAGTATATATATTTGAATGCAGTGTCATTAAAGTCCCTTGTCGGTGGAATGGTGACGTGTCCCAATACTTTTGTCCACATAGTGTACAATTCACTGTACATTGTCTGTAGGCTGAATTGGTAGCCTTAAAATAAACAAGTTTGTTGTCCACTCACCTGAAAATACGATCCCTCCCTTGGCTCTGGTTGGATAATTTGATGAAGGATTCCATTGTGGCACAACTCAGGCTAGTTAATGCAGATTAGTTGGTTGGACTGTTTAACAGTAAATAAAACTCTGCTAAACCGAGCCAGCCCGATTAATTCAAGTCCAAGTAGTTTAGGATCATTCGTGTTTTCATTTTCAGCCAAATTAAAGGTTTTAAAAGGTGGTAAAGGGAGAGTTTTCCTCTCTCTAGGGACTTTCGCTGCAGCTCTGGTGAAAATCTGGGGAAAGTTCATGCCGCCCCCCTGAAACACAGGAAGAAACATCACAGTTCCAGGTGGCCTGTTGTGCCACGCCACTGATAAAGATCCAGCCATAAAGATACAGAGAGATCCCCCAGAAAGATAAGACAATAATCTCTCCCCTTTTGCCAGGTTATGAAGTTTGGCTCCTTCATTACCTGTAGTGAACATCCGGAGTGACTAGTACACATTGTTTATGTTAAATCTTAGATTTTTTTTCTCATACATGTCTTTTTCGACCGTTACATGTAATTACGTAACTACTGTACTCTTGGTTCAAAATTGCATTTTCAAAAATAGGCAGTATAATCTGTTTCCAGTGTCTATCACAGACCTCTGAGTGTGTGTTTGATTTCAGCTCGGACGTTTTAACCGGTCGCTCAGGTCTTGTTTACTTCCTGCAGGGTGTTGCTATGGCGACCGAGGCAGCAGTCACCAGGCTAGCGGCTAACTGCTAACTAACCTGTCCACTACTCCAGCAGATATAAACTTATTATTTGCTGTTTTACTGTTCTGGCACTTAACTCAAACTAAACATGAAAAACGGTTAAATTTGTTCTACATGTTTTCTATGTATAATTAAGTACGTATTTTTGCTCATTTATATTTCTTATATTTTAGCCGTTATGTGAAGCTGTTACAGCATTTATTATTATAAAAATCATTGTTATTATTATTATTATTATTATTATTGATTATGCTACTAGTAATACTAATAATATAATAATAATGATAATGTTATCATCATCATCATCATCATCATCATCGCCATCATCATTATAATAATAATTATTATTATTAGTAATAATAATAATAATAATATAACAAAAATCCATCAAGCTTTGACACCTATCCAAACATACATGTTTAGCATATTTTTGCTGCACATGCTCTCAGCAGTTATTCTGCTTTGTTCATCAAACTGATTTCCTACATTCTAGCTACAAGCAAGTTTTGAGCTTTTTTTTTTTTCCAGGTATTCAAAAATAGTAGTGACACCAGCAGCAGAACCTGAAATCAGCTTGATGTGCTGTCACTGGTAGGATAAAATAAAAATTTTAGGCATAACCTAAAAACCATGCGTAAAGACATTTTAGAGATCAAAGATTTCACACACTCATTTAAGATGGGCACTCTAAGTTGTTATGGGGATATATGTAGTTGATTTAAAATGAAATGTTACTATGTTTATATGGGGTTCATTATAAATTCAGTGTAGTTATTTTAGTCCAGTTAGGCTCATTATTAAAGAGGTGATGTGGAACCTGCTGGGACAGACAGACATATGTAAAAAGTATTTGGTAGTGTACTTTTACATGAAATAAATAGACATTTTTGCCTGAATTGTTTCCACAGATGTCCATGGCATGACCTGGCGGATGAGTTGGTGTCTGTCTGAACAGTGTGAGAAGCATCTGTTGGTGACGGTCAGTATTAGTCTATCTAATTTAAAAGATACATCTTGACTGTGTTTTTCCAAACTTCCAGAAGTAATACCAAGTGTGTCTAATTCCTGTACAGGGAACAAACTTAAATATTGTATTTTTGTGCAAATGTTAGTGCACAATTTCTGTGTATAGTGGGGAAAAGAATCAAAACAGGCCACTTGTTTATGTAATTTCAGCAAATAAAAAGTAATTGTGCATTAATATGTTCAGAAGTGTGTTCTCTATAGAAGATACGTAAACATAAGGAATGTTGTTAGGAACCCTGGGATTTGCAAACACCTGTGTAGTTCGATGATCTATTCTTGAATTTAGAAGAAGGAAATCTTACAATATATTACAAATCACATTGCATCATTGCATTACATTGCATAAGACTGCAAACTTCTTTACTTTAGAAAACAGTACAAAAACTGTCCCAAAAAAAGATGAAGCTCAAATTCATGTGCTGGAAGGACAAGTTACAAATAGAATGTTCCATTAATTAAGGTTACATTATCATGGCCTCTCTGTAAGCTTAGGTCATGAATATTCTCCAGCTTCAGCCCTACTGTCTTTATTACCGGCTGGACTAGTTTGATCACTAATACACTGCTTTAAAGGGAATATTTGAAATGAGCCCTTCCGAGAGATCAAAGCTTGATGGTAAAGTCTCTTTGACTGGAGGCTTGATTAGCCATGTTCAGTTAGATTAAAGCTGGAGCAAAGCATGTGTGGTCAGGGTCACTTCCTGGGGGAAAAAGGTTTAGGTCTTCGCAATCTGACTGTTACTGTCATTTGGTCATTTGTGTTTGGAACAGACTCTGATATTTCATCATGCAGATCCATTTTTGACCCTGCAGAGGGCAGACAAATACAATAGTGCGTTGCACTGCGTATTTATATTTAAAGTAAAGTGGCCCCTTATAGTCACACGTGAGTATACCACATTATTTGTGATTTTCCTTGTTGTTGAGATGTTGCAGAATATCCCAAGCAAAGCCTCTAAGTGAAATATTCACTATATATTATCTCTGCATGCTGATGTCAGGTTTTGCAATAAAAATAAAACTGAATTGAATTGCACTGCAAAAGGTTTTACAACATTGAAATATTTGCCAGTCTGCTGAGTTACATGTCATCCCAGTACATGGGGGATGAATGAAGGAAGCTAAAATTTGCTCTTGGCACCTCCTTTAAAGGGTTTAAAATATGTTTTAGGCCATAGCTGCACAACTCCTGTGACCTGCTGGCCTTCATTTTTATATTGACCCTACTTCAGAATATATTCCAGTTGGATTCAAACCTCATTTGTTGATAGATCATTCATAGGTGATTTTAAATCTGACTCAGAACTGATCTCTGGACATGCAGCTCCATTTGACCAGTCAGATTTAGCACTGATATAATGTTGTGGCAGGGAGGGAGCTGATACTAAAACAGTTTGTAATTTTCAGTGAAGATTTTAACTTAAAACCTCTCAAGACTATTGGTAGAGCCTATTGATTTTTTAAGCTAACATTATCTGCTGATCAGTTCACCCTACTCTGTCATGTGTAGATCATGTTCACTACTGTTTACATTTGGATTTAATCACTTGAAACTGAACCTGTATCTGAACTTGTATAAAAAAGTGTAATTTACCCAGCAGCATAAACAAAGCCAGAAATTCTCCAGTGTAGAATCATCCCCAGTGTGAATCATCTGGAGAATCCCATAGTCAGTCTAGTGCATATTCCTTGAATATTCCCACAATGACCTTAAAAGCCAGTGAGTATCAATTGTTCACTCTGCTTCCTAATCACAAATAGCATCTCAAACCTCTCCTGCCCGCCAACCTTGAGAAGAAAACCTTACCTACAGTGATGACTATTTGTTACTGACTGATAGTGCTGAATGTTTTTTGAACAAAACATGACAGAGTATGCCATCAGATGACTAACAGGCTGACAAGCTCCTTCAGAAATATTCAGAGACAGTCTTCAAGTTTAAATCTTTACTGAAAGAGGCAGTGTATTCAGATATGCTGCCTGAATGTCTACAGTGTCTGTAATCTTTATATAAATATGTAAAGATTGCCTGAAAATGTGCATTGTTGTTAGCTTGGCGTTAGCATAAGAATGGCTTGTTAAAGGTCAGTTGCACAGGCAGCTGAAAGGATGGTTGTTAGGCAGGTCAGTTTTGCAGAGCATACCCTGTGAGCCATGGCATTCAAGGTTCTTTATTTGACACATGCATAGTTATACAGGTGCAACATGCAGTGAACTGTATCCTGAACCGCTCCTTTTTTCATATTAGATGTAATGTTTCATACATTTAAACATACATTTGAATTTTACATATGAAAACAGTAACCAGAAACACAAGGCATCCCATTTAAGAACGCTTTAAGAAATAACGTTGCTCCAGTGGTGCATTACAGCTTTGTGTTTAAACTTGAAAACCTTTACTTTTTTATACTATTTCAGATCAACAAATTTCCACAACAAACTACCACTGTACAACTAAAGGAGCGGAACTTTCTGACATTATGCCACATGTGTGTATTGTGTGCCGTATTTCCTTGTGAAATCCCAGGACAGATCTACACTACGTGTGGAGAATCATTTGTATTGCCAGTACATTAAATCAACATATAAACTGTTTTCCATCTGTAAATTTTTTGTTGAGTTTTTTTCTCACTTGAAAGCCATTCAGAGGTTAAAATAAACCCTCGAAACAAATAAATCACCTGTGCTGCTGCTCATTTTTCCATTCTATTCAAAATTAAAGCATAATTTTGCATGGGACACTCAACGTTTAGGATAATTATCCTCCTGGGTCATCGTCGAGAACCATGTGTGTTAAAGCACAGTGTGTTGTAGGGAGACAAAACAATTAGATGAGGTAAAGTTTAATTAAACTTATTTGAGCCAACTGGCTCATCCAAAGAGGCCTAGTGAATTAAAATGAAAACTTAGGCAGTGTATGCAAGTCTCACATCAGAAGATGAATGGGGGAGCTGTGATGTCCGCAGTAGATGGCAGAAGTCTGAAGGCCGGTCACTCCCGTAAGCAGAAGAGCAGATGGGATGTCCTGTCACAGTAGTGGGAAGGGTTTTGTTCATCCAATGGAGTAACGAGTACAATTACACTGCTGTAACATGTGGCTTGAATGCGTGTCAGACCGCATACTGAAGTGGTTTGAGCGATTTATATCTGTTTTTGATGTGTCTTGAGTATGTTTACATGTGGCTAGCAGTCATCCAGATATAATGCTGCTACGCAAGACGCATGAAGTGACCAGGTATAAACTGGCTCATAGAGCTTGTGGGGTGGTGGGTGCTGGAGATTTTCTTCATGATGGGTGCTGGAAAAACCACAAATGCGACAGCAATAAGGAGGTTGGAGAAATGTCAGGAGCGGCTGTGTCAACTATAGCAGCAGTTGGCCTGGTGGTTAGGGAGTTGCTCCTGCGATTGGAAGATTGTGGGTTTGAATCCCAGGACTGCACGCAGTGAAATGTATCCTGAACCGCTGAGGTGCACTTGAGCAAGGTACCGTCTCCACACACTGCTCCACGGGCACCAAGCCTGTAGCTGCCCACTGCTTCACTTGGTGAATGGGTTAAATGACTAGAACAGTTTCACACCGCGTGCTGTGTTATGTTCAAACGTGACAAAAAATGGCCACTTAACATTTTTTTGCGATACATATCATCAGTAAGTACATAAACTTGAGATGTTTCCTCACAACACGGCGAAAAAAAGGTTTGATGATCTTTAAATATGGACAGTGGAAATAGGAAGTCACCTTCATAAGCTCCTAAACAAGTCAGTTGTTCAGGTTATTAATTCAAATTTTGTACTTTTTGCTTTTGCACACTGTTGTTGTCTTTAAAGTTTGTGAAAAACTGAATTTGTGCGCTGACCAGATGACTTGTACATAGTGTATTCTGTTACTTCTTTATAATTAAAAATAATTGATGTCCAGGCCATCATTTCTAGGTTTAGACCTTGAATGGTTAATAGGCTGTGTCCTATATTCAGTACAGTGTCAGATTTGATGTCGGCAGAGAGTTCAACCAATGAGGCTTGTGTAGAGCAACTGCAGTGTCTCTCTCCCGCGAGATTATCATGGCTATCAGGACACGCCAGCAAGTCAAACAGTAATCCAGGCAGCATGTATTGTATCAAACCAGGCAGTGATTGATCTGCACAGGCCTGCGCTTAATCCTGCAGGCCTGTTGGAAATCCCGAAGCAGAGATTTGCAGTGTGTTTTCACAGTTAATCGAATCAACTGAAAGGGTTTCTGCATTGCTATATGATGAAATGTACGACTAGCATATGGTTGTTTCTGGGTTTCAATCTAATTGACAAAGTTCATTGAATTAGTGGAAGATCTCACTCTAAAAATAACAACATGTCCAAGCTAATCACAGGTGAAATGTCCAGTTGATGATGATCAAAGTACATTTGTGCTGTCTCAGCACCTGTGTCACACATAATTGAATCATCAGTGTCAGTGTTCTCGGTTCCATGGACGTAGCCTCTGCCTGAATTCCAGTCCATTATATACAATATATTCCACTACACGCAGAACCACACTATTACACATTTAGTCAACAGCCTGTTTTATATGCACATTACATCCAGCATTTGTGGTATAATGCTGATAAGTTTGCTCGTGCCAGGCTCCTTGTTTTGCTTTGAGAGCAAAATGAATGCTAGATCCACCGTCACGGATGTTTACTGCCTACATCCATCAAGAGTGTGATCAGGGTCGTTTTAAGGTAATAATTCCTGGGCCTGTTTAATCAGTATGGGAGTATGCAAATTTTCAGAAACAGGCATTTTCGACCCTCGGGATTTGCATTTAATATAACATCTATAATTGTATGCTCTGTGCATTTACACAGTGCATTTTAAGAACTGACTCCTCCAAAGCATAATAGGAATGTCATTTTCATTTTAAAACCCAGCTGTTATCCGAATGTGGGTGGAGTTGTTGATGGCCTAGAATTTTTTAATGATATGTTGTGTCGTGCAGCCCATTTGTAAACAGAAGTCTTGTTTGGGCTTTGAAATCCAATGTACTGCAAATATAGATTTATACTTAACATCAGGTTTCGTTAAAGTGATCTGCACTGTGAGTGAGAAAAAAAAAACACACCGAAATGTTTTTAATCACATCTTCTACAAAAGTCTGCCGATTTACATAAGGTTTGGTAAATAGTTTCCGTGATAAATTTGCCCCAAAAATGTTTAATTACTCACATCGACCAAACAGTATCTCAACACTAGCTTGCTGAACTTAAGTCTTTGATGTAAATAAAATGATAACACCGTATCGTTCAAAGTTATTTACAGTTGTCAACAATCTATGAAGAAGTAATTTCAGTGAAAGGTTTCCGGTTTATTTAAGAAGCTGTTCGAAGTGCTTTCCCTTGGCACGAACACAAGCCCTCAGCCTTGGTCGCCTCTGATCAGTTGCCTTGTCGACAACACTCTGTTTCAGCTCAGCCCAGACAGAGATGAGGGGCTGCTTCAGGTCCTGTATTGACTGTATTGGAGTCTGGTAGACGCGGTCTTGTATCAAATCCCAGATTCTGTAGTCGACCGGATTGAGTTCTGGTGAGTTTGCTGGCCAAAGGTCTGGTCCAATAAATTCTGGAGTCTCACGACGTAGTAGCGCAGCAGTGTCCCGTGCACGGTGTGCTGGGGCGCTGTCCTGCTGGAAGACATAGAAGTCTCCCGACATGTGTCTGATTGCTGGCAACATCTTCTGCCTCAGCAGGACATCCCGGTAGTATGCACCATTGACTTTCACCTTGGGTTCAACAAAGAACAGCTCTGTGCAGCCAAGTTTAGAGACTGCCACTGATACCATAACTGAGCGGCTGAAGGTTGGGCGGGTCCGCCGTAGGCGCTTGGCATCAGCATCTCCCTTCTTTGTTGTAGGTACGTACAGACGATCATTCTGGGCATTGATAGTGAAAATGAAGTGAAAGTGACCATTCTGTCATAGGTGAGCACACCACAGCACACAGTGTGAACAGTGGAAATTCTTCCTCTGTATTTAACCCATTCACCAAGTGAAGCAGGGGGCAGCCAGGAACACAGCGCCCGGGGAGCAGTGTGTGGGGACTGGACCTTGCTCAGGGTACCTCAGAGGTGCTTAGCAGTCTTGGGAATCAAACCCACAACTTCCTGACTGCAGGGCGAACGCCCTGACCACTAGGCCAGCAGCTGCCCAAAAGGTGACCACATAGGTGGTGCCATTGTAAAAATCTTTTCATCGGTTCTTTGGTTCATTCCCGTTTCTCTAGCTATCTGTCGAGTTGTTCGGTGAGTCTGTGGCACGCCCTCCTGGCTTAGCACAAGGTCATGTACAGCATCAGTGTTCTCAGGTGTACAGAGTAGACAGAATCTTTTGTAGAAGCACATCTAGGCCGTTTTTGTTCCAGCCTTTCTGTTGGAACTCTTTTAGCAGACGACAATTGCTGTAACCCTTTAGCGGAACCAAGTTTATAATCAGAATTCAGTCTTCGGGACTGAAAATTTTGCAAATGACAAGCTTGTTTACAAACCATCTTCTGCAATAGCACATATCCATGCAAACCAAACTTTTAAATAAGTAAAAATGTATTTATAAATTGTATTAATATCCGCTGACTTTTGTTGAAGATGTGATGAAAAACATTTTGGTGTGTTTTTTTATATCTATAAACTGAATGGACCGCATAGAAATCACAAGGGTTGAGTTCAGATAAAGTGAAATAAAGTAAATAAATACATTTTTCTTTCTTTCTTCTTTATAACTTTTCCTTGACCAAAGGTGAAAGTGCATTCAGGCATAATGTTGAAGTAGACATCAGAGAAAGTCAAAGCTCCTCGCCTAACGCCTCTGCTGACTTTTGTAGGGGATAGGAACATTCAGCAAACAGCACTGACAAATCCAGCGAGCAAATCTGTTCTGTTCTTCTGTACAAAACAGGTTTTTGTTGTATCAGCATTTTCAGATGTGTATGTGCATTCTGTCTTCACTACCCAGTCTATATTTCTTTGGAAGTGACTTCACTCAGAATGCAAAAATGTCCAACTTGGAGTGGGATACTCTTCCGTGATTTTGCAGTGCTTGGTGTGTCTGTGTGTGTGGCTGTCTGTGTGTGTCTGTATTGTTTACACACAAAAACAATTCATTAATAGTTCTGAATGACTTCTTCTTGTCGTAAAGGCTACTGCTGTGCATCATGGCTCAAAAGATGCAATGTTAAGGAAAAAATTCCAAAAACAAATATTGGACTATTGTCAAATGTTAATAACAGTTAAATAATATAAAGGAATAAGAAAAGCCATGTAAGGATTAAATGAAATGAAAAATGATTAAACTGATTTTGTATTGTTTTTGTCGTGAATTTACATTTTATATTATTACATATTTGTTTATTTCCCTGCTTTCCTGTTTTTAAAAATTGTTCAATTAGCTCAGTCTTACAATATGAGAAAATCTCATCTTCACTTGAAGTAAACTTGGAGTAAATCCAAAATACTTTAGGTTTCTGCTTGGTCCTCTCTCAGTTCTCCCCACAGAATGTCAGTGGGGCTTTAGTTGTGGAACTGGAATGGCCATGTTATGAGCAACCCATTTTGTATATATTTAATGTATGCATGATTGCATGTGACATGGTTGCTTTTGTCATTGGAGGAAAAACAGCATTGAAACATCATAGAACCTCCACCATATTTAACAGTGTGGTGATTTATCCTTTTTTATATTAAACCCTGTAAATCTACAACTGGGATCCATGGTTAAAGGAAATTTTGGTTCCTTTAACCATCCTCATTGCTGTGCGTGGGGGAAAACAAATATGCATCCTCTTCCGGCAAGGTTCCCTACAGCTCCAGTTGTTTTAAACTTTTTTCCCCAGCAATTATCTTTTTTCTATAACCTGAACCTGATTTATAAAGGGCGATTTATGTTCTCCATGTTGGTGAAAGCGTAAGGATTAGTCCTCTGTATTACCTCATAAGTATACCACAGTGAAACAGGGAGTCATGAATAATCGCTTAAGAATTCCTGAATATTCAGGGGGATTTACAACAGCAAGTCTTAAATGTATTTAATTTAATCATTAATGTTTTCATGCATTTTTTGCTTAGAATGAATTTACTTCAATTAATTATTAGTTTTTATCCATATTGTCAGTGCGGGATAATTAACCTTGAAGACAAATTTTCATGACCTTTTTTTTCCCTGTGTCTTCACCAAGTGCGCTAATAATTAGGGAGCTGTATGAACAAGACTTTATGAGGATTTGGAGCTAAATCGTGCACAGATCTTGGTTTGCGGCACTGGAAGTCATCATGGTAGAAAGTCTTACAGAAGGGGTGGCATTTACAAATGAGAACTTTGAGGACTCACTTATTACTGCTTCCTCAGTAAGGTGTTTACTTTTTAAGTTTTTATAAAAGATATTTATGGTCTGGTGGAGTTACTTTCATTTTCAAGAAAAAACAAGCGCTGCTAGCTTTGCTTTGGAATGGCCCACATGAAGCTGCTGTAAAGAGCTCCCAACCCAGTGTTAGCTGTTTGATGAATCTAGTCAATGTTTGCTGGTCCCTTATGGTCAGAGGGTTGTGGGTTTGAATCCCAGGACAGCTAGTGGCGCCACTGAGGTGCCCTTGAGCACGGGACCGTCCTCAAACTCTGCTCGCCGGGCGCTTTGTTCCTGGCTACCTACTGCTTCACTTGGTGAATGGGTTAAACACAGAGAAAGAATTTCACACTGTTCACACTGAGTGCTGTGCTGTGCTGTGTTTACGCCTTGTAAGGGACAACTTTACTTTATGCAGTTTAACTTTTTACATTTTTCTCATGACTAATGTTAAACTTGTTTTGTGAAGTGTCAAACGTAAACGACCAGTTTATAGCCCTTCTCCAACTGAAAACCTGCTGGTTAGTTATGTTGCGAAGGAAGTCGTTTTGAGAAGCAGGTTTTCAGAACACTTGGCACACTCAGACTTTCATCTTTGTCAGAAAAGAATTCAAAATTGTTTTGCTGTTATTTTGATGCGAAAACTGAAATGCAAGGAATGAAATGCAGCCAAGAAACATAATTGATTTATTTAAACCATTAGGTCAGAACCAGATATGCTATTAGTTTTAATCACATTTTCATGATACGAGTACTGAGAACTGCATTTAATACCACATAAATTGAATAATAATATTTCCACATTGTTGACACCGATAGGCCCCCTTCCTCCCAGCCCCCTTCCTCCCAGCAGTTATGCCACTGTCTGCTATGCCACTCTGCTAATTTGTTGGAACAAGTGGCTCCTTATGTCTGGGATGATGAAGTGGATGTTTTACCCAACACTTAAATGATAAAATGCATTTAGTCTGTTCAAACAGCGCTCGTTTTTGTCTGAAGCTTTGGTGAGTAATTCACTTTGTCTCGTGGTACAGAAGACTACAAGTGTTCATTAATAAAGCAAGTGCTACTTTATGAAGCTTACATAATGCAGTGATGTCACTGGTGCATCAAACCTTAACCTGAACCATGTTTTTATTCTTTGTTTCTTTGTTTGCTTCTTTATTGCCATTCATCCATATAGAAGTAGACAGCTGAACGAAATGGCGTTTCGTAAGGTGCTTGAATCAAACAACCACTTATATTTACCGTAAATTTGTTGAAAAACAGATAGACAGCAGTAACATCCATTACACGCATTGAACATGCACTGCCAGGAAGACTGTAAGGTGCAAGTTAGAAGCAATGCAGTTAAGGTAAGTGTCTTTAAGATAAAGTGGTGATATGCAGTCATTGTATGCTACGAGTTCATTGTACAGTGGAGATTGTGGGGGGTGCCAGTGCGTTTAGGGTCCTGGTGGTTGAGAGGAAGAAGCTGCAGAACCTTCTGCCTGAGGGAAGAAGGGCAAATAGGCTGTCTGAGAGGTGAGTGGGGTCCTTCACAATGGCAAAGCCACAGCGTGTCCTCACTATGTGCTGCAGGGACTTACGCTCCTGTGCTTTGCAGTTACCACACAGTGATGTAGCTGGTTAAGACACTCCCTGTGGAGTCTCCCTGTGGAAGACTGTGAGGATGGGTGATGGGAACCTGACTCTCTTCTGTCTTCACAGGAAAGGCAGGCATTGTGCCTTCTTCATGACAGAGCTGGTGTTGATGGACTAGGTGAGGTCTTTAGAGATGTAACACATAAAGAAACATAGACTCTCTCCATCTCAGAGCTGTAGATGAGCAGGGGAGGGTGGTCAGCCTGCATTCTCTGGAAGTCAACAACAATCTGCTTAGTTTTATCTATATTAAAGTGTACAGTGACCAATCTGACATATTTGGACACAGCACACAGAGTGAACAGCACGAAATTCTTCCTCTGCATTTAACCCATTCACCAAGTGAAGCAGCAGGCAGCCAGGAGCACAGCGTCTGGGGAGCAGTGTGTGGGGACTAGGGGTGGGAATCGAAACCTGGTTCCGATTTAGAACCGGTTTTAATTTTGCAAAGCACCGGAATTGTTTACCTCCGACTCTTTTCAGACTTTTTCCTGATGCCATGTGTTTGAGTCTCAGCGCTCGAGTGCAAGCTCCATGGTTTCCATAGACGAGGGTAACTTTAACGCCTTAACCCTACCGGTAATTTTCTGAAATATAAGCGATTTATGTAGTAAATTTGTTTCATCCATTTTAGATGACAGACAGGGTAACAATGGTAGCTCCTCTGAGTTCAATGCTGTGAGGGTAGACGAGTGCCACCGAGCTGTGACAATGTTCAAGGTGAAAGGTTTATTTAAATGTGTTCTAATGGCGACTTGCTACTTGTAACTGTTACATAATCAAATGTTATAACTTTAAAGAAAAGGATCATTTATAAGTTGGCCTGGTAATGTGGTAATATGCTTGTTTCTACATAGTCAGTGTTATTATCAATACTAATTTAGTTTTATAATTATATATATTTCATATTTGGACCATATTATTTATTGTTTAAAGGAAGTTAAGTGCATAATTTATTGTTCAAGTGTTCGTATTTACCATGTAAATGACAAGATGGCGCTCTGACATCTAATGAAACAGCTGCTTTTGAAGCAAAACAAATGGCCTATGACTCCCTTTTTTAATGTTAATATGTAGCTAACCAGGTCTTATTACCTGTCCACAAAATTATGATCAGTTAAAAAAAATGTGGTTATAGTATTTGCTACAGTGACGTCAACACAGAGTCCACCACAGTGGGTCTTACCACAGGCTGTATTTCTGTCTTCACATAATAATGTTGTAGCCGGATGGCTGTATTGGAGATGTTGTACAGCCACATTTTGGTGACGATAAGCACACAGCAGTTTCTTACTTCAGGCTGTGAGGTCAGTGGGAGTCTGAGGAAGCCCATTATATTTCCCAGAGAGTTTTTATTGGCTAGTAATACAGACAAGAGAGCTGGTTGGCTAGGATTAGCTTTTAGCCTACAGCAGATCCCCAGCCACCTGCCTCGCTTACAGGTCCTCTTGCACTGCTTTCCACACCTTTTCTCCTGGGCAGCTGGAGGAGATGATGCTGCTAGGCCACATAGCGTCTGCCAGCGGTGTCAGTATTAATGTGCCACAGCTCCAAAACAAGAGGACCTCACGATTCTATTGAAGACCTGCTTCAGTGTGAACCTTGTAAAGTATACTCCAGTCTTTGCAACATAAAAATAACACAGAAGTCAGCACCTATTTTTGGTGCTGTTGGGGCCAACGCAACTGTCAGTGCTGCAATCTTTGTGATACTTGTCGTAGGTTAGGTCTTCTGCTCAGTGTAGATTCCGATGAAATGTAGAGTTTGTCCTTGTAGCTTCTACTGTTATTAACTTTTTTTTAAACCTTCTTTGAGCCTCATTTATCAACATCTAAAGTTATTTTTATTAAATGTTTTATCTGAGTGCTAAATTTGTATTAAAAATTAATAGACCAAACACTGCATAATTGAAACCATTTGCCAAACACATCTAGTGTCCTTTTAAGATCCCAATGGTGCGCTTGATGGTGGAATGAGTATGTGTGTGCTGTTGATTAAAGGAGACCTCCTGGTGAATCTGAGGGTTGGTGAGTGGTGTCATTAACCATGGGCCTAGGATATGTCCTCCATCTCCTAATAAAACAAGTCATTATAGGGTTAGAAGCCCACTGTTGCTGGCATGCTTAAGTACTTTGTGTACCAATGAGCCATGCATCTCCAGATGCTCCTCATTTGAGGTGCAAATCATTTTTGTAAAATGTTGAAGTTGTGTGTACCTCCTGGGGAGTGAGAGACCACATTCAGGAGATGGTTCTGGAAGCAGATGAGCTGTATATTTATGGAGAAGTACTGTTTGCTGTAGAGATATTAAGATGGATCTTTAAAAGATGCCTTAACGCACGGGTGTGCAATCTGTTGCACCAATGGCGTTGGGTAGACCAGCAATAGAATGGAATGCTCTTTTGACTGGAGCCTATTCTTCTGCTGTACTGGGGGAATTTTATGTATTGGGTGGCCTGTTGATTTAGTCCACTCTATATACACTGGAGAGCGTGGCCTATGATATGCCCACCCAGTCTCCTAGCTCCCTCTGATATGTCCCAGAGGCTAAAAAGCCCAAGGTGGAGTGTACCCACATGTGTTGTGGTAAAGATATAGACCATCTGGTATGACTCAGCATTGCTGGCTCTAAACTATTGCAAAGCTCCACAAGGACAGTTCATTTGGTAGTCTAAAGCGAGTGCTTGTCACTCAAGAGGTACTCGTCACTCTCTGCAAATAGCTGTGTGGTTCTGGAAGATTTGTTCCCTCCTCAGGGCATGATCCACTACGTCTTGAGGCAGCAGTAAATAAGCCATTGAGCGAGTAGGCCTCAGGTGCGGAAACTGGCCTAATTTGGGCTCGTAAAAAGCGAGATCAGTCACTGATTATTGGATGATGGGGTTCCCAAGTAGCATTACTGATGTGATTTGATAACTGTGCTTATTTCAGAAGATATAATATTATTGTCATTTAAATCCTACAATTTCATACAACTGTATAATTGAAGAAGACCCAGTAACAAACATTATTTTGTACAAACATATCACCAGTTAAATGTGTGCTCTTGTGTGTGCGTAGAGTGTGTTCTTACCTAAGAATCCCAAATAGGAAATACCAAATAAGAAAAAATAGATGAATATTAGTCTTTGTGAAAGCTGGGTTTTAAGAAGAAATTTGTCTCTTTTTAACCCCCTGTAAACGCCACTTATTGTATATCTATGTACATTTATTCATCCTGTTTGTAATGTTTTGCCCCTACTTTGTCCTTGTGCTGTGTCTGTCTTTGTTTAAATCCGCTATGTGCCCTTTAACAATGAAGATTTTTTCTTTAACAATGTTTTGTCTCAGTTTATTTCAGCGACTATGTTTAACTTTCACTCATGCAGTTTGTTTAATTTTATTACTGAAATGCATCGCTTGCCTATAAAGCACTTTGAGCACTCTTTGTTAGGTAAGTGCTCTGTAAAGTCACATAAAAAAAAATGTTTTAACCTGTGGCCAATTCAAAAGGCCTGTAGTAAAAAACAAAACACAGTTGCCTCTTAAATCATGCATGTCCTGAACTGCAGGTCAACTCTTGCATCAGCAGAACAATGCACCGGGAACAGTACATCAAGAAAAATCAACATAATGTGAAACATCCAAAGAGCGTGGAAAAGTTTAAGGGCCTGAAGTTCAAAAACGTCAGTTTCTTAAATAAGCCCACAGGGGGTAGGTTAGAGATGGGGGTAGGTTAGTGCCACATGCATACTGGTGTATTCATCATGGCCACTCAGGTCAGTATCCTGTTGCACGGAAATGAAAGGATGAACTACATTCCATTTTCAAGATAAGTCTTTTGATCTTGTTGGCTAATGGAGTGTATGTATTACATGCCAAATATAAGTCTGTGCTTCAGTTGAGGGTGGAACTAATGCATGCAGTACTCAGTTCCATCATGTAAAATCCAGCCACCTTTTCCCACCGGTAGTTAACAGAGAAATCTCTGCAACTGATTGGACACAGTAATTATAATTATAATTCCTTCTAAGGAATGGATCAGGAAAACTCCAGAACTCAGCTTGTTAGCTTAATTTTTCCTGCCACAACACAGTCTGCAATCAGAACCAGAGCTGTGGAATTGGCCTTCATGTTTAAGGAGTTCTGCTGTTTTCTGAATACTAAAAACCGAGTCACTTTCTTCTAGCACACAAAGATCTGCAATACCTGCAGAGGCAGGATTTACCTTTCATTCTTGGTGCCAACAGGGCCATGACAAAGGGTTCTGTGGTGTCATGAAAACTAGTGTGTATGTGTGCGTATATATATAAACACACACACACACACACACACACACACACACACACACACACACACACACCTACATACATACATACATACATATACACATATAAAAACCACTGCTGTAATCAACACTCTCCGCTCACAATTTGATCAGTTGGGTGGTAAAACACTACTAGAAGTACGTTGAAGGTAATTATCTGAACAGGAGCTTTGTTTTCTTTGAATTATGCAAGTTCTGTAAACGCTGCATCATTTCTCTTATTTTGATGTTTTGTCATTTCCTTTAAATTATGCTTTAAAGAACAATATTTTTATTCGGAAAAGAGGAAAAATATGGTCAGCAGTTCTTAAAACTAAGGCAAGGCTGTTCAGTTCAAAAGTATAAAAGATAAAACTGAAGATTTTTGCAGTGGTCTCTTATTTTTTCCGGAGCTGTGTGTGTGTATATATATATATATATATATATATATATAGTGGCGCTCTCTCTTGCAGTCCCGCAGAAGAGCAACTGTAGAACGAGTTGCTTAAAAGGTTAATGCTGGCTATGATGGAAAAATGTTAGAACGCACAGTGCATTGCAGATTGCTTTGTATGAGGTTGTGTAGTCAGGGACCGTTTAGAGTGCTGACCCCTGTCCTGCATGCTGGGCATGGGATTCCCCACCTCACAACTTACAGGACGTCAAGTATCTACTGTTAACGCATTGGTGCCAGAAACCACTACTATGAAACACAATGTACTTATAATGTGCTTAACTCAACCTTAATTTACCCCTGAAAATACACCAAACCCCTTCATTTTAATTAAGTGGCCATTAGGTACCCTTAAAATTAGATTTAAGGCATGAGTGTGAAAACCCTTACATTTAAGGTGTTAATTTAGGAGGTTCTCTTATTTAAAGCAAATTTGAAAAAGCAACGGGAAAATTCAGTCGTTTTAACTGTTAATCAGCCTTAATCTGTGAACTTTATCTTTTAATTTCCCTTAATTTTCTGTATGGGAAATTAAGGTCAAAATTGTTCATGTGTGTCCCAATACTTTTGTCCAAATAGTTCAGTTTAAACAGTTGTGTCCCAATACTTTTGGCCATATAGTTCACTTTAAACAGGTGTGTTTGTAGGGGCGTGGCCTGAGGTCTCAAATGAAGTTTCATATTGTTCAGTCATTGTATGGAGACTGAAAGTTTCTTCTCCTGAAACTGCATTCATTTCAGTGGGTTAAAAAATGAATTGAAGTGAATGGAGGAAAAAGGGATGAGCGAAAGACAAGGAAAAGATGTGTGCTGGTCATAACTGACCATGTTTGTGTGTTGGGGAAGCTGGCCTGAGGTATCACATGAAGTTTGGTGGGTTTCAGATGAAGCGTGTCTGGGGTGGCGCTGTTTCACGTTTTTGACCAGAGCTGTATACAACTGTATTGAGGAGCTGAAATTAGGAGAGCAACCTTATTGTTATGAGCATTTTTTTTATTTCACACCACTAAAAAAGTTATAGTTATGAAGATTTTTTGGTATTATTTTTCTTGGTGAAACATTGTTTCACCTGTAGTCTTTTAGAAGCCAGCCGTGCTTGAAAGGTCCGAGCCGTAGGTGGCACGAGGCGGACCTACACATTATTAAGCAGGCAGTTTTAATGTTATTCACCTGTCTTGGAGTAGAGCAATTTAGCTCCATGCATTCCGTCTGAAGTTGAGAGTGTTCCAGCCCAAACTGCTTTTTAAAAGGGGCACAACCAATAACAGTGACTCTCCTCAGGGTGGAGATCCACATGCAGCAATCACTGAGAAAACCTCTGAAGGCAAGAACACTCAACTTAAAAGTAGGCCTAGTAAAATGAATATCCCTTTCATAGGGAAGCACGAAAGGCACAGCAGGGGATCTTGGCAGCGAATTCATTTGAGGCGAGCAGCCACACGGAATACGTCTGTCCCCTTCTCTCCCTGCTAATCCCCACCGGGTAAAGAAAAGGCAGAGGGAAGCCTGACGTCCTGTCGCAAAGACAATGTGCTTGCTCCTCTAACAGTATGATAATTTTCCCTTTTAAATACAGTTTTTCACAGCTTGTAGTCTTTTCTTCCCCAACATTTATTTGGCTGGATAAATCGTGAGGATTACAACTAGTTCTCATTTTTAACATAACTTTTAAATCACACAGTGGCGGCTGCTAGTATGTCGAACAGGGGAAGCTCATTTTAGGCCTACATCATGAAATTCGTTACATTATTTGTACATAAATTCTGCCCTCTGTTCCT
>JBBPCX010000018.1:2188223-2202723 GCA_037974365.1 Hydrocynus forskahlii | reverse complement strand
GAGCTCATAACTCAAATTACCCGGATGTTAAATCAGTTTTCCATTGAAATGAATTGAAATGCCATTAATCCGTTCCGGACCTCCAAAAAACACAGCATTTTTTTGTTATATAGTTTTAAATAAGAAAAATAACGAATATTGTATAAAAACACAATACAGTAGAATGTACTGCAATAAACTGGTTTTATTCAGTATAATGTACAGCATTTGCCTTGGAGATCAGACCACTTGGAGATGCTTCGGCTGCTATAATTCCGGTAAAAGTTTTGAGGTAATCCTCAGCAGCCTTCATATCCGCGCTCGCTGCCTCACCACGCCTGATAACCGAGTGAATGCCAGTCCTTTTTAAAATTCTCGAACCAGCCTTAAATGGCTCGACTGGCTTTAAATGGCTCGTCCGCCGAAGTGCCTGGGTCTGCTGCATCAAATCAGCGTAAACAGCTGGAGTCTTCTCGCAGATTGTATCCTCCGTTACGGGATCTCCTGCGAGCTGCTTCTCCATCAACCACACCGTCAGCAGCTTCTCCATATTTTCATGGATAGATGTCCGCTGTTTAGAAAATATTTTAACGCCCCTTCGCCAAGTCGACTACACGCACTCCACGCACTCCGTGTTTTTCTCATTTCTTTCTTTAATTCAATGCACATCGTCTGCTTCTTCTCAGCACAGTCCTTCACACTCACTTTCTTTGGACACATGGATGGGTAAACACACTTTTGCAAAATAACTGCAAGCACAAATGCTCATAACCCAATTTTAGCTCTCAACTCAAAACCAAAAAATCGGCCGAGAGACGACTCATATTTCTAAAAACTCGTGAGCTAGGACACTCGTAGGTCAAGGTACCACTGTATATTGGACTTTTGTGGGGATTTTTTCTTATTTAAAACATCTAACAGAGCAGCCTTAATCCCAGCCCTAGGAAATCAAATTTCCCAGGTTCTCTTAGATAACAAAATGCAGCACATTGTGCCCCACTTGTGAACTCAACCAGCACTCCTTTTAGTTCCCCATATAGAATCCACACCACCATTCCTTCTCTCTGCCAGGAGTGTTATAATTTACTGCTCCATTGTACCAGTGAGACCTTCAAGTGTACATCTTTGATGTGCTGGTGTTTACAGGATGCTTTTAGAATAACAGAATTATGTGTTCTGTTAAACGGGACTTCAATTAGTCAGACCTTAAGAAAAGACAGACAGAATGATGGAAGCAGCAAAGTGAGATCAATTCCAGAAAGCAAGGCACACAAGTGAAAACTCCCCAGTTCCCACACTTTTCTGCTCACACCAATTAAAGGAAAGAGCTTTTAACTGATTAGTCTTTACACAGAGCATAAATAAAGGGAAAAAATACATAAATGAATTAAAATAAATGCAGATTACAAAAATACAAAAACGGATAATATATAAATGATTAAATGTGTGCTTGAAAGGTGGTAAGTTAATACAACAAAAGCTTTGAAAGGTGGCAAGTTAATATAAGAAAATGAAGCAATACAAAGTTATTTTATTCACAAGCTCTTCATTTATTTAATTAACTCTTTGCCGCCTTTAGCATATAATTAAAATTGTGTTTTTGTTTTCTTTTATTTCATACAGTCCGATATTTAGTAATGTGCTTATTTTCAGTCACTCAGCAGCAACTGACAAAGACAAAGCTGATAGACAAAGCAGCTATATGGGATGATAACATTTCAAATTGATCTTTCTTGTGCCAAAACAACAGATTAATGGATTATAGAAAAAACTGCACTATGCACTTAGCAGTACGTGTCTTTCTTCATGAGATGGGCACTAGTATCAGAGACTATGTAAGACTTTATATTTTAATTGGATGTAATTTAGTGCTGTCAGGGACTATTAAAAACTTTATATTTTTATTTGGTGCTATCAGAACTATTTAAGGCTTTATTTGTTTATTTGATGTCATTTAATAGACAATGTAATATGTATTCTCTGTGTCAGGTGTTCCTTCAAACTGTCAGACTAATATTAAAGTGTCCCAAGTGAAGCAGCGGGCAGCCAGGAACACAGCACCTGGGGAGCAATGTGTGGGGACGGTATCTTGCTCAAGGACACCTCAGTGGTGCCACTAGCAGTCCTGGGATTTGACCCCACAACATTCAGATTGCAGGGGTAACTCCCTGACCACTAGGCCAGGAGCTGCCCCGTTAGGTTTCAGTGGTGTCGTACAACCGCGTGGGAAACTGTATGGTTGACTGACGGCTCTGCAGCCAATAAAGATTCCCAGATTCCATCTCATTCCGTCCCATTTAGAGAATGTTTTCTACACAGACATCATAACAGAAGGCCGCTGGACTGGAGCCACGATCAAGAGCCTGATGACTTGAGCCGATGCCAAGAGCTTGAAGATGATGATGCATTACACTGGTCTTACAATGGAAGAGCAGTTCGATGAAGTAAAGCCACAGTTGGTAGTTTACAGACCGCTTTTCCCCCAATTAACCTGTTCGTATCATGTATGAATCGAAGAGGTAAAACAGTGGTGAATAAACTGAATAAAAATTTAGCGGCAAAAATGATGCCATCGTTCACCCCACGGTGGCGCAGTGGGTAGCGCGGTTGACTCACACCTCCAGGGTTGGGGACTGGTCCACTGGTCCTTTGGTCCATTGGCACAGTAAGGGTTAAGTGTGAAATGACCCTGGTAAAGGTTAAGTGGTTACAGAAAGTGAATGAATGAATGAAGTTATGTCATCATGAAATCACAGACACTACAGTCATTCATGCTGGTAATGTTTCATGCAGGAATCTGTACTAAAGGCTGACATGCACCACTCAGAATCATAGAAATTGTACCAAAAAATGGAAATAGATGGAACTGGTGGTAGTAAGTTAGCTAGAATGGTGAAAAAAGGGAACAGTACCAAATATGAACAGCAATAAAAAAAACTGTAATTCCAAGCAATGACAAAGACATCATATTTTTCATTGTTAATCATTTTATTAACTGTTTTGAGACTTCAGTGAAATATTAATAGCTTTTATTGTTTCTTTTTTTAATTTCTTGTATTCAGTCATACTTTTGCTTCAGCAACATTTGCAACTGCAAACAGTAGTAAACAGCGGCAGTTCCGTATTTAGGATGATGGATTTTAAATTCAGATATCAGGTGGCGTCATTTACAAAAAATGCCCCGAAACAGGAAAAGAATCGTGAGATGATCATTCAGAGAAAAGAGCTGATTGAAAGATAGACCTCTGCTGTGAAAACAAGACGCTCAGTTCTCATTCCTTTCAGCGTTTATGGTATTTTATTTTACATCGCTGATTGATTTTGTACGCTTTACAGTACTTCACAGCTTGTCTAAACCTTTCCATAAACCTGATTCCTTGCCTCTCAAATTTACTGTCTCACATTCCAGGACTGCCTATTCATGGCTTCTTGCAATTATTGATATACTCTGAAAGATTAGCTTTGTTCCACGTCAAGCCGCGTTGTCGATGGCTGTTGAGATTTCATGGTGACGGATGTGGTTTCGCTGCAGTAGCTTAGTGACCTCGAACAGATCCTTGAGAGACACGTCAGCCCAACTTCGCCGCTAAAGCGTTCTGACTCCCCATGCTGCCTTCACCCAGGCGTACTCGTATAATCTACTTAAGCTCTGTGCACGTTATGTCGTCTGGAAGGATTAGATTCTAAATGGGTTCCTCCATTGCTCTGATAAGTCAAGAATGTGTCCGGTGTTTTTTTTTTTGTTTTTGTTTTTTTTTGGCCCTCATGAATGGACCGGGCAGCCGTCCCGTGCCGCAGGGGTTGAGTAACGATGGCTGCAGCCGTCCCTCCTCAGGCAATCCTTTCCCCCAAGATCACCCTGACAGCCCCCTGTCAGCACCTGAATCATCGCTCCAGATAGATGTAGCCCACCTTCCCCACAAATCTGCCTCGAGTGCAGTGACTAAGTCTCTTTTTATGAGTGGCAGGCAGGATACAGACAGACACTGGCTGGCAGGTGCCGTGAAGGGAGCTCTTTTCACGTGAGGACAGAAAGCAGAATTAAGATGATTATGTGGACGTTCGCATCCAGAGCCCCAGAGGAGGCGAGAGCCGAAGACCCAGGCCCGGAGCCACGATTATAAAATCACGGAAATACAGACATTATTACGATTTTTTTAAGTCTACATCAAATGAGCGTTGTGTAACGTGATTTGATCCAAATCAGCTGGCGTCACTCTCACTTAATCCCATCACTAGCCAATCAAGCAAAACAAATCCCGTGTAATTGAGAACGACTGTTCTCTTCCCCAAATACCTTGTACGGGATCCAAGGCCTTGAAGTTCCTTTGAATTACCACCTTGATTTTATTGACAAGGACAGTTTCGGTTCTGTCTGTGCTCCCTTTACGACATTTCATATATGACACCATGACATCAAGTTACCGCGAGATTAAGATTTTATGTTATTGTCATTGGTTAATGTATTTTAGAATGCACTTTGTATCAAGTCTTCCTCTAAGCTCCAGTGACGTCATTCAACTGTGTGGTTTTCAGTGTGAACCGTGTAGTTTCCAGTGTGGCTGAATTAAGAACCCCAGAACCAATCGCACGTCATTCTGTTCCTTCTTGAACGTTTTTCTTCCCAGACATCAGGACTTATGGCTGCTGGACTGGAGCCATAACCAAGAGTCTGATGATGACTGCCATATGTCTGCTAATACTAATTTTTCCACCAAAACATGCCGTCTCTAGTTTGGTTGCCTGGGGGCCTCAGTTTGAGGTTGCTAGTCTTTAGTGGTCCTTCTGTTTTATATGTATTTATTTCATCACATTCACTAAAACGCTGTGCTTTGTTAAATGAATGGAAGGTTCGGTATGAATGACATTATTTTATGTTGTGTGATAAAACAAGCCACACTGCTCCCAAGCCTGCTTGGAACATTGTTGTCTGAGGGCCATGTTTGACCAGCCGTGAATAAGTGACAAATGGGGCAATGAATCTGTCGCCCCGGCCAAGACCAGTCCTTGTGTGCTGTGAAAACTTGGGCTTTAGACAAGTCAGACAACTGCAGGCAGAACATTTTTCTTTGCCTGAGCAACACCAATGTACAAATTGCAGTTTTCTCTCCTCTAACATCAGCCTGTTTAATGTCAAAGCACGAAACATGAAATGTTGCTGTTTCTCCTCAAGCTGAGTTTGGTTTGGGGGTCAGAGCAAAGCAGTTCGGCCCATTCTTGAAGCCAGAGAACTGTACCAGTCATGGCTGAGCCCACATGCCAGCCTGGTCTCCCCCGAGAGGGTGGGTCTAGAGGCCTGGGTGCTCTCGCCCTGAATGCAGCCGCGCACCTCTGCCAGCCAAGCTCCATTCATCCATCTGGGTTCTCAGAGGGCGTGAGAAGCTGGCATTTTGGGAATCTTTGAAAATGGGTCACACCTCTAGCAGAAGTGGGTCAGGAGGGGATATCTGGCAGCGCAAAGAGCTCGAGAAGCCCCGGTTAGAGCACAGCCACATGTTCCCCCCTTAGACCTCCACTCTGGTCTTCAGTTCTTTGTTTAGGGATCGTCGTCCGAGGGACGGAGCTAGAAAGGGGAGCATGGGCAGAAAGTTCCAGCTACATATTTTGGAGCCTTAAGCGGCAGCTTAAATAGAAAAGGTGGTATAGGGTGGTCGTCACAACCTCATCACCTCCCTCCGAGTCTCCAATCCCCGTGGCTTTGGGAACCCGCCGCTGCATGGCCTTGCTGCGGAAATCTGGGTCACAAGTCCTGTCGTGCTGATTAAAAAGCGGATTTTTTTTTTTTTAGGCTGCTTGTGGCAAGTGCCGGGGGATGGGTGGCAGAAACACAACACTACATGAGCGGGCAGTTGCCTGCTTGTCTCCGTCTGTTTTTTTCTCGACTATTGGATTGAGATGCTCAGTCCCTCCCGTGACACCAGCGCTCTGCGTGCTGCCCTCTCCGTGCTTCCTTCTGGGAGGATGCAGCTGTCACAGGGCTTCCAGAAATCTGCCCTGAAATCTACCACATGGCCTCTACCTGCTCCACACTGTCCCTGAGCACTGTTACTGGAACCTTGGCACCTTTGCTGGCTTGATCAGGTTAGCCTGTCCTTGTGGCCGCTGCTTAAAACCTGCAGATTCACTCCGGCCTCCTGGCATTAGCACAAATCCCTGGCCTCATTGATTGAGTGGTCTGTAAGCAGTGGCTCTGCGGGCTCCCTGGATTACCCGCTCGCATGTTCAGCACTTTATCCCTGCTTCGATGCTGACGTGGGCCTTAGGAGAAGATTGCTTAATTAAATGGACGTGGATCAATAAGGCTAGGCTGTAATTATTACAAACGATCAGGCAGGCAGCCATATCAGGTCTTCTTTGGCAGTCAGGTGTTTGTACTTGGCACGGCCTCCTTGAAAGCATGAGTGAAAACGGGCTGCGTCGTAACCGTAACCTCATCATTAGCAACGCTGTTCGGAAGGCATTTGAGAAAGCCAGAGTGGTATCGTGTATCAATATGGTCCGCAGATAATAGAGTGCTTAGGTTTCAAGCCACAATCCACTGTTTATCCACAACATGAATGAAAGTCAATGGGTCTCATCTACAGTTGGTGCACACAATCAATACGGGCCTGGGATAAATTACTGCCTGTGTCAAAACGTGACACAATATAGTGCATCTGCAATTCATGATTCGCCCATCTGTAAGGTTTATGAGAGTGCGCTTCCATTTACAAGCACAGGCTGGTCCTGTACATTGAGATTAGTGCTAACATTTTCTACATACCCTCGCTATTCAGCGTGGTACAGCACCAAACGGTTGCATGATCTGATTCCTCTCAGAGTGAGTACAGAGCCAATCTGGAGTCTTGCTGTTAACAGCCGCACCCTCGTAATTAGGCCAGGCCACCTGCGGAAACAGCCACCACCAGCTGCTGTCCTTCAACTTCCTGCTCATCCCCAGCTCCTTTCAGCCGCAGCTGGGTCCTCTCCACACCAGGAACATGGAGGGCCCTTGTCCTGTTCCTCCTGCAATGGGGCCAGTGCTGGTTAGCATCATTTAGAGGACTGTCACGCCGCCGTGCAGGCACACCGAGGGCTCTTTGTGATGGCAGCTCCTAGTTTGAAAGAAACGCGATTTGAGCTTTTGCCTGATATACACACTGAATCATTAGTAATTTTACTTGCACTATGCACACTAAATATTAAAGCTGTCATGAATGCTCAGTTAAAATTGATTGCTTGTTTAAAAATAAATAAATTTTTTTAGTTAATTGGCATAGCGATAACTTTGCAATTTGAATTACAAACAGGGTATCCAGAGGTCATTATAAAGCCATGTTCAGCAGTCTGAACATTTTCCACTAGTGGGAGCTATTAGTTCTCACTTCACTTATGTGGGAAAGCAGCATCTCGCAAGTTTGTGACAAATTTAATGCATATTAAGTACAATTAGATGCTATTATAGGTAAAAAAAGAACCTGGTTACTTGTGTAATCTGTATTGACAGGTTTTCTAAATTGCTTTGTTAGTCACAGTTACTGGCTGTCAGCAATGATACTGGGTTACAGTCAATAACTGTAACCTACAGAGCGCAGCTGAATGCTCAGTGTACCTGGCAAAGCGGTAGTTCAGTGTAGCTGCTAGACTCTACTCCCTCTCTTTGTACGTTTTACCCCCTTTGCAGTGCAGCAGCAGTTCACATCGATATCTGATCTATTTGCAAACATGCCTGTTTTGTTTTTGCAATCTCACTAAATGCAAAGACTATCATTAGCATTTTGAAACTGCCACAAGCTTGTATTATTGAAGTAATTGCAGAGATCTATGCAGGGGAAAGTAGTCCAGGCCTTTATTTATCAACAGGGCCTTGCTCCCTCTGTACCGAATCTCCGAAACAACGTGTACAAACCAAAGACTGTAATTAATGAGCTTCGGCACTCTGCTCCTGGTGATGTGAATGTTTTGAAGTCCAAACTCTGTGTTTAAGCGTCACAGTGTGCCCAGCCCAGAATACCAGTCATTGCGTAATTATTTACCAATTATTTATCTTCTGACTCAGATCCAGATCTGCGTGTTTACACACCTAAACACGATTGGAATGAGCCCAGTACTGTTTTGATCATGAAGTGAGGTGGTGAAGTGGGCTACAGTTATGTCAGTGTTGTTTTCTCTCCAGCAGAAATTATATTTAGAAAAGTGCTGCAATCTTTGGCTAAGAAATTCCTGACATCATTCATTGGTTTTGGCCGCATAAGGTGCCACTGAGCGTGTGTGTTTGTTTGTGTATGTGCGAGTGTGAGTGTATGTGGGAGGCTGGGGGGGGCTCCATTGTGGTGGTCCGTGCCACCCACCTCAGTGTTTTCTGTATGCACAGTTGCTCCAGAGAGAGAGAGAGAGAGAGAGAGAGAGAGGGAAAGTGCATGGAAACACAGATCTCTATCTGGGGTGTGGGGGAGAACATTTTTTCTTAAATGGCTGAAATGGTCCCACTTTGCAGTTCACTTTGGGCCGTGTTAGCGTCAAGCACCATGGTTGCCTGGTATACTCATACCGACACCGCAGTGGGAAACACTGAAAGTGAAAGTATCCCATAGTATCTCATTGCATAGTAAGAGTTCATTTAGAGGTAGCCCACATTTAAAGAGCTCATGGTGGTGCCTTTAATATTTCTGTCTTTTGTACTGTTTTAGGTCATCCATCTTCAGGCTTCACACTGGCCTACATACAAGCTCACTTATCCCACTTCTGTTTGCATACAGTAAAGGCTGAAGGATTGTTGCAGAAATGCTATGCGCTATTTGCACAAGCTTGTACACGATATGGACAAAAGTATTGGGACCATGACTCCAGCCGGGACTTTAATGACTTTGCATTCAAATCCATAAACTTTAATATGGAGTTGGTCCCCCCTTTACAGTTCTGATAGCTTTCACTCTTCTTGGAAGGCTTTCCACAAGATTTAGGAGTTTCTGTGGGAATTTCACCAAACTGTGTCCACGAAGTTGGAAGCATGGAATTGTCCAAAATGTCTGAAGCATTAAGATCGCCCTTTAGTGAAAGTAAGTGGCCTAGCCCAAACCCCTGAAAAACAGGGGTGTCCCAATACTTTTGTCCATATAGCTTTTTGACACAAACCCCTGTGCTATTGCGTTTCACCGCGTGTGTCAGTGTGAGATGCATACAGCTGTAGGGGGTTTGCCACATCCTGATCCTTTGAATACTAACTGTGGTGCTATGCCCTGGGTTGGAATGCATTATGGACAGTATACAGTGCACACATTAAATGTCCATGCTCAATGGGCTCCTACAGTTAAAAGTAAGTTCAAGTTTGTCTTCAGCTGTTTACTTGGCCTGCAAGTTGGGTGCTACAGTAGGTGCTGCATGATGGTCACACCGTAATAGAAGTTGACAGTAAGAATTGAGTACTCGCTTCAGTCCTTTGAGCTTTGGTGCGGTTATTTAGGTCAGTACGGTAGAGAGTGGTGGCAGTGACAGTCTTATGAAAGGGAGTTAATTAACCAGCGATCCCCGATAACCCACACAAGTGCTCTAAAAAGGCGCTCACTATAAGCGCCTTATGCCCGAGTTGGGCTCATTTTCCAGCCAGAGAACATCTTTGTCTTTTTTAGGCCTTTGACATGTTGCAGCGTCATTTGCAGTGATGTTTGTGGCATACAGTGGCATGTTGCACACTCTGTGGTGCTAAATTTAGAGCTTTCAGAAGTTGCTTTGCTCTGTATTGCAAAGGCTAGGTTGTGGTTTCAAAATTACATGATGCACTTAATTGCAGGCCTCCAAGGTTCTTTAAATGGGATGTTGGGTGTTGGTTTGAAAGGCATTCAGTAATCACAGACACCGATGCAGACAGGTGTGTTTGTCTTTTGCTTAATTTTCTCATTGTAGACGCTGCTTCAGGGTTTTCTTTTACTGTTATTCAGTTAGTAGACGTGTCACTTAGTTCAGAATGGAGGTTTTAAGAGTTGCCAGATATTTGCATTCTGGCCAGATTTTTACATTGTGGTGAAACTCAGAATTGATTGTTGCCTTTACTTATAGTCAATAAAGGCACAAAGAATTCACTGCCTCTATGCTACGCATGCACTCATTTTCAACATGTTATTAAATGATACAGTATAATTGTATGTATCTAATGCTTCTAAGAGCTTCATTACAGAAAGAGATTCCACGGTTTTAGCCTAAAATGGTTTCAATTGCGTAACATGCAGGGTGTAGTAAGGAGAATGTTATTGTTATATATAGATTATAATGTTATCCTTATTATAGATGAACATTACAGATAATGTTAACGCTATAGATTTTATTTGTAGCTTTTAGTAACTGTTCAAGAAGGATTTTGATTTTGTTAATATAATGTAAAACCTTTCCCCTTTTTATTAATACATGACTGGGTCACAAATTATTGAGTGTTAAACAGATTGAGCTTCCTAAAATAGTTTTTTTTTTTTTTAAGTAAAACCGGAATGTGTGCGCCCTGCAGGATGTGAATTATATAACGGAAACAAAGATCGCACTCGCCTTTACACCTTTTTTATGCCACATGTTCCAGATGTCAGACTGGGAGCAGCTTGGAGAGGGAGATTTTGAGGAAACACAAATCCCTCCCACGCCCGGAAAAAGCAAACAGATTTTAACGGCTTGCGCAGAAAAAAAAAAGCGTTTATGCATGTGTATGTCTCCGCTTAAGGGAAATCCTTATTTACACTGTCCCCTGTTTGCTCAGCTGAACAGCTCCAATATTCAATAGCAGCATCTGTTATTACTGTCTTCCCCCTTTCAGAAACAAGCTGCATTTTTAACAAAGACAGTATGAGTTTCAGAAACCACTGATACTATCTGATCAGTCGTTGGTAATAAAAGCAAACCCCCAATTATGGATTTTGTTTTTTTACTTCACCATTTTAATGCAAAATGACTATCAAACATCTTTCTATAACAAGTAGTGAAGTGAGAAAAGTATTGAAGGACCCTGGGTCTGGGGTTGAGGCACAAAAAGGATGTTTTTATGGGTCAAGTAAGACTCAGAATACTCAAAAATTACTCATGCTTTGAGGGAGGGCTGCGCAAAGCATAGAGAAACTTGTAAAATCGTGTCTGGAGATGTTATACCTGTGGGTGACTACATATTCCACTTTTGATTTACAAATGTAAAAAATCCGCAGCCACTGTTATCCCTCCACCTTTTAAAACCAGTTACAAACTGAATTTAGGGCCTCAAGGGACGTGATGCGACACAGTAGCAGCAGCCATAGTGGTCAGAGCCAGAATCACTCTGTTAAAGATACACAGACATACATGTGAAATACCCAGATTAACATGTGAGAAGAACTTAAAATGTCCTGTGGTTTGGCTGTAATCTGCACACACCCTGTTACTATTTCATATTCACTATGTCTTCCTAGCATGAGTAGAATTGTCCCCTTTCGTCCCCTCTTGAAAGTTTTGGTGGTCCTCTTTTGTCACTGGTCATTGTTTTGAGCTCTGTTATTAAAACCACGTTCATGAGGTGCCATTTAAAACCTTGCACCTCTTGAGCATGCAGTTAATGCACTGTTCGTGTGATTTGTAAAGTTGTGAATCAGATGTCAAGTTCAGTTGCATTGTGAGAGTCATATCAAAGCTGCATCTGCGCCTGTATGCTCTGTGTTGTGGCTACACAGGGGCAGCTGGTGACCTAGTGGTTAGGTCAGAACGATCCGAAGGTTGTGGGTTCAAATCCCAAAAACGAATGCCGATGTTTTCATCATATTAATAATGACAGATAGTTTTTTTTTTTATTTATTATCCAACAGATGTCTAGATTTCAGACTGATATTTGTACTTTAGCAGAATGTAATGCAGGATTACTGGACTGAAAGGTCTCCATTTTTATTAATTACAGCACTTGCAATATTCTTCTTTAAGAATAAAAATATTCTTCTTTAAAGCATCATTTTAAAGGAAATGACAAAACCTCTAAATAAGAGAAATGATGCAGTGTTTACAGAACTTGAATAGTTCAAGTTGTTCACTCTTAAACAAAATGGCAATAATTACCTTTGACGAACTTCTAGCAGTGTTTTACCATCCAACTGGTCTCATTGCGAGAGGAGAGTGTCGATTACAGCAGTGTTTTTATACTTTTCCTCATTAAATAAGATGTGATTCGGGTGATCACTAATCAGTCCCTCATAAAGCAGAATGAGGTGCTTGTGTAGGAATTTAACAGACACTGGCATGGAACGGTTGTCCTACTCGTAGAGATGCTGATTTAAAAAGAAATTGCAGCGGTCTCTTATTTTTGTCGATTGGAAGCCGGCATCGTCTCTCAGTTCCGGTTTCTCAGGCCTGCGGTCAAGGGCACAGCAGCAGTGCCTCAGTTGGAACACCAAAGTCACAAGCAGCGACCACATTCTGCGGCCTAAGCAGTGACCCTCAATAAATAACGAAGAATAATGTTTCTCTTGACCCTGAGTTCACCTAATAAACTCGAGATGAAATGGGTTCACACAACTGGAAAAACACTCCCATTTTCTGCATGGGGTGCGTTCCGTAACATCAGAAGCTAGAAACACATTGAACTCAGTAGCAGTCCTCCGCTCCTCCTCCTGCTCATGCCTTGGCAGGCGTTTATGTTGGCATGTCTGACAGCAAAGACATTTTCTCTGTTTTGCCAAGAAAGAGCAAAAGTGAAACTGCGAAGGGTAAAAGAAACATTCCTGCATTGTAAAGGTAAATGGTGCGCAGAGGGCAGGACAGACCAGCCAGACTTCGGGAGCTTTGACTGGATGGATTCAGCGAGTGAGAAGAAATCCTAAACTCTGGATGTGTGAACATTTCAGGGATGGCGGCGAGGGTCCGTTTAGGGCACCAGATGTGCCAAAAGGATTCCATGAGACTTGAGAACATCAGATGACCAGAAGGGAAGAGGCCTGATGTTTTGGGCGGAGGTTTGGAGGTTACACTGGCCACGCCTAGAGTGACCTTCATACATTTCACAGGATATTCCCATATATCAGAGCTTTGTCCTGCCAGAATAAAACTGCTTCACATTTAAAGCTTCAACGGAGGTTTTAAAAACTGATAATTAATATTAGTTTAGTTCTTTATGTTGTAGGACAGTCCGTGAAAATCCTAAAACAACACAACATGTGTGTGTGTGTGTATATATATATATATATATATATATACATATATATATATATATATATATATATGATATAATTTGTTGAAATTATTTTCATCTGCCCTCTGGTGCATGGTGACATAATCAGAACTCAGAGGACACTTTAGGAATGAGTAGAAGTTAAAAGATTAGGACAAGAGTTTATTCACTGGGATGATGTGGTTAGTTTATTCACTGGGATGATGTGATGAACCTTGCTTGATATGACCAGAACAATGTGAAAAAGTTTTTGAATTATGAAACACATTTGACTTTGATATGTCATAGCTTGGTTATGTTAAAAATAACAGAACCCCTCCCAGTCCCACTCCACTTTCTTAAGAAGTCCCACCAAAGCAGATCTGTTGTACTAAAGCAGTTGCGAGGAGCAGATCCCTCACAGATTCCATGCAGGCATTCATTCATTCATTACGTTTCATGAGCATGTATAGTTTTGTGGATTATGTAGTTTAAAGTCTACGTGTGGGCCCCATGGTGGTGCCGTGGGTATCACTGTTGCCTCACACCTCCAGGGTTGGGGGTTCGAATCTGTGTCCTGGTCTTGTGTGTGTGTGTGTGTGTGTGTGTGTGTGTGTGTTCCCTCTGGTGGGCTGGCATCCCGCCCAGTGTGAGTCCCTGCCTTGCACCCGTAGACCCCGGGATAGGCTCTGGGTACCCGTGACCCTAGTAAGGATTAAGTGGTTACAGAAAATGGATGAAAGACATGGATAGTATTGCGGGCTGTTGTGGATAGTATTGCGGGCTGTTGTGGGTTTGACAGTGAGGAAAAGTATTTGATTATAACAAAGAACCAAAGTAAGAAATATTGTTCACCTTCTCAGCATTGCAGACAAGGACACGGCCTCTAAGGAGAAAGCAAGAGCAGCGAGGCCTGCATGTACAGGTTCAGGGTTTGTGATGCCTCCTAAAAGTACAGCAGTCATGTCGGTTTGTGTCATGTGGTAACGAGTCCCTGACCCATCCTTCTGTCTGCACCGTTCCCGTATCCTCTGTCGCCAAAATGTCCCGTCTTGTTCCCTCGGTGTCATTCTGAATGTAATTCTCTGTCAGTTAATTCTGCAGCACGTTCACAGAACAGACTGTTCTCTGCTTCTCCTCACTCTCTCTCTCTCTCACTGTTACTGTCTCTCACTCTCCCTCTCCCTCTCTCTCTCTCTCTCTCTCTCTCTCTCTCTCTCTCTCACTGTCACTCTCTCGCTCCCTCTCTCCCACCTTCACTTTCTCTCTCCCTCTCTCTCTCTCCCTCTCTCTCTCTCTCTCTCTCTCTCTCTCTCCCTCTCTCTCTCTCTCACACTCTCTCTCCCACTCTCACTTTCTCTCTCTCTCTCTCTCTCTCTCTCTCTCACTCCCACTCTCTCC
>JBBPCX010000018.1:2166766-2182199 GCA_037974365.1 Hydrocynus forskahlii | reverse complement strand
GCACGGCGGCCGTCGGCCTGTCTTTCTCGGCCGAGACGCAGACAGAGCTCTGCCAGCTGGTGAAGAAAGTCCAGCTGGTTTTTTAGTCCCAGTCCGCCCCTGCTCTGAGTACAGCCTATTTAACCATCCCAAAAGCGTTTTCTTTGTGTTCTCATGACAGTACAAAAACATTTATACAGTTATGTTTTATATGGAAATGTAGCCGAATTTACGTTCATATTTATGTAACAAAATTAGTCAATTTTTTTTAACAATTTAGAAGTAAAATGCGTAAAAAACCATATTGCCAAGAAAAAAGCACAAAAAAAAAAAATATATATATATATATATATATGCATTTTTGCAGGTTCCGCGTTATTGTGGAGATTTCTGCAATAAACTGTCAGTTAGGTTCTCAGAAAAAATCCGCGTCTCCAGATCCGCGTAAAACCGGGGGGTTCCTATGTCAGAATAACAATGAATAATTAATAGTCCTGCTCTGATATTCTGTCCGTTTATGTATCTTTCTTTCTATCTCTATTTACAAGTCTTTCTGTATTCTGGTTCTCTCTTGCTCTCCCTCTCCCCTCTGTGAGACATATGTTCTGAGCTCAGTTAGCTTCACACACTCAGTACAGCTGGCTTTCAGTAAAGGACACGTTGTCCTGCAGTGAGCATTTTAATGGGCTCTTGCAATATGGCATCCCGCATACATTAACATACGAAATGCATCGCTGTCTACGGCAATGAAGGATAAACGCAAAAAAACTCCACTCTCTCCAGTTGTTGCAATTCAACACCGGCTCCCAACACACACTGCTGTGTTCAGTGCACAGACTGCGCACGTGTGTGTATCTCCGCTGGTACCGTATGGTTAGCGTTCCCCAAGGGGTTTATGGTTTGATTCTCATTTTATACTGATAAATATTCATGAACGGGGGGTTGGGGGTGGGACATAGCTTTGTGCACTAATATTTCTAGGTGGTGTTTGTAGCCAAATACTAACATTTCACTGTTTAAAAAAACAAATACTCCCAGCTTTAGATGTGAAATGACTTTGAAAGGACAATGAATTATTGACAATATATTATCAAGTACAATTAGCATGACATTGTATTTAAATGACGCAGTTGTGTTGCTCACATAGTATTAGCATTGTTATCTGTTACTTTTGTGTGTCAGAAGTTGTTTGGCTTATACAGTAATTACTCATTGTTACTGTTGTCACTGTCACAAAACCTTCTATGTCCATTTTTGTTACATTTCATTTTTTTACATACAATAAAATTTCCTTCCTAAGTAAATTAAATACACATATACTCATTGTGTACATCTATACAACCTGCCTATGTACACATTTCGTGTACATATAGTTTACATATATGTAACATATACAGATGTCCTTATTTATATTTCTAGATTGTATCGTGTATATTTTATACTGTACTGGTGGGATAGTATTTTATTCTATTCTGTTGCTTTCTTAATTTTTGCTGCTCTTAACTTTGTATTGTCCACTTTCTGCCATGACAAAGCAAATTTCCCACTTGTGGGACCAATAAAGGTTCATCTTATCTCTTATCTCTTAGCTTTTTTCAGAGATAATCCAGCAGTGATATATTGGTGGGAACAAAAACTGCCCCAGAGGTTCATGGAATGTGTTTTAACAGGCCGCTTCCCCCTTTAACCCATGCAGAACCTGACCGGTTGCGCGTGCATTTCTGGCGATGGTGAATCCGCCGTAGCCGTGCCAGGCAAATGCCCGAGTCCCGGCTGCCAGGAGGCGTTCCTCACCTTCCTGTGTGTGATCTGTGCCTGCAGCATGATCGGCGCCATGGCTCAAACCCCCTCCGTCATCATCCTCATCAGGTAACTCTGCTACTGCCAGCTGCTCACTCTCGTGGGAGGAGGGATGTGTGGAGCGAGTCTGTTTTGGCTTCCTTACAAGTGTAATAAGAGTATTGACGCGAGATGCTTTGTGTATGCGTTTCATACTTGCAGTGAATAGACTGCTGCCATTGACTTGCTGCAAACAAAAGACTGGAGTAACCTTATATCAGTCAATAGCTTCTAGATTCTAGATTATCCCAAAATACACACATCGGACTAAGATAAGAACTAAAGGAGTAGTTTGGCAAACTGGCTTGTTTCACAGAATATTAGTCAATCAAATGAAACATGGCTGGTATTCAAATTTTGCTTTTTTTTTTTTACTGCAGAGATAACGTTTACATAAAAAGGAATCCCCAAACATTTTCATAACCTACTTTAACCGCGTCCAGATCTTCATATCATGCAGAATTGTGGTTGTGGTTTAGGTTATGGATATGGTGTATCAACACCACATCTGGTGTTGTCTGAAACAGTTGCCTGTATGGTGAAGTTTCGTTCCATTATGTAGCTCGCAATATGTCAAACTGTGTCCTAAACCACACAGACAAGTCTGCTCCAACTTAATGAAGATCTGGATGCCGTTGGGACAGGGAAGTTTTGGTGATGTATTTTTATGGAAACAACTTGGGCTATTTGGGTGACTGCTGTTTGTTAGCAATGCGAGCCCTTGTAGCTGCGGTTCTAAGCTAAAGAAGCAACATGTTGAAAACACAGTGAGAAAAACTGTGAACTTTAATTTACGTGACATAGAAAAGACTGAGATAGGAAGCCAACAAATATGGATTACAATTTATCTTTTGGCCTTGTCTCTCACTCTATTTCTTATTCTTTCTTATTCCTTAGGACTGTCAGTCCAGAGTTGAAATCGTATGCCCTTGGTGTACTGTTTCTATTGCTCCGACTTCTGGGTAAGACATTTTAAATGAACGCAGCCCACAGCAAATGTCATCCAGTGAAATCTGAACAGCAGCTGATTTTTAAAAATCTGTTGTATTGAGACTCCGGAGGCTCTTCTAATACATTCATGTTTATGTAATTACTGGGTCATATTAGGTTTAACATTGCTGGCTGCGCCCATGGTAATCTCCTTAGCATTTATTAAACTTGTCAATTGATTCACGCTTGCTTTCTGATGTGAATATTTCACAGGATTCATCCCTCCGCCTCTGATCTTCGGTGCGGGGATTGATTCCACATGCCTGTTCTGGAGCACAGAGTGCGGGGCCAAGGGTGCCTGCGTGCTATATGACAACGTCGCATATCGGCACCTTTATGTGAGCCTGGCCATCGTGCTGAAGGTCATCGCGTTCCTCCTCTACACCACCACCTGGCATTGCTTACGCAGGAACTACAAGAAGTACATTAAAAACAACGAGGCCTACGTGACGTCCACCGAGATCTTCTCCTCCGACCTGAACCTGGACAGTCTGGGCAAGGATGTGGGAGTGAATCCAGTCAACAGGACAAAGTTTATATACAACTTGGAGGACCACGAGTGGTGCGAGAACATGGAATCAGTTTTATAATGGCCAGGATGAAGCCCTTGTTTGACACATAGATTTCATTCTCTTGAAGGATTACCATTCTGTCATTCTTTTTTTTTTTTTATTTGTGAAGGATAGAACTTTTTTTTTTTCCCAAGAGTGACACGTTTAAGGTCCGCGTGACCGCCGTAGAGGACTGTTGCACTTTTGCCCCACACGCTAATTGTTCGGTCGGGTCCATGTCGTTCTTAGAAGTCATATCAGAGAGGCTGTTCGTCCAGTGCCAGTGAACTATGTCGTGCTTGTTAGTTGAAGACATCTACTGTACTCTCCAGCTGCGTTCGCCGCTGCTACCGAGCTGGACCCACACTAATGATCCATCAGCGGATGTCTCGGACACGGACGCAATCGCGAAACAGCCAGCTCCGCATTTTCCGTTACTTGAAAGGCGTCAAATTCGAAACTTTACGTTCGCTTAAATCTGTCATCGGGTTGTCCGGTTCTCAGCTTCTTCTCAAAGCAAAGAGGACGATGGCAAAAAAACAAATACAACACAACAAAGCCGCTGCATTCGGTACATTTGCTGTGTGTAAAGCACGGATGCGAACCGTCATTCACTCTTCCTGTCTCAGTGTGTGTTTCGTCTAAGTAGCGGAGAAACTTCTGGTGACTTCAGTATCAGCACATATCGTGTTAACGTTGTGGCCAAGAGACTTCTTTTGCAATAGAAACGTGCGCTACTGCTCCGTCACGACTTTCATATCACTTTTTTATAGCTTTGTTGTAACAAGCCAATGTCAGTCAAACTATTTGTTCCAGCTTCATTCAAATGTTCTTTTGACGGATGTTGTTTTCCTACCTGGTGCTGTCGCGCCGGTTGCTTTATACTGTTACTATGTTTTGTTTTGGTTTTTTGCATAGTTTATTAAGCCCAAAAATGTCTTAATTGTTTGAGGTATTTGAAACAGATATGTTACGTATCTACACTGGTGCAATAGTATGAAGGTGTATTTTGGGGGTGGGGGATGCCAGAGAATTTGAAATTTAGTAATAATTGTTCATGAATTTCTATTTGTTCTTATGTTTTTAGAGCAGATTATTTTGTTTGAGGAGGAAAAAAAGCTTTAGTTTTACTTCTCAACATGACAACGTCATGTTGCTCAGATGAATATATTGATGTGATTTTGAGTACAGGATTGCTGTAGATTACATGAATAGATGGAGTACGAAGAGAGGAAAGGATGAAATGGAGACAGTGGAGGGAAAGCAGAGACGGGGCTTTGTCTTAAAGTGGCAGTGATTCTGACTTAAACCCCTGTCCATCCGTGCAGTATCTCACTCTTTCTGCGGGCCATTGGCTTCACGTGGTCCGGAAGGGCAGTCTGAGGCTCAACCCCTGGGACCCAAACAAAATCTGAACAAATCTTGTCATTCGGGCAAGACAGAAGGGACTAGAATTTATCTGATCGAATCTTTTATTTTTTCTTCTTCTTTCATTGAACCGACCCAAGTCGAGCCCGGTAAAACCCATCTAAAAGCTTTCACTCTTATTGTGAGCCTGGCATTGCTTCAAATAAGGAACCGTTTCTTCAGCTGTTTTTCGTAGAACCAATCCGCATGATATAATAGTCTATGAGGATCACTTTAATGGCTTCAACTTCATGAACAAATACGCATCAGACACTGGAAAAGAAACCGTAACTAAAGATTGATGCCCGTGTTCACCAGTGGTTCACTACTTAGGCAATAACACACTGTTCAGCTCAGTGGAGTTACTTACCAAGGCAGACCTGAGGCTTCAGACTAAGTCCCATTTTAGTACATTTTATAGACAAAAGAGCAGAAAAAGAAACGAAATCAGACTCACTGCAGCTTTTAAGGCCTGTTGCATCTGCATGTGGAAATTAAAGCCATGGTACCAGTTCTTTTTTCCTTTTGCTTGAGAGATTTTGATGGCAGAAACTGATGCGTACAGTTTACCCCTTGTGGACGAAAACAGTCCTATGATTCAAGCTGCGTCATCGAAAACATATTTAAAGCTTAATAGCACACTCATCTTGTTTTACCGAGAAAGGTCTCTCTGCAGTATACGCATAGGTAGGATCCTTTTCATATACTTTTTGTATGGCAGATAACTTTTATTTTATTCTGCAAATAAATTATTTTTAGAAAATACTCAGGTTTCCGAATTGTGGTTATTATTTTGTTTTAATTGAGTTTTCCTCCCACATCTGTGTTGTTGGCTTTAAACGCAGTTTCAGTCATGCGAATGATACAGGAGGTCTTCAGCTGTGTTTTGAAAACACTGACTAAACAAGTACAGACTTGGATGGAAATGGTTTTATAAAGATAAAGTTGTGGTTGAACAGCAAAACTGACATTGGAGTTTCAGGTAAGTTTGTGTGTGTGTGTGTGTGTGTGTTTGTGTGTGTGTGTGTGTGTTGCTGGAGTTTTTAAATCCTTCAGTGTCACCGCTAGACTGAGAATAGACCACCAACCAAAAATATCCGGCCAGCAGTGTCCTGTGGCCAGAAACTGACCACTGATGAAGGACTACAGGATGACCAACACAAACTGTGCAGCAGCAGATGAATTATCATCAATAACTTAATATCTAAACGGTGGACCAACAGGTTAGATGTGTCTAACAGTGTGGACCCAGTGTTCAAAAACTCCCAGCAGCACTGCTGTGTGTGATTCCTCTATGTCAGTGTCACTGCTGTGCAGAGAATGGCCCACCTCACAAATAATGCTTGCTAACTGGTGGTCCTGTTGTGGTCCTGACCATTAATGAACCTGCTAAAAATGATGCTGAGGAAAAGATGGACTACAATCTGTAATTGTAGACTTCAGAGTCAACCTATATGGTATGTAAATCTGTTAAAAGGGACATGAAGTGTTGATGTAGCCAAACGGTCTGTATCGCATTATTATTAACATGCTTTGTCAGTTCAACCTGAAAATGGCTTAACATAGCAACATATAATTTAAGTGGTTTTATTCAGCCCTAATAAATAGTTTGAATGGAACAATGTAAAGCTAAGTTAAAGGAACGAAGGTAAAGTGGCATTTGATTGATGCCCTTATCCAGAGCGACTTACACTGGTTACAGGGACAGTCCCCCTGAAGCAGCTGAGGGTTAAGTGTCTTGCTCAAGGACACAATAGTAGAAAGTCAGGGTTTGAACCTGCAACTTAGTGGTCATCGGGTTTATAGGCAAGTGTTTTACCTGCTAGGCTCCTACCACCCCAAAAAGGAATGTTTTCCAATTCAAGCCTCAGAAACTCATCTGTCAGCCTCGGCTTTTAATTTTAATGCATTCCTCAGTTGAGAAAAACTTACTACGGACGCTCGCCTACATCTTTATAGGACTCTTCTTGTTTTATCAGGTTAATGTCATCTGTTATTTGCTGAGGCAGCTGGAAGCTCCCAATAACGTCATACGTCATGCATGATACTCGGATACTGAGAAGCCAGAATTCTTTCATTTCATCTCATCTCGCTAATCCCCAGTATATTCCCCTCAAACCGCTCTAAAGCACCGGTGATACATATTATCATATATAGTGGTCTGCATTATTTCACTGTAGAGTGCTGCAGCTGATGCAGTATCATTTGAGCTCTTTCGTTTGAAAAGTTTTGCACCCTTCTAGCCATTATGTCACTTGGTTCGACTCCTAACGCTGCAGCCTTCTTTACTGAACTATTTTGTGCCGCTGCTGTGGATTTCTTGCTTTTTTTTTTCTGGTTCTGACTACAGTATTCTTATGGATACCCCATCTTACATTTAAAAACAGCTTTTACATCTTTACATTGTGTGGAAAATTTTAAACGAATGGACAAAACTTGGGAAAATATACCGTCATTTCGATAGTAAAGTAGAAACGTTTTTTGGGTTGTTTTTTTTTTTCATTTGAGATGTAAGGTTTTTTTCTTGCTATGACAATATGTTTGTTTGGTCACTGAGCTCATCATGCGATCTACCAGATGACCCGGTCATGAGTCAGTTTGTAGTTGCCCTGTGCCATCTATGACTCTGCAAGATGTGGTCATGTTTAGTGCTACCAACCTCATTTTTCAACACTGCCTTTCAAAATCTACCATTAAAAATATATATTTATGTAGTTTGGATGACACTAAAGATTATTTTTCACACCAGCCTGTGCCCATTGTTCTTGCTGCTGGTTCATTGTTGGACCTTAGTTGTCATCCACCTGGCAGGTTTTTAAGACTTGGGCTGAATCTCTGTTGGCTCCTTGTCCATTATTGCTTACTTAATTACCATGCTCAAACTAATTAGGAAGCAAGTTAAGCATAGCGAGTCCATCTCCTGATAACTCCACTTACATAACTGGGGCTTCCTTTTGTGCATCTTAATGATCTTGTATAACAAAAAAAAACAATGGTAGCTTAAAAAGGACAATTCTCTGATGGGAAATTCTCTGCAGCGGTCCAAGAGATTTACATCATTTGAAAGACACTTTTATCTCTCTTTGATGGATCGGCTGCGATTGGCTGGATGGCTGTTCAGTCAATCTTCCATGACCAATAGTAATCAGGGCCGACTGCAGGATGGTGGAGCTTGGCACTGGGTGCTAAAAATAATTAGCCCCAATCTAGACTAATCTAGGGGGTGTTTCTCTGTGTGTAATATCTCACAGGGGATTTCACTGATTGACTTACAGCTGGGGCTAGAGGTGGATAGGTCTCATTTTTTTAAAAAAAGCACGTTTTCAACTTATTTTGGTTGAGAGAGCGCTTAGTCCTGCTTGTCTTTTTATACCAGCTGCCCCTGGTTGTAATAGTACTATAAGATTATTCAAGCCCATTTTACCAGTCATTTTATTTAAAGCAGTGTTACTTAATGCTGCACCTGGCAACTCAGAGCACTGTATCTTTTCAAGTATTCCTTGATCCAACACACCTGATCCTCATCAAATGCTTCAGAAGCCCTTAATGAACTTGATCAGGTGGGTCAGAGCAGGGAACAGTTGAAACTGTCCAAAGCAGGATTTAGGCTGGATCAAAAAAGGGCTCTCGACTCCTGTAGTGCTGTATGTAAGAGATGAAATTCTTGCTTATTCACCCAAACAGTGCAGCATGAAATTGTGCACATGTGGCCGAATCCCATATGCCTCTTTGTTAGACAGGAGCCAGTATTTCAGGTCCTGCATGGTGCACTAACGAGAGAGGAGGGAGCCACTTAAGAGTCAGCCTGAGAAACGCTGAAGTAGTGAAGCTGTCTTATTCTATTGGTAGAACATTCTGAGTGTGTTAATAGAGTAAGCAACATTCATTTATATTATATTACATTTTACAGCAACCTTACAGTGAGAAACCTTCACATTCATTCACTATGTTCACTATTTTTGATTTTGCTCGCCAAGCTATGACATTTTGCCGTGTAAAACACCCGCCAAATGTGCTCTCCCCAAGCAGCCTCCCCCTTAGCTGGACAGAGAGGCAGTTTTCATGAATAAGCATCAGTTGCAAAGAACCCCATAATGATGTTCGAGCTGTGTTCTCACCTCTCTCCCACAGAGAACATTCCCTGTGAAGCCAATGAGGTCCACAGCAGAAGCGCATCTCTTTTTCATGAGCTAATTCTTCCACTGTAGGCCAGTATGTTCCACCAAATGTCTTCACCTGACAGAGACAAAAATCTACTTAAAGAGCTCTGGGAATTGTGGTAAGAACTTTCTTATAACTCTGCTTTACGTTTGCTTATTTTTTCCAATAACTGCTGGTTACATGGTCCAAATGATGACTGATAGTTGAACATTTTAAGAACTGCTATGATCAGGGGTAACTCATTCATATAAGTCACACTTCAGGTCCGTAGAAATAATGTAGAGATCGTAATCCAGGGAAGAAATACCATTGCAGTCAGATGTATGGCTTTCCAGAGTTGGAACATTTTAAGCACTCCTTTCAAGCTTGTATAAAGATGAATCTCTCAGTACCATATGTTTTTTTTTGTTCTCCTACTCATCACATTGCTTCCCCCAGCCCAAAGAAACAGGATGTTGGAATTACACAGAGCAGCCTCTAAGTAGTTAGGCAGTCGCACTGGGTCTGAAATGAACTCCTGACTGAGAAGAAAAGGATGTCAGCATACATCCGATTTAAAGTGTAGGTATTTGCATTTAGAATTGGACAGCTGAACATAATCTTAAAGGCGAGACGTAATAATATGTACAGTGATCAGCCACAACATTAAAACCACCAACAGATGGTGAAAAACACTGACAAATTTGTTACAGTGGGACCTGTCAAGGAATGGGGTATACTAGGCATGAAGCGAACAGTCAGTTCCTGAAGTTGATGTGTCGGAAGCAGAAAGAAATGGGCAAGCATAAGAACCCGAATGACTTTGAGAAGGACGGTTAGAAGATTGGGTCCAATCATCTCCAAAACAGCCGCACAGATGAGCTACTGTAGAACAGATTGCTGAAATGTTCATGCTGGCTATGATAGAAATGTGTCAGAACACAGTGCATCACTGTTTGCTGGTCAGAGTACCCATACTAACCCGTCCACCACTGATAGTGCCTACAATGGGCACATGAGCGTCAGAACTGGGCCGTGGAGCAATGGCAGGAGAGGAGCTTGTCTGATTAATTACTTTTGCGATGGCTTGGTGTGTTCGCATGGTTGGGAAGAGATGACATCAGGACGCACTATGTGAAGGAGGCAAGCCGACAGAGGCAGTGAGATGTTCTGGTCAATGTTCTGCTGGGAAACATTGAGTCCTGGCATTTGTGTGGATGTTATCTTGACATGTACCACCTACCTAAACACTATTACAGATCAATACACCCCTTCATGGCAACGGTATTCCCTAATGGCAGCGGCTTCTTTCAGCAGGAGAATGCCTTGCCACACTGCAAAATTGTTCAGAAGTGGCATGAAGAACACGACAAAGAGTTCAAGGTGTTGACTTTGCATCGAACATCTGTGGGATGTGCTGGACACTAGCCTGATCCATGGAGGCCCCACCTTACAACTTACAGGACTTAAAGGGTTCCCTGCTAATGGCTTGGTGCTAGAAACTACAGAACACCTTCAGAGTCTTTAACAGACCATGACTCAACAGGTCAGAGCTGTTTTGGTTAGGGGCCTTCACAATATTAGGCAGGTACTTTAAATGTCACAACTGAACGGTGTATACCATTTGTATTGAACATTAAAAAAAACATGTATGGGATCTACTTACGTAAGTGATAGATTATTGAAATCCAATATTTTTTTCAAGAAATCAAGAAAACACTAGGCACCTTTATAAAAAAAAAAATTCAGGCCATTTTACATATTATCTACTGTAATCCAGCTATGAGCAAAGTATTCATTCTGTCCATTGCCAAACCTACCCAAAACCCCAAAAAATTAAAATTGATAAGGGCACTTTTTAAATTGCCATTAGATATTTCCCACACTATCGCTGTCCTAGGGCTTACACTCACACAAAAAATTCATTTTATGTACTTTTACCTCATGGTCACTGCTTGATTTCAAATTTTATGTGCTGTAGTTTAGTGCCAAAACAACAAATATGTTATTTCAGGGAAAATGACATTTCAATCAAACATTTTCTTTGCTCATCTCTTGCGGCCAAACTCATTAAATGTCTTTTTCTATGCTCTTTATTTTTAAAAAGTTGGTCATGCACGCACACAAACACCCACACACCGGTTTTCAAATGAAAACTCCTGAACTCCACAGCCTACAAGACTTGCTTGTACATTATAACAGAAGCTACATATTTTTTTTCCCCCAACCTAGTGTTTACATTCGAATGATATTAGCTCTTTTAAAGGTGACCTTTTGAAGCAAGGAGAAATACATTCCAGCTAATGCGTCTCCAAAACCCTGGTGGTGGGTGAGCTCTGGCTCCATTTAATGAGGAAGAATGTCTGTTTAACTGGACAGACACCCAACGTCTGTCTTCTCTCCTTATTTCCTTTGGCTTGGATTCTCCTTTGTACTGCTGACAGAGGAACCATGTTGAGTCCTGCGGGGCAGGGGGAGCTAATGCAAGGCTCCGGGTTTGAAGAGGAGGAAGAGGAGCTAATCAAGACCCAGGGGCTGAGTTTGCTGAGATGTTGGGGCATGTCACTCTGCCGTGCTCCGCTTTACTGCACTGCGCATCATGCCGCTAAAGAGAAGAGGAGCAATACAGTCAGTATGCTTGAGAAACCTGGCGATAGACTGAAGCTGCCACATCCTCAGACCTCCTGCTGCCACTGTAGTGTGGAGGGCATGGTGTACGTTCTGCTAGAAGAAGTTTTCCGTATTTTTACCCTAACACACATTTGTACACTGCTGCTTTGATATTAAACATGTGAAAAGGATCAGTTGATCCGTCCCTCTACATGGTCCATCAGTGAAACCAAGGTTGTAAAAATGGGGGGGGGGGGGGGATGGACCCCCTTATTAACTCTTAGGACCCTCGCTAAGCCTCAAAATAAAAAATCTGGGAGATGAGTTGAGCTCTCTTAAACTAAATTTCAAGAAAATGCAATGGTGCTATGGTGTCTACTGAAGAGAGACTCACTCTCACTCACTCATTTTCTGTAACCACTGTATCCTTACGAGGGTCGTGTGTACCCAGAACCTATCCCGGGAACACTGGGCTCGAGACAGAGACTCACCCTGGGCAGGGCACTTAAATTCATGAGCATGTGTATCAGAATCGGAATCCGAATCCGAAAACTTTATTGATCTCGGAGAAAACACAACACAACACACAAAGACACAGAGAGACACAAGAACAATATAAAATAAAATAAGTCTAAATATAATCAAAACAAAAACAACCACAATCAGTATAGACAGTTTGGTAATATTAAGTAATTAACGTAAAATATTAGTTATTAAGTAATATTAGTTGTTAAGTTAGTAAGTAATGAAAAGTGATATTGACCAAGTAGTAATATTGCACACGAAGACTATTGCACATACGGTATTGCGAGTGATTAAGTGATTTAGCACCCATTTGGAGAACATGTGATATTGCACATAAATGAGAACATTGCACAGTATTGCACATAGTAGACTGTTGCACATCATAGCAAAAATAATGCACATAGTCTTTCACCCAATGATAGCTTTTAAACCCGTAATAAATATACAGGTTTAAAGTGGAGGTGGCGAATTCGGCAAATTTGCCTCGGCTCTCCTGTCTCCTGCTTAGAAACTGTAGTTAGGCATGAAAACTTCTGACAAACCATCTGAACTTTACAGCGTCTGTGCCGCAGTGCTGTGGGTGCGGTGCTTTAAAACCCCAGATGCCAACCACAACCACTATGTTTCAAATATATTTATACATATACACATTAGACATATTTATACATATATAGATATATTTATACATTGGTATATTTATACATATATAGGTATATTTTTAATTCATTCCCCCTTTTTCTGCCCTCATGTTGGTCTGTGTCGTGAGTGTGACGTGTTGTATGTTGCGCCTACGGTCCAAGAGGACGATATTTCATCTCGCTGTGGACTAAATGTAGTATATGGCTGGGATGACAATAAAGCTCTACTTGTCTTGTCTTGACTTGGCTTGGAATATTCCTCTAATACTGATGCTGTCTGCACCACTTAAGTGAAGGCGCGAGTTGACTACCAGTAAACAGTGGAGCAGTGGGATCCCTTCATTACTGGAAGGTATTTTGCACACAGGGGACCACCGCTGGCCAGACATTACCTGGAAGAGGTCCAGAGGCTTCCTCACTTTTAAGTATTGCTGGGTAAACACTTTACTTTGCATAAGTTGGCATGGGTCCGTGTTCAGCACTCTCGCTTTGTTTCCCGTGGTGATCCATCAGCCGCGAGGAACGAGCATCTCACTGCACATAATTAAGTTGGGACTGACTGTAAGAGCCTAATTTCTCAGGGGACCGTCGTTTCTGGTATGTAAAAGAACAGCAAATATATATTTATTTTATATAATCTCAGTACATCTAAGTTTTGTAGTCCCCTGAGACCTCAGGCCTTCAGGCGGTATTCTTGAAAATCCAGTCCTCAGCGCCAGTTTTAATGTTTTACTTCCAAGATCACTTGATTTCGCTCTAAAGATGACTAGGAAGTACTCCAAGAGTCAGGTGTAAAACAGTAAAACACCCAAACAAGGGTGAAAGAGGGCCAGAAGTAGTTGAGCAAGAAAAAAGGTTAAAATAACCAGGACGTTAGCTCTCAAACGGGGACCACCATACTAAAATATTTCAAGAGAGAATTCCTTAAATGTCTGTAAAGGTCTGGATATTTTTGCTTACTCCAAGATTTTTTTTTTTACCTTATTGGCATATATATTTGTTGCTATCTCCATTTTGAAATGTAATATTTCTCTATAGTTTTTGTGAATAGCTTTTTTTTTGCATTGTATCTCAGAATATAAGGTGTAAACGGAGACAGGCATAAATGAAAGAGCCCTGATTGAACTACTGACACGACTCGTTTCCTGATAGGTTACCCTATCCAGAATGTGCTTGTTTTTTTTTTGCCATAAATATCTGCTTGTTTTTGACTTGAAGGTAAAAAGTCTAAGTGAGACTTTTAATTATTTTGAAAATAAACATAATCTTACATTCACTGTGCATAATAGGACAAATAATAGTTTTATAGAAAAGAGTATTAAAAGAGTATTAAAATGTGAGTGCATTTCACTATATCCCATCCTGACCTTCTGGTAAAAATCCACAAAATAAACTAAAACGACTTGCTAGCAGAATTATCAAAGAAAGCAACAATAATATCTCGACATCGCTCACCTCCTGGAGAATGACGGTGTTCTGCAATTTCAGGGCATGTTCGGATCCCACAAATATTCTCATGCTCTCAGGAAAGCCCACGTACTGTTTAGAGCACAAACTACACAATCGTAATTCAATTAGAAGACAGCAAATTTATATATGACTTGGAACGGGGAGAAAATACTGAAAATGGGTACAAATTCAAGTAGAATGTCAGATTAGTATAAGATACTATACAGTATCGAGTGCAGTTCCTTTGGAAGGATCTGCATGTCGGCATAAACGGCATAAATATGATGCTAATCATGATAATCATGATAATCATGATACCTCCTTTTTAAGACCTTTTGCTCAATACTCTTATGGTACGGTGAGATGCGCTCGCTGTCTGCTTAGGTTCAAATCCCATTTCAGATGAAGATGACTCTGAAAAGTTCAAAAACTTTTTCCATGTTTGATTTTCTCCCAGAACTGACAGTACTGTGCGGCTCACCCAACATCTGCTGTTGCATCATTGGAGAGGCTCGCTTTTTTGATCTTTATTAGATCAGCTGCCCATATGTGCTGCAAATGGTGCTCAGTTGACTCTACAGAAAGAGGGAAGCAAGATTAGCGCTTGTGCATGCAGAAGCGGAGGGGAAAAAAGAACAAGAACTAGTTCCATCTCTGCAGACGAGGGCCTCTAATGACCCGTTTCACCCCACAGCTACCTAGCATGCCTCTGGTAAATGATTCTGATCACTGTCATCATGTTGAATATAAATCTAAGAGCACGCCTACACCTCCGAATCCAGTCAGCAGGTACTCGACGCAGTGCTTGACTGATGACTGGCTTTGTTATGTTCTTTTTATTCCTTTCTTTTATTCCCTTCCTGTTTGATGTTTGGTTCAAAGGCTGCCACTGAGGATGATCTAAATATTCCACTCAAAAAATATCTCGCCTGTGCAACATCGCTTTTAGAGGAGGAGAGGGAATTGATTCTATTAGCCGTGCCACATGCAGTATATGTCATGGGCTATTAAATGCCATTATTGGAGGAGATTCATCTGTTGCGACTAAACAGACCAGGTAAAACTGAAGTGAAGCTTGGTTTTGCTTTCCAGAAATGAGGGAGAAGTGAAATGATACTCCCTCACTCTGCAAATTCTTATGGCGCTCAGATTGGGGTCCGTGGCACAGGAGTATACACACACACACACATACACACATACACACACACACATACATACACATACACATACACACACACACATACATACACATACACACACACACACACACACACACACACACACACACACACACACACACACACA
>JBBPCX010000018.1:2155306-2166666 GCA_037974365.1 Hydrocynus forskahlii | reverse complement strand
TTCCACTACGGTTCTACTCCACATTATGGCAAGAACCACTTAACTAAGTAAAAAGAAACAACAGTCCATCATTACCATTACTTTGTTGAACTCCTTTTTTGTTTACTGCATAATTCCATGTGTTCCTTCATTATTTTGTTTGTTTTCAGTATTAATCTACAATGTAGAAAATAATAAAAACAAAGAAAAAACATTGAATGAGAAGGTGTGTCCAAAGTTTTGACTGGTAGTGTAGATTACATTTTATTTTTCATATAGATCTGTTAGATATGGCTTAGCTGTTGGGGGAATGTATCTTCTGGAATGAGCATAAACTCACAATAACGAACAAAAGAAAACAGACATTCACCGATATGGACTTTTTCAGCCCAGTACAATAACAGATAATTACGATGCTACATTGGCTAAAATCAATCACAGACCAATAATTTGAGCGGTTTTAATGAAGTAATTTTATTTGTCCGAATTCATTTCATGCCAGCTTATGCTTTTAGTGCCCTGCCTTCCTCACTGTTTTTCAGTTTTTCTAAATAAAACTTTCCCCCTCTCTTACAGCAAAAGACAAAAGTTAAACAAGTTAACTGAACTGGCCATTACAGCAAATGGTCTGGACAGGGGTACTTTCGAGTCACCTCTGGGGCAGAATGTCTCTCTCGATCATGTCTTGCTCATCCTCTTTTCAGTTTAATTTGTTTAGTTTAAAGGGTACATATTATGCAAAACTCACTTTTGTTATAATAGGTCTATGGGCGACAAAACATGTTCATGAAGTTCTTTGCACAAAATCACTCTCACAGAAAGAGATCTTGCCAGCTTTATTCTTGTCAGTTTCAGAGCCGTTTAAGGGCTCTGTCACTTTCATGCAAATAAGCTGTTGCTGGCCACGCCCCACCCATCCCATGCTTACTCTACGCGTTTAACAAAATTTTAACAAGCATTACTTTCAGAAATTATCGAGCTATAAAATGAATCGATAGGCTGCGCGCTGCATTTGCTATTTGAGATGGAGCAAACAGCTCCAAGTAAGTGCGTGGTGCACTGGCAATCTGTACGTTCTGGAAAAGTCCAGAACGGCCATCCGGTACACGGCCGTCGGCCCGAAATGCGGCCGAGATGCGCATAGTTTTTGCATAATATGTCCCGTTTAAAGAGTGCATGAATAGTTTTAGCTTTATTGTTTTTCAGAAAGAAAGTTTTAGTTTATCTTTTAGTGATATGTAGAATATTCTGCCAGAAACAAGGATGTAACTTTAGACTCAATGCCAAAATAGCACATCAGTAGACTATGCTCCGCTAGTTTGTCTTGGTATTTAGGTTTTAACATAGAAGGAAATTCAAATTATTTTTTCATTAACAGTATTTCAGTCAAAGCCATCCCATCAATAAACAAACTTTCTTAAAGATATCTGTAATTCAGTATACCAAGAGAGAAACGCAGAGCTTCTTAACCTTGAAAACGACGTGAAACTGAAATCTGTGCAAACTTCCCAGTACTGTTATTGCACACCATAGTCACAGAGAGTTGAATTCTCTTTATTTAGCGACCAGCATTGCTTTGTTTGGAGAGCGTGATGAAGCTGGTCGGATGCTGGCAAATTACATCAAGTGGCAAGAGGCCAACGGGCAGGGCTACATATGAGTTCTATTTACAGAAATAATACCTATAGAGAGTTTTATGAGAAATGTTAAAAATCTGAATCAAAGGCAAGAGATTGTAACATTTTCTGGTGACCTAGATCTTCCAGCTTTATTGATAGAAGAGAAACACACTTGATGCTCCAATAACAACTTTATATGAGCAGCAAGTGTGTTTATTATACAAACCTTACCTGTAAGCAAGGCACTGGCTGAGATGGCTGAATTTTATGAGCACTTAATCTCGGAACTTGCTCCTCTAATGCTTCAAATGTACTTGGATTCACTTAAGAGGCTCACTCTCGCCAACACTCTCTCAAGCCCATCTCGGACCGTCTGTAATAGCCGTATCTTCTCAAACGTTTTTGTCAGTCGATTAAACGAGGTTGTGTCATTCCTAGTCCACCCTGATTCTGTGGGATTTATTCACCCCCGCTCCACGGATAATATACAATGTCTGATAGATGTAATGTGGTCTGTTATAATGTGTAATGTGGAAAGAAAACTGCCCCTATTTCAGCGGGGTTGAATGGGTCTATCTCAACTTGCTACACTTCATTTATAAAGAACCTGTGGGAGTTCCTGTAACAAAGAAATTCATTTCCATATACTGTGTACGTGTGGGGTCCATATGTCTAAAAAGCTCTGCTCTCTGCAGATAATATTTTGGTTAGCAATCCAGAAACCTCCATCCCTGCATTGTTACCTGTTATTAGCTGCTTTTCTAGATTGTCCCATCCAACCTGTCAGATATAATGAGGGTAAAAATGGGAAATGTAAAATGGACAGAGAGAGATGGGTACCCCTTCATTAGCAAAGGCTACTGTATTAAAGATGTATTTATTACATTTTGCAGTTACTGTCAGTGGCAACCCAAGTGACATATTTCCACAGGTTTAACCAGTTGTCTTTGGAATGGTAAATAAACTAGGATAAGTCTAAAACAACTCCAAAATCAGGTAGCTTGGGGAGACCAAACCTGCTACATTTACAGTTATGGCATTTAACAGATGCTTTTATCCAGAGCGACTTCCATTTCCTAACTACAGGGGACAGTCTCCCTGGAGCAACTTGGGGTTAAGGGTCTTGCTCAGGAACTCAGTGGTGGTATGCTGAAGGTAGGATTCGAACCCATGACCTCTTGGTCCAGAGGCAAGTATCTTACGCACTAGGCCGCCACCACCCCTGCAGCTAGAACATTATATACCCTACTCTTTCTTTAGACGGCTATCATTCAGCACACTTGCCCCAAAGTGCTCAGTCTCATCCCTTTAGAGTCTGAGGGTGCTTAAGGGTCCTCAGTTTTGACCCACTGCTGAACACAGCCTCTAGCATATGTTATAACCCGCCTACGTATCGGTAAATCCTCCTCTTATTGTAAGAAATGAGTGCGGAAGGGATTGCAGTGCTCAGTGACATTTACATAGGGCAGGACCTCGACTGACATGCTAAACAGTAATGGTGTTATGTGCAAAAGCAACCTTGCTGAAATCGTTTTTTAAATATCCCAAAGGCCCCCGGAATACAGAGGCTGCCTTCTTCAACATCTTCAGCTATGGTATTCTGAAAGACCCAGCCTCTGCTATTTATACTGAGAGGGTTCAGACAGTCATCAGTGGGCAGGAGACTGCTAGTGCACCACTGGATCTCCGCCCACACACAATTACAGACTGGCATCGACTTACTAGGGCGGCAGCATACCAACAGGTATCGTTCTCTACTGGGTAGGATTTACCAGGTTTTCTTCAACTGGAGAGATTTCTTCATTACATCCATTCCCCTTTAAACAAGCTCATAACTTAGCTTAATTACATGTGTACTCATATGCACAACCATCCACATGTGCTCGTTAGGTCTCAGTCAGAACCGAGCCTTTTTACCAGTAATTAGTTACATTTGTTCCCTCTCTCTTTTTGACAGTGTCCCAGTCCCCTGTTCTGTGTTATGTATATGTATGTTGTATTGTTTAAAGTTCCATTTCTAGACCATCTTACATATGATAAATTATAAGATAAGTTGACCGTTTATTAGTCTCACAGGTCTTAACTTGGCATTGTTACATCAGGATAGCCAATAGAATAAAAGCTATACAACACAATAGTATAATATAAAATACACTCTACTATATGTGTATATATAGTCCAGTTTATCAGCATCTCTATAAAAGGTCATTGTCAGTGTGGTCAGACAGATTCTCTCCCTCTCCCCCATGCTCTTTAAATAGCTTGACCTTCACCTCCTCCACTGAACTCAGCATAGATGACACGGGGTCTAGACTTCTGTTCAGATCTCATTCCTAGCTTTGTGTGCTGGACTGGCATTTGTTCTCCACACGACATACCAGACAAAGGAGGGGCTCTTTCCTGCATCTCTCCTGGTGGCGTGAAATCCTGGTTTAGCCTGCGTTCATGTGTTTCTCTGAAGTCATTCCACAGATTCCATTAGAACGTACGGCTTCAGTATGTTATTATCATCAGCCAAGCACTTAGGCTAATTCATTGGTTCATTGTGCATTTGGCTAATTATCACATTTAGCAGGAGACCATTGACATTAAAAACATAGTGCTGGCTCTATATAGATCTGGAAGGATGTCACACACATTGAAATATTTGCATTTATCTATGGACTTCCAAATGATCCCAATCCTAGTGATGAACGTCATTACTTAAACAATAGGATCCGCTAGGAAATGAACCCGACTCAATTAAAATATCAGTACGTCGCCCTTAATAGCACGAGCTGATGTCAGGCAGTCATTGTATGAAGCAGTTTAGGGGCTACAAGTAAATGAAGCAACCAGATGGAGGCTCGTAATGTGGCATCTGAGACACACACACACACACACACACACACACACATAATTAAGCCCTGAGTCAATGGCACCACATGTAGACAGTGAGCGCCTCATTGTGGAATTTTTCTCAGGAATGAGCAGCCAGCTAAGACTGGAGGTGGGTCAGTGCTCCTTTAAAAAAATGGCCAGGGCTGAGTCTCGTTTCTTTTCTCAATAGACTGGTGTGTAATCAGCTGAGACCATGTCCCAGCCTACTTTGTAGAACATCTCCCCACTCGTTTCCTCAGCTCCTTTTTTACAGGTGGAATGTCGACCATTCTGAAAGTGCTCAAACATGGGGTCTCTGGAGAGATTAAGCCATTAGAACCCTACCGAAACATAACAAAAGCGACCCAAATTAGTTGGATGAGATGTGTGAGGGATTAGGTTTAGAGCAGTGGAGAGCAGCCATGCGAGACAAATGATATTAATTTGATTCTGCGTAATTCCTGGGTGATCAGAAGATAAGACAAAGCCAGAAAATGTCTTGTGGGTACCAGTATAGACTTTCAACATGTTTACAGTGCAGCCTACGAAAACCAGTACTACCAAAACCAGTTGAAGTACAGTCTGCTCCTTCGTCACCTACGAACACTGGACAGTGTGTTAATGTGGGATGAGACAGGTTCCTTTGGGGGATTTGTACTTTCCTGGAAATGACTGAAATCACATACTTTTGTATTGATTATGTCACAATGTGCATTCTGAACATATAATGCATGTCATAAGTAATATTGACAAACTGGATGTTTCATTATAGGAAAAAATCATTCGTATTGTTAAATTAGACATTAACAGTGCAGTGTCAGTGCAGTGTGTGACATGTTGGAATATTCACATTTTGTTGCTTTGCAGCCTGAACTGAAAACACACACAAAAACTATGTTCCAGCTGTATTTACTGAATGCAACCTATAACATCCAACTGTTAGCAATAGTTTAGAAAAAAAATGAATTAAAAAAAACAAAATAATTGAGAAGGATAAAGGATCACTACTTGCTAGAAATACTCCTTCTCCTTTGCACACACACCAAGCTAATTGGCTTCTACCTGTAATCAGTTCTTTTATATACCCACTGTGTTTGTGTATGTGTGTGTGTGTGTGTGTGTGGACATATGTATTGTCTGTGTATAGTGTGTATTATGAACATTTCTTGAAGGAAAGTATCTTGATATATTTTTGCCATATTAGCCATTTTGTGTCCTCATTTAAAACATGGAGCCAAATCTATATCATTAATTATCCAATGCATCATTAAGGAGTTTTTGTGTGAAGACTGTTACTGCTGATTAGTCGTCTCACTTTTCTATTTTCACTCCACTTGAGTTTTTATCTTTTTTAAAGTTTTGGCCTTCAGATTCATACTCTTAATGAAGCCGGTCATGAATGTCTGTGTGTTAACACTAAGATCAGTTGTAAGTTTTTTTTTCCGGCAGCTCTCTGATCGGAGAGCTCAACAAAAACCTGAGTCTGTGGACGATATCCTTTTTCTGCACAGTAACGGAAAGTAAATGTCCGCATGCATACATGAATACTGACCGACAGGGTGAGGTTGTTTTTTTTTTTTCATTAATATTTGTGTAGAAAAAAAACTTTTTTCTGTACAGTAACCAAATAACATAGTAGGCTGTGGTACGTTTGTGATCATTGGGTTCAGATAGGTATTTTTTTCATAATTAGATAATGTTAAAGATCAATTGTAAGTTGATTTTTAAGCGCCGGGAGCGGGACGTGAAGTGGAGTTCTAGACAAGCCAGTTTGTTTTCTGTCAGAGTGCTGCTGCACCCTGTGCCAGCTAGAGGATTTTTAAAAATATGTATAGTTGTAGCGAGGAATACCTTTTTCTATTTTTTTCTTCATGTGTTTGGTAGCTGTCTGTTGTGAGATTTGTCCTAGCCCACAAGTAGAGGTTTGGAGGATCAGAAGCAGACTGCAGAGGTGACCTGCTGGGGCTAAAGTCTACGCGACCCCCTTCCTGAAAGGAACGTGAAGAGCTGTGTTGTGTTTCGGGGTGATTCGCGAGGTAGGGGTTTACAGACCCTAAGCCATGAGGTTGAGAAATGCGATTGTACTATGCAGTGTCCTCCTGAACGCTCGTCTTTTTATGGACATTTTTGTCTCTATTATGTTTCATCATTGCATTGAATACATATGTGAATTTCTTCTTTATAATTTGATTTATTTTGGCAGCATCAGTGGGCAAGTGGGTACACATGCAGTTTTGCTCACTAATGCAACTGCCATTATTACACGTGTTTTCACATGAACAAGCACCACTAAGGGTGGTCTTTGGGTGGCATTATACTTGCTTTTAATCACACACATTTATGTGCAAAGCAGCTTAAAGTGTGTGTAAAGTGACTGTTTTGTCATGCGTGGACACACCACAGCACACCATGTTAACAGCACAAAATTCTTCTCTGCATTGAACCCATTCACCAAGTGAAAGCAGCGGGTAGCCAGGGACCCAGAGCCCAGGGAGCAGTGTATGGGAATGGTATCTTGCTTAAGGGTACGCCAGAGGGGCCACTAGCCAGAGTCCTGCAGCAGGTCAGGTACCCGTTGAAAAGTTGCTGTGCAACGGATGCATTGAATCGTCCCTAAAAATTCAGGGGTCGGGTGTGGGGGGTAAAATGAACTGAATGCAGGCGGATAGCGGATGAGAAGCAAAACTGTATTATTTTCATGTCTAAATTACCATGACCACACCGCAATTTATTTTCAACATGGAAGGAGCATGCAAAAACGTCTCCCAACCTGGCAGTGATTGTGCGGAACGTTCTCTCCATCCAAGCATAGAGTGCTGCCAGTGAGAGAGATTTTTAGTCGGCTGGATTTGTGACTCAAGAACGGAGAACTCATCATAAACCTGGGACTGTGGACGCCATCCTTTTTCTGCACTGTAACAGAAATTAAATGTCCGCATGCATACGTGAATATCGATCGACAGGCTGAGGTGTTTTTTTTTTTTTCATTATTAGCCTATTATTTGTGTAGTGCTCTGATACATAAAATAAATAAATAAATTCTGCGCAGTAACCGAATAGTATAATGGGCCATGGCGTACAGAAATAATGTTTATGATCAACAGGTTCAGTTAGGGTTTTTTTTTTGGTTATTAGATTATTATTTATACAAGAAAAATGCACAGGTTGTCAGGTGCAGGTCAATAGAATCGTGTGGGTTAGGCGCACTTCAGCGCACTTTTCATTTTGCTAATGTGATGTTCAGAGCTGGTGCAAGTTTACAATGAAGCGCTTTGATTTGAATGGTTTTAGCTTGTGTCTGATTTATCGCGGGTACGGGCGGGACGTGCGGGGCTCTGAAAGTGGACCCATGCAGGACTCTGCCCCTAGCAGTCCTGGGATTCGAACCCACAACCTTGTGTTAACAGGGCCAACTCCCTACCACCAGCTGCCCAGCGCATCCTGCATTCATTTGAAACATGTAGTACCAATGTGAACAGTGAAGGCAGTATGAACAAACTATGAACTGTTTCTGCTGTTTTCTCACTAAACAGCCATCTGAGCTCCTCAGCTGTTATAGTCATTGTAGATCATGTGCTGAATCAGAACGAGTAATCAAAGTGGACCATCTCCCGCCTGCAGGGACTGTTTTGGCTCTGACCTGCCTCCTAGTGGATATAGCTTTCAATCCACTAGATAGACAAACGCTTTGCAGATGAGTATGTGAACAGTGTTGCTCATGTAGCTGCTGGGTATCTACACATGCACAGCAAATATTGTGTCCAGGTGTAATTCTGACTGGTGCAAGAGTGTAAAATCCACTTTTTAAATGGTCTTAGCTAAAGTCAGAAACAGGACAGTCACAGAAGAGTCTTAGCCACAACTGACTGAACGCTGTCTTCTGTCATGTTGGATGAACTCACAGGTTATCAGTTGGGTTCAGATAAGGGGATGGGATGGCTGTTGCAAAAGTTTCTGTGGTCAGTGAGCCAATTTTTATGGACCTCAAGGAATGCTTTGCATCGCTGACCTCCTTAAACCCAGTTTTAGCCTCCTGGCAAAGGCGGCCAGATTTTGTTCTTAAATGGAATTGGAGTCCGTGGTGCCTACTACTCTAAACAAGATTCCCACAGACTTCGGAAACAAACCAGAACACAGCATACGAATAAGGGGCATGTGCCTCACTTCATATTTATAATCTTGTGAAACACAGTCATGCATGGTCACTTGAGTCTATAAAGACTCTATAAAGTCTATAAAGACCAAAATATCAAGTAAAAACAGGTGTCATTAAATGAGATGTTTAGATTGCGTTAGATTTCCAGTGCTAATTTTAATTACAGATTTTTGAGTTTAGGATCAAGCTGGCCAGTGACTGGGACAATCTAAAAGGACCAGAGGGTGCAGTAATACACTACTGAGATTACATCAGTCGAAAACTCCAGCATGCATGTATACAGTTGTGAATTTTTTACAAATTGCACACTTTGTTTATTTTGTAAGTGGAAAAAAGTGAACACAACTTCCTTGTAACTGCTTTGTGAACACTAATCTTGGTCATCGTGTCATTTTCATAAGTGAGTCATACTGTGTCCTAAACAACATTAACATGTCTGTGCCTCCGTAATGAACCAAGAGAATATTTGTAAGTGATTTTGATACCTTTACACACAAAAAAAATTGGATGTAGTGTTTAATAGTAACCATATCCTTGTAGCTTTAAACTCTAAAGTAAAGAGAAAATATTGTGCCTCTAACTCTTGGCTGTTATCCAGATGTACAGCAGGCACATTTATTTATTTTTTTTTGCAAAACTATTGCTTTAATGCAGGAGGTGGAATGAAAAGAATGCCTCGGAACACCTGCTCTAAGAACTAGGTTGGAACTTACATAGTAGACTGAAGCGCTGTCAGTCAGTTGAGCTCAACAGTTGTCGTAGAGTCACCCCAGTTATGTCAGTCTACTTGCTGTGTCCTATAATCAGTTTTGTCTTTCCTAAGGTACTGGCTGACCAACAACGTCCACATCAAGCGGCCCACCACGGGCCTCCTGATGTACACCATGGCCACCCGCTTCTGCGACGAGATCCACCTTTACGGCTTCTGGCCTTTCCCTCGCAACTCTGAGGGCAAACCGGTGAAGTATCACTACTACGACACGCTAACGTACCATTACACGTCCAGCAGCAGCCCCCACACCATGCCCCTGGAGTTCAGGACCTTGAGCATGCTCCACAGACAGGGGGCCCTGAGGCTGCACACAGGGACATGCAAGCCCCCCACCTGATCACTGGAAGCTCTGGTGGGCTGTGCTTGAGGGTAAATGAACAGTGAGTGAGTGACCATTTGAAAACACGCAGGATATGGGTCAAAAAGAGTCGGAGCGTAAACAGCGAGAGCCTGCTGATGACGGACCGTGAGATAAACTGCTCAAACCGAACGCGTCAGGCTTCGGAAAATATCGCCTGGCTCAGTCCGAGAGTGCGCCGTATGTAACGTAGGAGAAGAGGCTGTAAAGGTCATTAGAACGGCTGGAAAGGTCTTCTAAAGGTCATTAGATGTTTATTTTCGTCCATTTTCTGCATGCTTCAGTTGGATACGTCTCAAAACATGATTCTTTCACCAGGAGGCAATTACAGGCCATTTGTATCTGGAAGCTCCTGCAAATAGAGGATGTCATGACTCATTTTTGTGGTAAGAAGGTTATGTGCAAAATTCAGATCACGTTTGCCTTTCTTTGCCCTTACCTGCTTGTAATTTGTCAAAATGAATGTGATTGGATGTGTTTCTGCTCATCAGGGAAATGGTCAGGGCTGCGTTTCGTGAAAAGCTTCACAGCTCATTCACAGCTATGACTGTTGAAACCAGGCTCCTATGTGCTGGGATGAAATATGATTGTAATCAACTGAATGTCTAAGTGTTGCCTCTGAAGTCCAGATGAAGCTGTTTTTGGGGTTGCAGGGTGTTAGTTTGGCCACAAGATGGAAGCACATCAATGAAACAAGGAATCCAGGTAGAGTGCCGTCTATTTGGTATTTTATTTCATTGCCTGTTTTGCTGTTAAAACGGTGAGAATGTGAAATATCCAGACTTAAAGGTAACGAGTCTGGAAGCTGCTTTAATAGAATAACTCATTTTATATAACTGTTGCACGCTGTCTAATTTACAAAGGACATTCCCTCATACTTGAATTCAGGTTAGAGTGGAGGGACGTATGGGTTACGAAGCTTAAACTGTGACTATAAGCAGCTGTGGGAGGTTTGTGGAAGACCCTGGTGTGGGCTACACAAACAAGACCACAAAGACACTAGCTCTTAGATGTACAGTGTTACTTAAGATACCAGAGGAATGTGTACAGAGCTAACAGAACTAACAGAAGTCTAATTCCCAGACGGGCTTTTCTTTTTTTTTTTTTCGTATGTACTGCAAGGCGGCAGGCAGAGCCATTCCCTGCTGTTATGCAAACGTGAAGGAGATACTGCAGTCAAATGTGGAACACGCCCAGCTGTTCACACAAACCCGTGCTTACACAAGGATGGCTGACAGCAGAGGGCCCTTAGGGACTTCCACTGTGACTGCGCTCTCCATACCTGTGCTCCAGCTGCCAGCTTTAAGTTAGTGGCGCAGGGAGCGAGTTCAGAACGGCTCGAGCCCTCTCAGAATGTGTCATTTCCGTGTGCGGTGTTTGTATTTCATTTACACTAAACCTCATCCTTAAAGGCTTGTTTTAATAAGGTGTTTGGTGTTTGCGGTTCTTAAGAAAGTCTCTGTTTTTCCATTGAATAAATTTGTCAATTAATCCGTTCAGTAGTTTTTAATTAAAACGTATTATGCTCTTGTGTGTATGGTCCATATGGGAGACAGTTTATTTATTTGTTTCTTTTTCTCTAACGTAACGCAGATGCCAGGATGTTGGTGGGGGGGG
>JBBPCX010000018.1:2126148-2155206 GCA_037974365.1 Hydrocynus forskahlii | reverse complement strand
TATAAACTTACGAATATATATATATATATACACACACATACATACACATGTATACACACATTATATATATATATATATATATATAAATCTCACACACTTTAGAGCGCAGGAGAGGAAATGAAAGGAAAGCGCCCCGGTCCTGGAAAGATGAGCTTTAGATCTGAATGTAGACACCTGAGGAGGAAAAAAAGAATTGCCCTCTAAACATGCAGAGTGATGGCTTCAAATACACCGTTGTATCGTCATTTTGACATTTCCCACATTTATTGCGCGAGTCACAGTGAAGAGGAGAGGTAGGCCTACAACAGACTTAGACACTATTGGCCTCTGGAGCACAAGCAAGGCGATAAACCACAAAACTTTACTCCTGCAGAGACACATTTTGTCCTGCAATTAACCTGTAAATATTATTAGTTTTCTTCACAACAAAGCAACAACGTGCGTGTAAACTGATTTATCCACAGACACATTTCCATTTTTCAGTATTGTTATATTGTTATTTCTGCTCAATCTCTTCACTGTACAGGACTCTGGACCAAATAAGGTCATTAAAACTAATGCTCATCACATTCCCAGGTTCATTGTATCAATCCTGGTAGGGCTGCTGAACAGGTTTTGTGTTTTTGAAACCTGTTTTCATGAAGAAGGAGAGACAGGGCTGTACAGCACTTGGCCAAATTAACAACAGGGCTGCAGCTGAGGCGAGTCCTGGACTTGAACAAAGGAAGCTGCAGCTCTCCAGTGTGCTTAGATGTCTGCAGTCTAAGAAATTCAACTAGGAAGCCTGTAGTTCTTAATTTAGACCTCTTCCACCCGGCCACTGGTCTTCTGTTGTTCTTTTGTTGTTTTTGTATAGAATTGCTGTAAACTTTTGGGAACTCGTCTTTTCTTTACAGTTAAGTGGTATAAGAAAACGAGGGTGAAAACTGGAGTTACCATCTAAATACTTTAGGTAACCAAAGAGACGTGGTGTATTGTTGAAAAGATAATTTTGTAGCATAATCTTCAGTTTAGTCTACTACACTACTCCTACTGGCTTCTAAATTACCAAAAGGTTATTTGTTAACAGCTGACACTTATTGTTATATTAGTGTATAATAATAATACATTATCGTCATCATCGTGGAGAATAGTGGTATGGTCTTGTAGGCCACACCACAAGTCCAGCTGTCCAGAACTACTACTGAGACAAATAAAAACAGAAAAATGTCCTACTACTATTAAAATGCAGTAAGCTATCTGAGGTTTGTTAAAAACCTGCCTAATATGCGGTTGTTCCTCCACATGCCGCCAAAACAGCTGCAACCCGCCGAGGCATGGACTCCACAAAACCTCTGAAGGTCTGCTGTGGTATTTGGCACCAAGATGCGAGCAGCAGATCCTTTAAGTCCTGTAAGTTGGGAGGCGTAGCCGCTGCAGATCGGATTTGTTGTTCCAACGCATCCCACAGATGGTTGATAGGATTGAGATCAGGGGAACACGGAGGCCAGGGTAACATCTTGAACTCTTCGTCATGTTCCTCAAACCATTCCTGAACAGTCTTTACAGTGTCGCAGGGCACGTTGTCCTGCTGAAAGAGGCCATTGCCATCGGGGAATACAGTAGTCATAAAGGGGTGTACTTGGTCTGCAACCATGTTTATATAGGTTTCGGGCGTCAAACCGACGTCCACATGAATGACTGGACCCAGAGCTTCCCAGCAGAACATTGCCCAGAGCGTCACACTCCCTCCGTCGTCTTTTCTTTCTACAGCGCCCCCTGGTGCCATGACTGCCCCAGGTAAACGGCGCACACGCACCCGGTCGCCCACGTGTTGCAAAGTAAAACGTGACATGTCAGACCACACCACCTTCTTCCATTGCTCCGTGGTCCAGTCCTCACGCTCGCGGGCCCATTCCAGGCGCTTCAGGCGGTGTGCAGGGGTCAGTGTGGGCGCTCTGACCTGTCTGCGTCTACGCAGGCCCATACTCAGCAGGGCTCGATGCACCGTGTGCTCGGACACGTTCTTCCCATAACCGGCATTGAAAATTTCCGTGACCTCTGCCACGGTGGCTCTTCGGTCGGTTTGGACCAGACAGGATAGCCTTAGTTGCCCGCCAGAGTCGATGAGCCTTGGGCGCCCGACACCCTGTCGCCGGTTAGTGGTCTGCCCCTCCTCGGTCCATTGCCGGTAGGTCGTCACCACTGCAGAGCGGGAGCACCCCACGAGCCGCGCTGTTTGGGAGATGCTCTGACCCAGACGTCTGGCCATGACGATCTGGCCCTTCTCAAAGTCGCTCAGGTCTTTGGCCCGTCCCATGTCTCCCAGGTCCAACAGAACCAGGAACACTGTTTCGCCTCAGGGTCTGCAGTTAAGTTGTCACCAGGAACACTACCTGTTTCGCTTCACTATCTACAGTTAAGTTGTCAACAGGAACACTACCAGAAGCAGGGTCTTGCTTCAGGGTCTTCAGTTAAGTTGTCTCCGGGAACACTTTCAGAACCACTACGAGAGGCAGGGTTTGCTTCAGGGTCCTCAGTTGTTCCCCTCTGTGACAGAACCTTGCAGTGATGTCCTCTGAGCTCAGTGCATGCCGGTGTGATCGAATGCCAAAATGGACGGCCTCCTTCTTCTACCCAGAATGCTAGAGCCTGAGGAAGCTGTGCGCGTGGTGACGCCAGAGCGCGAGGCCCGGCCCCCCTGTCCTCGCGCGCGCTCGCGTGGAGAGAGGAGCTCAGAGCGCGCGGAGGGACGGGGCGGATAGACGCACAACCGGGCGAGAGGCTCTTCTCTCCAAAAAAACAAACCAATTCTCGACGAAAACCACCATGTCTTCGGCTCCAGACGCATCCGCCGAGCTCCTGTACCGGACCTGGGTAAGATTTCCCTTAGAGAGCTGGAGAGGGCTGCGTTTCACAGGAGCTCCAACATGGAGGAGGACGGAGACGGTTGGAGAGGCTGGTGCGAAAATGGCCACGACGGGGCCAGCGCCAATGAGCCAGGACGACTTTCTCTCGGTAAAAAACAACAAAATCAGCTCGAAAGATGTCTGAAGTTGATCAGAAAAGTCTAGTTTCGCGGAGAGGCACAGGCTGAGCGTTTCAAATTCGACCAAGGACGAGAGGAAAGCAGTTTTTCCACCGACTACGCATTTTAAATTGGGCTTTGTCCTTGAAAGGACACCCGTCCACGTCAGGGCTAAATAGGCACAAAAAAATAAGTTAAAAATGATAAAAACTCGACGTTAAAAATACAATTCGATGTCCTCCATCTTAAACAGAGCGTTTGAAGAGGTGTTGTGATGTTTTAAGTGTGTTTTTGTCGAAAAGAGTCTTTTCATTATTTTTTTATTTATTTGCAATGTATTACCTAATGCAAAATTGCCATTTTCCACCCAAAATGTCGTTTGTTTTGACAAAACATGTGAATGACTGTGAATCTGTGTAGACATTGTGTCATTTAGAAGCAGATTGTAATTTTTTTTGTTTTTTATTCCTCCATATACTGCATTATTTGCATAAAATTGATTTGTTCTTATGTATTCCTACTTTTTTGATGCTTTCATTTCTTGTTGACCATGTACAGACTGTATAACCAGTTCCATTTGTTGTGCTTTTAAGGTTTCTGCAGTATTTTTTCGATGTTAAATAATAGGGTGTTGGCTTTTAACCCTTTGTGGTGCAGAAAAAGTGCTTTTATTCTTCTGCTATTTCACAAATGTCTGTTTTTGACTTTCTTTTTCTTTCTCTTGATATAAACTGTGTGTGGATTTTTATTTCTTGATTGTGTAGAGTCCAGATTGTTAAAAGCCTCTAAAAAATAATTAAAATGATAGGAAATGTGAATTATACACCGACAAGTTCAACCAAAGATTTTCTTCTGTTGTCTACATCAGGAAACTGCATGCAAAACATTTGAACAGTCTTCATATATGTAAAGAAATAGTGTTAGGTTTCTTATTATCTATTTAAATGTTTAAATTATGGAGATAACATTCTCAAAGGATTTGTGCACGAAGATAGTTCATGGAAACTAGTCTTTGTGTGAACAGTATGTGTATATATATATATATATATATATATATATATATATAAACTTGCTCTTATAAATCGGGCAAAAATAAAACAGCTTTTCATGAAATGATTTTAATGCTGGTTGACCTCACACATTGATGTTGAAATGTTTTGGTATTACACAGACATTTAGTAATTTAACATGAATTAAAAACTGAATCTCATTTCTTATGTTTAATCTGTTGATTGATTCAGATATGATTAACAGGCTTTGCTCAGTATATTTAACTGCAAAATCATTCATATCTGTTTTGTTACCCTGTGTACAAAACACCCCAGTAGCTAAGAATGTGGTAAACTAATTATTTCAAAATCTTCTTTACAGGCATCAGAGCAACTGGACAAAACATGATGGAACGATAATCCGTTTCAAACGTTGACAATGTAAGTTATTTTATAACGTATAAATAATTTTAGTAACCACTAGGGTGTGCTCGAAATCATAGAATGCTAAATGTTTATTTTGGTCTTATTCAGAATTTGCTTTTTGTCTTCAAGGGACCCTAGTCTGCATAATTGGAAAGATGGATGGAGAGAAGGAGGGGAAGAATTCCTGTAAGTATTTGACTCATAGGAATACATAGACATTAAACAAAATTAGTTCCACGGGTCAGATTTGACTGACGTCGAGCTGTGGATACTTATGACTGTTGACTTGAATTTTGGCAATTAATGCCATAAAAATATTTTTTTTAACAATCAGAAGAGAAACGCGACACAATCGTGTTGTATCAAACCGTGGTTATAGCTACCATTTGTGACAAACAACTGTAAACAAATTATGTATTTGCTTAACACAATAATGAGTATTCCTGGGTATCGCGCAAATTTGAATCTTCCATTTGGGTTTTGGTGCGTATGTATGTACCAGAGCTAGTCACTAGCTATCAACTAACCTCCACAGTGGGCTGGGCCAACTTGAAAATGGCATCTAAAGATTTGGTCCTTGGTCCTAAATGGGTTTTGTAGCACATTATAAGCAGGGTAATGATACCAAATTAATAGGAAAATGCAGAGCCTTGTCGACTTTGTTTACGTAACAATTCGTAGGTCTGCAAAGTTTCTAAACCAGCTTTTCTTTTCTAAGCTATCGTGAAAATCTACTTTCAATACATTTAAGAATGATGGAAAATGGTTTTGAATCTTTTGAATCTTTGTCAGCAGCGATAAATCGGTACTACTAAGTAGGCTGGGCTCCCTACATACGATTTGAAAGGGGTTAGTTATACGTGGGTACGGGGTAACAGAACGTCCTTTACCAGATGAAAGCTTGGTGTAAATTAAATAGAGAGAAATCAGTTTATATATTGCTGTCACACGGAAAAAGTTCCTACAATTAGAATCCTTGTCAATGTTTAATTGTAGTTTTGTTTGCCGCAATTTTCTACTTAGCTGTTTTAAGTGAAAGCAGTGTTTCGTAGCATTGTTGCTCATTTGGGAATTTGCGGTCAACATCCAAACCATTTTACGCAGTTTAATATTTGAGTATGCTTGCGGCAATACAGTTCGACTTTCACAGAATACTTAGAAATATTTATTGACATCACAGTTCACATGGGATAAATATAATAGAAATCTATTACTAGTGCTCCTTTTACTGAAGGTAAAGGCCATAGTAACTCTTAAGGAAGCGTGAGCACACAATTTGGTTAAATTACTCAGGATGGATTTGGACAAGATTTAAGTTGCTGGGAAACATGCATCTTCCCATGTAAAACAAATTCCCTTTGAATAGTACTTAGGGCTACTATTTTCGTAACAGCAATCTACACATATGTTGCCACAAAACTAATAATTTATAATTTATGGACTAGTAAACCTATTGTGCAAGATTAAAGGTTTTAAGATTGTATTGGTTGAATTGTCATACACCTACATTCATTTTGAACATTGAAGACTATATTGTTCGCTTACAGCTTCTTGTGCAGTTTAAGAAATGTAATTTTTTCAGTATTTAATAATAGTAAAACTAGCTTGCTTAAACTTTTACATTATGACTGCTTTGTATTTTGGAAGTGCCTTCTGAATTAGCATTAATCGGTTTTGACCGAGATCTAAACACGAGTGAAACATTTCAACCAAACATACCACTATACTCAACTAAAGTATACTAAAGTTTTCCGTTGGCAAGATGTCCTAATAGATTTTAAGGTGTTGCTACTGTACAAAATGTTCATGAAAATACAATGAAAATATCCAAGGTTACTGTAGGCCGTTTCTTTAATATATAAAAAACTGTTATTTCAGTGATTTGTTTAAGATACCTCCAGCTTTTTCTTCAGTTGCTAATGCCAGTGACATTTCAGATCAAACTGTAGCATTGATGTCCTGCTTCAATCAGATTTCACATTACTTCAATGTCAGCAACTCATTTCATTTTAGAAAATTCCATTCTTTACCATCTAAAATTGTACTACTTTCTTATATATACACTTTTTCTTCTATAAAGGTACCATGTATTAATTAAAAATATTAATGCTGGGCAGCCATTAAATTTTTAATCGCGACTAATTGCATCGTTATACGCAAAATTCAATAATGAATTCAAAAATAGTGAATAGCGCTTTTTTTTTTTTTAAGTACTGCTATATGAACAAAAGTGCAATAACATTTGGTTTGCAAACACTTTAAACAAATAAGTTGCTTTTTAACAGCAGTGTTAACACGGCTACGAAGTTGCAGTTAAACTATTTCTTGTAAATCTCAACTTAAACATTAATGTAATCAAATATAAAACCAGAGCTATTTGACAATGGCAGGACATTAACCTCCATGCGATAATGCGTTAATTTGCCCAGCCCTAAAAAATATTTATTCATATTTTGTCTTTGAGCACTAACTAGCACAAATTCATTGTTTGTGAATACTCTTGGATAATAAGTTGTAACTAACAAACAGTACTTCATCACCTTCTCAATACTTGGGCTTTGCATCCATAATGACTATTTGAATAGTTAATTCATCTTTCAACGGTTTGTGTTGTAAAGTAAATTAAAGTTAAGATGGGAGTGGTGTCTGGGTGTGAATCTTTTCACATCAGAGTTGTAATGCTCCACCCAAGTTTCACTTGCGTAATTATGTGTAACTATTGAAGAAAGCATTATGTACAATTAAAAAGCATAAGGTACAATTTAGAAACAAATAATTGCATAGACATATGTAGTTGAATGGCCTAGTGGTTAGGGCGTTCGCCCTGCAGTCCGAAGGTTGTGGGTTCGAATTCCAACTGCTAGTGTCACCATTGAGGTACCCTTGAGCTCCCCGGGTGCCCCTCATTGGTGGCAGCCTACTGCTTCACTTAGTGAATGGGTTAAATGCAGAGAAAGAATTTCACACAGTGTTCTGTGCTGTTGTGTGTTCACATGTGACTATAAGGGTTAATAAATTAAATTAAATTGATTAATAAAGTCATGATATCAGAACTGACAGCATTAGTTATTCACTTTTAATTATGGTTTTGAAACATACAATGTTTTTAGTGCTGTCAGTTATTTCATTAACATTGCTAATATCCTACATGCTACTGATGTGTTTCTGTAGTTTATCCCTCTAGACCATCCTTATTTCAAGCACCAGCTATTTGCATACTTTAATAGTGCTTTGTATATCGGAGTCTCATTCAAATACAGCTTTTAAATGAAAAGTCCCATTGATTGCTTTCTTAATAAAACCAACGGTTCCAGCTTTTACCACACACACACTCCTTTTCCGCCAGCCAAGTGTATGGATTTTTTAATTCTTTAAACCTTGGTTCCATCTGACAGAACAGGCTTCATTTCACAGTTTTGTGCGGAATCAGTTGTATCATCAATGGAGGGTGTTGCACAATGAAAACAGTAGTAACTGGATGACCAGATTGGCACTTGGAATACTTTGTTCTTTGTTTAATTGGCAGGCCACTGGATGACCCCCACACAAAACATTTGTCCTTTTCTTCCTCTCCAAACTGTAAAATGACCCACCCACTGATGTCATCAGGGTTTGCACTGGAAAAGCAAGCTTGTGTTTCTAGCTGAGAATTGACCTATTTAAGCTCCAAATCAATTTATTTTTGGTGGAAATGCTCCAAATGGTTCAATGTTTGGTGCACCACCAAGATATGTTGAATCTGCAGTATCATTTTCAAGAACACACCAATGATGTCTGAAATATCAGTAACATTAAGTACTGAAGGATGCCTTCGTCTGACCTCACAGGACAGCATTTGCGGGAGAGTTACTGATAAATAAATGAGCAGAAAACTAACAAAAGCAATAGCAAAGTGCACTTGCCCCTCAAAGCAAGCTGCAGCGTAGCATGATGAGTGTGAGAGGCTACAGTCACATTGCCTGTATTCATGCGATTTAATGATCATGCGTATGTGGAAGTAATCTTAATGTGAATCCTATTTCTAATGAAGGTTATTTTATCTATTTATTGCCAAAACAAAATGCACTGTTAAACATTATTATTTTATGTATTTCTTCTTACTCTTTATATGGTTTGTTGAACCAGACAGTCATCTCCAAATACCCAAATAAATCTGGCTTTACAATATTTACAATACTGCGTAAGGGTCCATGTAATTGTAAGAGAAGAAAACAATACCAGTCCAGTCATTAGCAACATTCTTTTAGAATATATAGACAATACTCAGGAAGCATGAGTTCAGTAACTATAAATGCAGTCAAATGCCTTAATACCCTGAATCCCAAATTGGGATGGAATAATGACTTAAAAAAATGCAACATAGCATTATGAGAGGCTACAGTCATAGAATTAGGAACCATTGACTATTCATGTGATCTTATGGTCACACTTATGTGGAAGTAATGCTAATGTGAAAGTACATCCTAATGATAACATTTTCTACTCATTGCCAGGACAAAATGCACTGCTTTTAAAATAGAAACAATTTCTAAATTCGAACAAGTACATCTTGATGAACTACATTAACTACTGTCACTACATAAACTACTAATCATTTGTCATTCCTAATTAATAATATAAGCACCTTTCTAAATTCAGTTTGGAGTTCTCACATGCTTCCAATTGTAATGACACATAGCAATGGATAGCATGTCAACTATTTTTATGATGTACTACATAATAAAAGTATTGTCTTACTGTGATACTTATTTTTCTATCCATCTTGAAATCAAACAGTGGCAACCCAGCTGCCAAGCAATGTGTACATTTTTTTTTACTTCATTATGATTTTATATATTTCTTCTTACCCTTTATATGGTTTGCTGAACCAGTCATCTCCAATCGTTTTAATACCTTTTATTATTATTGGAATTATTCTAAAAGAACAGTTAAAATTTGATACCCAAATAAAATCTGGTTTTACAATATTTACAGTACTGTGTAAGGATCCATGTCATTTTAAGAGAAGAAAACAATACCAGTCCAGTCATGGGTTCATTAACTATAAATGCATTCAAATAACTCAATACCTTTTCATTCCAAATTGGGGTTGAATAATTTTTCAAAATCAAATGTAGTTTAATCAGTAGCGGCAGTCATGGCATATAGCAAAAATTGTGACATGCAAAAGAAGCTTTCTGACCTCTTCTTATAATAATGTAAGAAGTTATAAAAATATGTAAAAGAAGTGGAATTACATAGTGAAGCATTGGGGTCTTTCCAGCATACCAAACATCCCCCCAAAAATACAGGTCACTTAATTTCAGTTACTATTTCAGTTACTTGTATTTGTTAGTGTTTAGGTCCTTAAGTGGACATTCCTGATGCGTCCTTACTTTTCTTACTAGTCTCACAGTGTGATGAACATGTAGAGGAGTGAAACAAGTGGCAAACTCTGGGGACTGTAATCCACTAGTAATTACTAGTTTGCAATTTTTCTTGATTCAAAGTCCTCAGTTGTACCATGTTATCCCATGAAAATTACAGGAGCACTGTGAATTCTTGCTTTTTAGTTGCCGTCCTCTTAGACTAAGTGTTATTTCTTTTCTCCTTCCATTAGAAGAAACATGCCTGAGGACATCACCATGTGTGTGCTTAGAAAAGAAGGCAACTCGGTAAGTCCCAACATTTTTTCCTATGTTCCTGTGGCACGTTACCTCATGTGTCTGTCATTGAAGCATAGCGGTGCACACTCTCATTTGAAACTAGGCTAGGAGAAGTGGGGTGATGGGTAGTCTGACTCTGAAGGTTAACATGAGCTGAAGAGTTTATTACCAGATATCTGTGCGACTGCTGTCATAACATAAGCAATTTCCTCCAGGATTAGTAAAGTTTTCTGATTTGTTATATGTTCACATAAACCAAAAACCAAACAAAAAGTTCTCAAGAAGCTGTGAATTTTGGAAGGGAAGACACCATTCATAAGGAATGGCTTGGTTTTACCTTTCCTGTTGGCCTTGATCTTTAAAGGATTTTCTTCTGCTAGTCTACGTTAATTATTTTCTATGCAGTCTTACGACTACATACATTTTCAACATGGATGCTTCCTTTCTTCATATTTGCTTTGCTGCTTGTCCTCTTGGGGCACTGCCCTACCTCTTGAAACGGATCTTATTCCTCGTGGGAACCTTGCATCAGACTGATGACGTCCCTTAACGTAGGCCCTGTTCTGCGTTCTTGTTGCATTTTTCACATCATCTTGGCCCTGAGCTGCCATGACTTTCCTTTGACTGGCAGTATTCATTCTTCTGAGATGGATTATTCTCAATTTTAACATGAACCGACTTTCGCACGACAACATCATCTTATTCCCTTTGGGTATATTGTGCAGTTACCTTAATTGCTTTTGTTTTGATTACTATAGTTGTACACCTGTGTTACTCTACAGGTGCTATGATTTATTCAACATTTATTCAGTCTGCATAAAAGTGTTATTACTATGTAACGTTATCTTCAAGTATTCATGGAAGAAAATGACATTATGTGGGATGCCACATAATGCATCAAATTACTATTCGCCCCCAGTGGTTGGGCCTTTTCAGGGTTTTAATCGATATGGATTTTACTTGATTGCTTAATTGATACTGATAGAGTACAAAATGTGTACAGGATCAAACACCCTGTCAAGTACATGTTAGCAAATACTCAACAGAATTTGTTGTATAGCATAGTTTACCATTCTGTGGTTGTGGGTTGTGATTGAAGCATTTAGTTTTCTTTAGTTGCAGTAACAAAAACAGTATTACATGAAGCTTCAAGTTTTTGTAAAGTTTGACTCCAAATATTTTATTATGGTGAATGCATTTTATTACCAGATTAAAGCTGATGTTGGATTGTTGGATACTAGCAATTGGTTATTAAGCTGTGTAGAATCAACTTTTTCATATCAAAGTGGACAAAATGCCTAGAAATTAAATTCACAAGCTGTCAGTCAGTTAGTTAACCAGTTCAATACATTTGTTGATTAAAGATCAGCTTTATTCGGAGAGTGTGCACCTTGAAGTTTACAAGGAAGTCTAAGTAACTTTGGGTTTTAAAAATGCTTTGTTAAAAAAAAACAACAACATGAGTCATTACGTCATACAAAGCTATTACGTGATCAATAGTATTTCTGAACAGAATATCTTAACAGTTCAAAACAGTACAACTTTTCCGGGAATTCTGCATCAGAAATGCTTCTCCAATTAACAAACACAATAGTTAATTTTTTTAAAAGATGAAACATTTATTTAATATTACAGTAATTGATTAGACAAACTTATTGACTGCCAAACAATGTACATTTCCTTACATACTAACAATGACAGACATATGACGTGTATAACCAGACTTGTCTTAAAATGTGCATGCTTTGTGGTGTGACTACTGTGACGCATTAGTTGTCAGACTAGCTTACTTGCAAGTTGCATTGAGTCCTTTATTCTTGAATAGGACGAGAAGTTTTTTCTAGCAGGTTGCCTTGTTTGCATTATTGTGATTGTGTTAATGTTATTACATTGTAATTCGATGCATGATAGCACCCAGTGTGATACAGTGTAATTTGATAGCATTAAGTTCTATGCTTTTTGTATGCGTTTGTGTCTTAAACTTCGCATTTTGATCATTTTCCGGCCCTGACACGGCATAGATAATTGTCAATGCTTTATTTTCTAGTTGACTTTCTTGCATACTTCAAGTACTCTTGATGAAGCTAGCTAGCCCCTAGTTGCCTAATTTGGGGTGTTTTGTGACATTTTGGTTCAAATTGTATTTTGCGTTCTTTGTGTAGGTTTATGCTATGAGCAAGATGTAGCTTTAATGGAAAGTTGTTGAATCTTGGTCAGTACACTTGAGGTTTACATGTTTTCCCTTCTCCTTTTTGATTTCATTAAGACCCCCTACTGGACAGTCGAGTGGAGACTACAGCTATATCAGGAAGATGGCGGCTCTAATTTTGCGTTTGGATTTGTAATGGGAAAACATTCGTTTTGCCTGATGTGGTGCACCGTTTTTGTTTTGTTTTTTGTTTGGGGGGTTAACAATTGTTTATGAATGATTATGAATGTTGAAGTGTTATTACTTTGCAATGTTTTGTTTCAGCCCATATGTGCATCATGTATGTAAAATGATTCAAATTTGAACTGTTTTTGTTTTACTTAATAAAAGTTTAGTTTTTGAACAATTCCGACTTGCTCTCATTGGATGGGGAAATGTTTCGAGAAGCCGAGTTAAGCTTTTCTTCTTTGCAAAAGTCAACCGCGAACTTCTTTCGCGCTTCCTACCATTCCACTTGATACCTTCATCAAGTTTAAATTTCTCGAGCGGCTTTGTGAAGGACATCGGTCTAGAGGATGAACAAACTGTGAAGAGTTACCGTAATGTCAGAAAAGTTCCGTCTTAAAAACCTAAAACACAAATGAGTAAATATTTTTGAACGGATAATATTGCTTGCCGTAGTGCATAAACTCAACTACGAACTGCAATGTCTTCAAAGTCCACTTTCCCATCGTCTTCAGCTTGCTCATTTTCATCGCCGGCTTTAAAGTCCTGAACATTTTAAATTAACAAAAAGAAAAAAACAACAAATTGGAACACGTCATGGATAACTCAGCTACGAACTGCGAAGACTGAAGCCCGCTATCCCGTCGTCTTCAGCTTATTTACTATTACCTCCGCCTTTAATTCCAGAACATTAAAAAAAAAAAACACTAAGAACTACAAAATGTTGGAACACAAACTACAATTTGCACTCTCCTTTGGGCTGTCACACTTCGACAGCCTCCCCCTGAGTTGCTCAAAAATGCTCTAGTGCCATTACTCTTTTATGTCTTTCTTGAGTCTTAAACCCATGAAAGTCTAAACTCTGCCTCAGTCTTGGTGTGGAGAGTTGCAATGTGTTCTAAAATGGTGTCCCAAGCCTCTAAAATGGCTCCTAATATCTCATTTCCTGAGTGAGCAGGAAGTGATGGCACTCTGAAATAATTTTTATACCCTCTTAAAGAAGCACAACAGCAGTCTTAATGTCTAAAGGGCTGATTGTGCGTGGTGGCTTTGTGTGCCAGGGCTTTGGGGGTGCCAGGGAGATGTTGGGTTAGATGGGGTTTAATGAAGTAGTTTTAGGTTGAAAGTAAGAGAAGGGGGCGGGACTTTGGTGCATCACCTGAGTGCTGGACTAAATGGGGAGAACGTCAATCACAGGCTGAAGCTCTGGGCTGGGAAGGGAAGGAGCTGTAGATGGCGGATGAGCCTTGGGAAGGGGAACGCGTCGGTCCTCGCCGGGCTCTCTTTCAGCACTTCTAGCTCAACTTTCTCCAACTTTAACTCTCTCCTCGGGGCTCCTGCTTGAGCCTCTCCTCCTCCTCTGTCTCGCGGGTGGACGAGGGAGGCTCTCCGCGTCGTTTTTGGCCCTTTTATTCGGTCAGAAAGGCGAGCATGCCCCGCGTCAGCCTGGAGGAGAGCGTCGTTGTTTTCTCTGCCTCGTACTGGCAGCCATGGCGCGCCTCCATTTTTAGTGCGCTTTAGACCCTCTCCGGCTCTCCTCCTCCATTCAAAAGGGGCCATTACTATCTTTTGTTTATATTTCCTTTCGTAATATTTTTTTTTGTTTTTGCTCGCGTTTCTTGCTTTGTTTGTTTTTGGGGATTTTATATCTTTTTTTTTCCGTGCCGGAGTTACAAAGCGACATTTGCGCTACATTTCCCTGCGTGTCTATGGAATTAGGTATGTTACCCTCTTTCTTTTTTCGTGATGGCTGTGTTATTTGATAATAATTTTCTTTTTTTTAAAAAAGCACTCCTTTGTCTGATGACGCAGTAAGAATTTATGCATGTGGCTCTGCTGGATCTGATCGGGTTGAGAGTCGATCAGAGCCTGACCATTGATCACTGTCGAGCAGGTGTTTATTTTCAATTTATAGACTGTTTTAGACCTTATTTAAAAACGTATTTATTTTATTAATGAGCGAGTCGAGGCTGATCCTCTCCTATGTCGCAACGGGAGGACTTTTTTTTGCAAACCAGAGCCGAGATGGGACTTACAGCCTTCACCCACCCCTTCACTTTCAACTTTTGACAGTTAATACCTGGACTACCGATCATCAATAAAACAAAATAAAGCTCAGAAGCCACCACGATGAGCAAGAACAAAAAGCAAGGAGACGACGGCTCAACTCAAAGCAATGCTTCCAGGTATGACTTTTAATGTTTTTTCCTCTCTCTCTCTGCCCCCCCATCACTTCTCTCTTGATTGTTTACCTTGACAGGCATGGTTGATCACCTGTGCACAGATTTGAGGTACTATTTCTGTCAAATGTTCTCCTTTTACACCATTGACCTTGGGTGTAGCCACACCCTAATTTTTACTGGCATTTCTTTAAAAAAAACCCCTCAATACTAGACACCAGGCCTGGACCCTAACGTGTGCCATCCTCTAAAGATCTGGATTTCCTTTTCAATCCAGCAGTTCATGCTTTCTTATATTTTCCCTTTTTCGTCATGGGAATGTAAAAAAAAATGCCTGATTAGTTTGTACTGCATTGCACCATTTTTACATGTAACATTTCTGATAATAAAACACATTTTTCTCCAACATCATTTCATTTGTTTTTACAGTGACTTCTGTGTGATAGCTAAGTGGTGTTAGATACTTGTATGGGAGGCCTGTTGGTCCTTAAACTGAGACTGACTTTATTGACGTCCTAGAATGAAGTGAATCGATGTAGACTAAATTTGAGTCATTTTTATTTGAAATATTTAATGGGTTTTTTTTAATGGCTAAACTTTTTATGCATTTTAATTCGTATTTCATGATGCATTTTATTTTACATTGTTTTGTTTTCAAATATGTTGTTTTCTCTCTACCTTTCCGTCTTTGAGGGTTCTACTTCATAAGGTTACTCCGAATTGTTTTGGATTATTTTGTCAGTCAGTCTTTAAGTTGCCTATGACTTTACACTTAATGTGTCCCATTTTTGGACTCATTTGTTGGAGTCATTTATCTATAGGACTCCTTTATTGGTAGAATACATTTAAATGTGGATTTGGGGATCCACCTGTGAGCATTTGGCAACCCACACTGCTGTCTCTTCTTTAATGTTCTGTAACTAGCAGGGGAGTGACAGGCGTGAACCCGCAGCCGGAGGGGTACTGGTGTCACTGTCCTGTCCCATTCCCACTGGGCCCTTGAACAAGGCCTGCTCCAAGGGTACCACACAGCAGTTGATCCTGCACTCAGACCCCCAACCGGCCTCCCTATCTATGTAAATACGTCCTTCGTGACGTAACAAAACCTCACCTCTCTGAATTGATGACTTGGTAAAAGCAAAAACATTGTAAACATTCTAATATTTTATTCTAAGGATTTTTGGATCCTTTTGTATGAAATTATCCCACAGTGTATTAGGCATGTGCCATTTTCAGATGATTTTTATTTGTTTATTTGTTTAAGTGAGGTTTTGGTATGACAGTGATGATAAATATCTAACAATGGATAATGCAGAAGCTACTGATTTCAACTGTTAACCGAAAGTGTTTTTAAAGAACTAACAGGGCTTTCACCTTTCTATGATTATATGTCCAATAGTAATGACAACTCGCTCATTGATTTGTTGGTATTTTAAAGAAATGAATGGTTCACGGCTAGTTGTCTCAAGCCTGACGATGAAAATGGTATTTTGGTCCAATTTTTTTTTCCTTAAAGTGGAGTCTTTAAGTGAATGATGTACTGTTTCTAACCACACATGTGGTGGAATGTTTCAGTGTGTGAGGTTCATGAATTCAATAAACAGTTACGGATTGATAAAAGTCAAAATGAGAGGAGTATTTTGTGGGGTTGAAGATGTTTTATGTGATAATGATGTTTTACATTTGTATTATTTCAGCAAACTTCCAAAATGGTCATATTTGTAGGTATGTTGAGAAAGTTTGGTGTTGTAATTTGGTCTAACCAAGCTCAAATCTAATCTTAATTTTCTAGTCCAGTTTAGTGTGACCGCAACCTGATGAGTGACTCACAAGGGACTTTTTTATTCTTTTCAAGCATGCCTGAGCAAGACACGTGCAAGACTGTTTTTACAACTTTACATGTTTTACACTTTTATTTAGCTGGTACAGTGGGACTATGGATGTGATCGCTGATATGGATGTGATCTAGGTATCGTAAGACTGCTGTCATCAGACAGTAAAGGTGATGAGCTTCATCATCGACACTGACCCATTTTTTCATGTTAGGTTTTTGACTTTCAGATCAAATTTTGACTCCTACAGAGACTGTAGAATTGGTTTAAACGTTGATATTGGTGTGATCCCCATATTCATGATTGCTATCAGTCCAATAATCAAAGAGTAAAGGTGATTGACATTGTTTTATCCAAACTGACCCATTCTGACCATTTTTTCATGTTAGGTTTTTGACTTTCAGGTCAAATTTTAACTTCTACAGAGATGGTAGAATTGGTTTAAACATTGATATGGATGTGATCCCCATATTTGTAATTGCTTTCCGTCAGATAATCGAAGAGAAAAGGTGATAGACATTGTTTTATCCAAATTTAGCCATTCTGACCATTTTTTTCATGTTAGGTTTTTGACTTTCAGATCACAATTTGACTTCTACACACAATGTAGAATTGGTTTAAACACTGATATGGATGTGGTCTCCATATATGTGCTTGCTATTATTCAAATAATCAAGCAGTAAAGGTGATAAAGGCATTGTTTTATCCAAATTTAGCCACTTTGACCATTTTTCATGTTAGGTTTTTGACTGCAGATAACATTTTGACTTCTACACACAATGTAGAATTGGTGTAAAGGCAGTGAGTTCAGAATGGCTTGCTACCCTGATTAAAGAGAGAGCCTTCATAACAACTTGTCCTTCAGGAAGGTGACTGGACTGCTGTGTTTGTTGGGCAGCCATTTTCTGAATGTGTAGCTCAAGTAAGAGAGAAAAAGGAGCTGCTCCTGGCATTTAGAATGCTGCAGTTTTATTCTTATACTTGGAATAAGGGTGACAATCATTGCAGAAAAAAAGCAGTGTGTGAGGTGGATCATTAAATGGCTGAAAGTCCACATGAAAGTCACAAAATGGCTCTTGCTTTGTGCGGCAGAGCCTGTATGAGTTGCACAGCATTGCATGCAGGCCGCATGGAACTACAGGAAGGAGCGCAGGCGGTGATGCAGAGGTCAGAAGTTGCTTTGCTGAATTTTCATTGGCTCTTTCCCTGGCAAAGAACACGGCAGCCAATCATGGTGCAGTTTCAGGGCCTGGCTCCGCCCAAGCCGTGACATCATCAGCACAAATAAGGACAGGCTGGCCGCGGGGCCTCTGCTTTGTCAGCAGCAGCACCACTTCCGTTCAGATCACACACTTCTTTTACAGCCGATTATTTCTGGAGAAATATTCATCCGACAAGACACAAATGCAAGTGATATTTTAAAAATGCGCATATATTTTTATAACACGAAGCCAGACGATAGGTTTAACAAATTTTTTTAAAAACTATACAGCATTGAGCTGTTTGTGAATTGCAAGCGATTTTTAAAACTTGCATGCATATTTTTTTATGACACAAAAGTCTTTATTTAGTGTTACATTATTTATTTTTCTTTTTGTCATACAGTACTGAGCAGTTGGTGAATTCTCTCACTGTAGCAGCTTCACACTTATTTTGAAGATGATGATTTTTTAAAATAATATAAATCTGACCACATAATGCTGGCGACTTTTTAAACTTGCATGCATATTATTTATAAAACAAACGAAGCCAAGCTACTTTCGTGTTAGTGATTTTTCTTTTTGTCATACAGTACTGAGCAGTTAGTCAATTCTCTCCTTGGCAGCGTCACACTTATTTTGAAGAGGATTATTAGAAAAAATATGAATCTGACATGAAGAAAATGCATGCGACTTTTAAAACATGCACATATATTTTTATATAACAAATGAAGCCCTACTTCAGTTTGAACTTTTTTTCAACATTAATTTACATTTTTTAATTACATACTATATTGATCCCAGAGGAAATTACCCGTGTTCACTGCATTTAACCCATTCACCTTTTTTTTTCTTCTTTTTATCATACAGTACTAAGCAGTCAGTGAATTCCCTCACTGGCAGCTTCACTTATTTTAAAGATGATTATTATTAGGAATAATAGAATTCTGACCTAACAATTGCAAGTTACTTTTTAAACTTGCATGCATAATAATAATTAAAAAGAAGTCTTTCTTTAGTGTTGATGATTTATTTTTCTTTTTTTTCATACAGTACTGAGCAGTTGGTGAATTCCCTCACTGACAGCTTCAAACTTATTCTGAAGAGGATTATTACTAGAAAAATATATTAATCTGACATGAAAAAATGCATGTGACTTAAAACATGCACATATATTTTAATATCACAAATGAAGCTCGACTACTTAAGACTTTACTTTTTATTTTTTCCCAAATTAAATTATTTTTTTACATACTGTATTGATCCCAGAGGAAATTACCTGAGTCCTTTGCGTTTAACCCGTTCACCTGAGTGAAGCCGTGGGCTGCTGACAGTGGTGACAAGGGAGCAGTGTGTGGGGATGATACCTTGCTTAAGGGTACCTCAGTGGTGCCGTAAGCAGTCCTGGGATTTAAACCCACGACCTTCTGATTGCAGGGACAACTCCCTACCCACCAGACCGCCAGCCACTATAGATTCCACCGAGACATGCACTCGGATCGCTGGAGTCCTGAGTGCTAACCACTGACCCAAGACAATTTTTTTCCATCACATTTTAATGTGTGATGGCTGTGAGGCTTCAGTGACAGGTCCTCTCAGTCATACCTGAAGAGATGAATTACGAAATGCTGTGTCTCTTTTTAGAACCCTTTTGGACATGAAGGTCTGAAAACGTCTAATGTATTTTCCAAAGCACGTTTTTCTTCCTCCAATAAAGGTAGTATCAGTAGTACTGCTGTTTCTTGCATGTGTGAAGCCCACTTCCGAAAACAGGGTCAGGTATTTATTATCTTTAATCTCTTTGATGTACAGATTAAAAACGGATTATAATCGGGTTTTGTAATCTTTGGCATAATTACACAATACACTTGATAAAAAACGAATAACATGGTGTATATTGTGATCTGTATTTATAATTTCTGATTAGAAATACAGATTCAAGGCTATCGTACATTATGCCAGGTGCATGTCCAGCACCAGTCCTGCTTTCTTGCATAGTTCAGATAGTTTAAAAACACTGAACCTGACAATTACCAGGTATGTTTGAGCAGGGGAATCGTCTCTGCAGGACCAGGGTTGGGACAGTGCATTTGTGTTTTATGCTCTTTAAGGACGCAGCTCATTGTTTGACCCTGTGCTGTCGGCCTTGTTGTGGGAGCAACAGCGCCTTTGTTTAAACATGAAGCAAATCACACGTAACCTTCAGAAACTTGGACTTGTTCTGTGTTGCCAGTGACGTAACTCTATCTTGTGAAAGCTCGCAATAAAATTGGTTTTATGGAACCGTTAAAAAAAAAAAATGCATAAAATATGAGCGGAAAAACCGGTTGTGCAAGCATTTGACCTTTACAGGCCAGATACCTTTGGGTTCAATATTGAATTTTGCACAACAAGGTCGTTTAGGCGACAGCTGTCCTGGCTGTTTCTCTGTAACATCCATTTTAATATTTTAAGCTACTGTGTCGGACCACCCATCTTTAATAAATGTTCATTTATTTTTTCTTATCCAGCTGAAGGAAGGTTTCATGGTAGCTCTGTGGATCCTCAGCCTGTGCTGAAGACTCTATACAGCCATGGAAAAAAGAGGCCACTTTTCCATGTTTTCTTTTCACTGTTTGTACAGTTTGCAGCAGTGTGTGTGTGTGTGTGTAAAATGCCCCGGTGTCTATTCTTTTCTGAGCTATTGCAGTGTGTGTGTAAAAAAATAAGAAACGCCTCCATATGTGTTGTGAGTGCAGTAGTGTGTGTAGAGCAGCTTTTCTATGTGCTGTATTCCAGCAGCTTCACTCCTGATTCAGTTTCTGATGAAATAGAGTCACACATGCTCACACTGTGCTCTTAACATTATATTTTAATTGCTGCAGTTGTTGTGTAGTTTAACATTTCCAAGGTATAATAAATGATCTGTATCTATTATTTAAAAATGTTCTCTGAACAATTTTGAATCAAGTGTGAATAGTCAATAGTGTATAAAACAATAGTGACATTTTACACAGACACACTCCCACAAATTACAAAAGCAATACCTCGAAAAAAAAAAAAAAGATGCGGTCTCCTATTGTTTTCCATGGCTGTGTATATATTAAACAAATAGATGTTAGGTTGGTTTCCTGTCACCATAACAGACCTTAAGAAAAGTCTGTACCACCTTGTTGTGAATCTCTAGACCTGTACTTCTTTCTTATTTATACTTTCGGATTTAATTGATGGAAAGGGATGGGCCCCTCCACACCTGGAATGGAATAAAGAGGCACATTGCTCAGGGGCTGGACAAAATAATGGAGAGGCTGCATGAAAAACGTACACTTATTGATCAGATAAATCTTTGTCATTGTCACTTTTTCTAGGAACAAGGAAATTTAAGGTGCAGTCGGTTCACTGTGAGGCATATAGTTAAAGACAGGAATAAAATAAGACAAATAACAAAGGACTTGTAATAGTAATACACAAATGATCTACATTGGCTTTTTTTATAAGACACACCTACCATACAAGTGCGGTTTGTAGGTTTACAGTTACTGACGCCAAGCCATCTGTTGCCGCACACTTTATTCAGCCCTCTCCATCCTGTTCATCTAGTAAAGCAGGGGTGTGGAACTCCAGTCCTGGGGGGCCGTGGTCCTGGCCTGGTTCACCTCGCCAGTTAGTTGTCAGGTTTAGTGAAAGTGTTTGAGGAGGAGAACCATCAAACTGTGCCGGACACCGGCCCTCCAGGACCGGAGCTTGACACCCCTGTATTAAAGGGACCTACCTTTGGGTGCTGGACGATTCTCAGCACAGGTAAACCTACAAAGACCACCTGTAATAGGTGAACCTGATAGGTGGTCTATGAGAACGAATCTTGTTTATATATTTATTTTGAACCCCTCATACTTCTAGATGTATGTATTTCTAACAAGTACTTCTAGATTGATCTGTTCAAGCTTTTTGAAGGAAGAAAAAAAATGTGTATTTGCATGACTTAAGAGAACTTTATCCATTTTAGGAATGCAATTTGCTGCTACAGACATTCCATGACTAGTGGTGTAAGGTATTGGTGTCATCATAAAAATGACATGGTGAACTCTCCTTTCCTGTTTTACTGGCACATTGTTCAGTTGTTTTCTGTTCATGGGGTAAAAATAAGTGTTGATTTAAATCAAATCAAGCCTTTTTGAGCTATTATTATTATATTTTTATTTTATTATTGCTATTATATGTAATGCCCTGAGTTTAGTTGAATGTAGCTATGCTGATCAAATGATATATATATATATATTTTAAATCTGCCAAATACCCTTTAAAAGGTGACCATGGTTGGGAAATATGGTTTTGTGTATCATTAGGGTTTAATTGCAACTCTTTAAGATGCTGGAACTGAAGCCTAGCAGATCTACCTGTAACACATTTTCAGTTTTAGTGTTTATCAGAAAGGTTTGTAACGTCACAGGTTTTACAAACCACAATAATTTCCCCGAACCCACAGACTCTCAACAGCTGCCCACATGCAAAAGCTTTCGGCTGGTTTGAAGTTGCCGTGCTCACAGCAGGTGCTGGTGTTATCGACTGGCGTCTGAGGCACCGCAAACGCCATTAGCTTAGTTCAGAAACAACCCGAAAACTTGAAATTGATCATAAAACTGTAGAAATGAATCAGTCGGAATAAATTACTGTAATAAGAAGTGGATAGTAAAGAATTATTTTCAATACTACTAAGGTACAACCTGACTTAATTTGTACTTCCAAAATATATTACTTGATTATATTTCAACACCTTTATTGGTCCCGGAGGAAAATTAAGAGGCTACTTTTTCTGTTTTATCCTTCGTTATTAGTCTGTTCAATTTATTTTATTATATTCTTTTGCTTCGGATTTGATCTGTTTTGATTTGAGCTGAGAAAGCATCACAAAAAGAAGAACAGCGCCTTTAGTCCTTACACCAGTGGATGCCAGGGCTGCACATACTCAGATGTTCCTTTACAGTTCTGTAGTGAACTTCTTGACTCTTACCCGATGTGTTTTCGAAGCTTCGGCTACTGGAGGCTTTATTTCGCTACAGTGAAAGAACCTGAATGGTTCTGGTTACTGTACCCACTTCTCACTGTAAGGAATGAAGGATTGTTCATTAAGGATTAGCTTAATAGTCATTATTAGATCAAGACACTGTTTGGGCAGCTGGTGGCCAGGTGGTTAGGAAGTGCGCCCTGCGATCAGAAAGTGGTGGTATGGGTGGTGGTGGTCTAGGGGGGTAGGATACTCTCCTCTGGACCAAGAGGTCGTAGGTTCGAATCCTACCTTCAGCAAACCACCACTGGGTTCCTGAGCAAGACCCTCAACCCCAAGTAGCTCCAGGGAGACTGTCCCCTGTAGTTAGGGAATGGAAGTCGCTTTGGATTAAAAAAAAAAAAAAAAGCATCTGCTAAATGCCGTAAATGTAAAGTGGTGGGGTTGAATCCCAGGATTGCTAGTGGCACCACTAAGGTACCCTTGAGTAAGGTACCATCCCCACACACTGCTCCCCGGGCGCTGTGTTCCTGGCTGCCCGCTACTCCACTTGGTGAATGGGTTAAATGCAGAGAAGAATTTTGTTCGCGCTGCATGCTGTGTTCACGTATGCCAAAATGGTCACTTTACTGTAGCTGATCCATCTTCTGCTGTAGACGTTCTGGAAGGATCATGGCAGAACTGTACATGTATGTTCATGAAATAAACAGAGTGTAATTTGTTCACACTTTTGTGCAAATTGTGTACACCCTGTTGGCGATGTTTTCGTTGGTGCTGATTATCTGAACGTGCCTGTCTCTGCTGTTGTAGCAACTCGGCCTCAGAGGAGTCGAACCGCTCCGGCTCGGACTCGGCCAGTCAGTCCGAGAGCGAACAGGGCAGCGAGCAGGCGCGCTCCCACCACTCCGAGTCCAACAGCTCATCCGAGTCTGAGAGCCACTCCGAGTCCGGGAGCGAGTCCGCCGGCTCCAAGACCCGCCAGGCCGAGCCTGAGGTCAAAGACAAACGGGTCAAGAAGAAGGAAAGCCTGGCGGATGTAAAGAAGGTAATGGGACAGGTATTAAAGTAGCCTCTATTTCATGTTTGTTGAACACGCATCAGGTGAAAGTATCTAATCGGTGCTACACCGGTTTGACATGCGACCATACATCACTGATCTTTTCGTACGATATTATAGCTCCATATGGTCTCACACAATCACATTTCATATTATTTTGCCTATAGTTACAGTTCAGCCATCGTTTAAAATGTTTGTGGCCTAAAGTGATTCCCCAAACTATCATTAGTTGAATTAAGGATGCACTGATACGTGTGGGCCGGTGCTCTAATCTGTATTCATGTACGTGTCTGCAGCTGCCGGTACGAAACAGTTATTGTCAAAATAAGATTAAATAAGCAGCAGAATAAAACAATAATAAAACCCCTTTTTGCTGTTTTGGAGTAAACTGGCCTCATCAAATACTGGTTTGAAATATTGCTCAAATCTAAATATCGGTCCAATGTCAGTCATTTTTTTAGAGCGATTATCCACCCATACTGCTTTGATTCTGGGATCACTGTGCATCAGTAACTGAACTGCCTCATGCTGCAATGGAGCAAAGACAGTATCTGCTATTGTAAATACTGTGGTGGAACCAGGAGCCACTTCTTCATGATCCAGATGATTTCACATGTGCTCAGTTTTTTCCACTACTTTACATTTCCAGTACTTCAACAGCACAATGTCATTCTATCACCCCATTTGACCTTTCAGCACTTTCGTGTTGCGCACACAGCATAATGTTCTCCATTCGAGCTTTAGGAAGAAGTAGGTCATCGCCTTGCCTTTTATTAGCTAAGCCTCTGAGGCGGCCGGCTCTTATAAGCTGCCTGGTACCTTGGCATACTGACCTTTTGCGTAAGAGTCTTAAGAGAGATCGGTTCAAAGAGGATAAACAGGAATGTGAGAAAGTTTTAGTGACACGTTTCCCTTTCCCTCAAAATAATTGATAACTAGAGGATTGAAGACTGAAGCTCATCCAAAACTCAGTAACAGTCATCCCATTTTACTCCAGTACACATTCTCACCATGTTTTTGTAGTTGTAACCGAGAAACCTCTGTGACGTGGTAAGACAATGTGTTCATTTTATGTTCACAGATGTGGGAGGAACATCCAGATGTTTACGGTGTGAGAAGGTCCAACCGGAGCAGAACGGAACCTGCTCGTCTGAACATTGGAGCTGAGGTTGGACTTTTAACCACTTTTGATATCAGACTGATCTGTAGATCAATACAGGCCTGGACCTTTAGGTTATACCCAAACTGACCTTTGTTGTGGCTTCAGACCTACTCTTCCTTCATTCTGTAGACTGACGCCCCCTTGAGGCTGCTGCTCTGTGGGCTGAAATGTTGTAAAATGGTACCATCTAGTGGTTGTAATGTCACAGTTTGTCCAAGGATTAGTGTTGCACTCAAATATAATGGATAAGAAAGCTTTTTTTTTTTCCTGGGTGCTGACATTAAAGAACCCCTTTAGTTCCATAGTAAACCTTCCAGTGGACGATTTTAGTGGCTAATGCAAGTGACGAATCTTTTTTAAGTTTAAAGAAAAAGATTTTTTTGGGGAGGGAAATCATAAATTCGTAAAAATGTTTATACTGTCATACCTCGTCGGCTTCTTTGGGGAGTTAAATTGCTTTTCGTGGCCTTATTAAAAAAATTGTGGCGCCTTAAGGAGCGCAGGCCTGCGCTGAAATGCCTTTTTACAACCCTTACAGGGCAGCAGCGAGTCTGAGAGTGAAAGCCCAAAACGAAAAGGATCACAGCAGAAGAAGAAACAGTGAGTATGGGCAGGACAGAGTATGAACGTACTCTTTGGCTCTTTGTTACTGTTGGTGCACATTTCATTGTGTCCGTCATAGTATCACATAATTGTAGCATATCACTGTAAGGATACAGGGGATCCTCGGGTTACAACAGTCTTGACACACGACGTTTCGAGTTTACGACACTCCCACAAAAATGTGAAAAATTTGAGACGCGAGTGTCTTGGCTTGCGTCGTTAGCGTCGGAATCACGGACTACGTGGGCGAACTAGATTGGTTGCGCGCGGCGGAAGAATACGCAGTAACACGGCGTATGAGTGAGGGAGTGTCGCCCAGTATGTTTACCTACAGCATTCTGGACTGTTCATTTGCTTTTATGTTATATTCATGTCCTTTTCCCTTTTCTGTGGCTTAGTTGTGTTTTTATGTTCCGGATTATGATGTTACAGCTGTGTTCGGATCGGTAAGTGACTGAGGCCACGATGTGTTTCGACTAACACCAAAATTCGGGTTACATCACTGTCGTAGGAACGGAACTGCGCTGTAACCCGAGGACCCCCTGTACTCCACATGGATTGATGTTTCTAGTATATTGACCAGATTGTATTATGGTTTCATACAGTCGTGGATTATGTGCATCACGGTGTATTTCACATTGTTGTTTTGACCATAGCTGTACCTCACTCGCTCATCTTTTTCAAATGTTTGTGGCATGGGGCAATTTACATTAGGTGCCTGCCATCTTGTAATATTGTGTTATATTGGATTTATCATGTTTTCTTTTAACTGAGTGTGCCTAAATCATGCATTTAGAATAAATATGTCGGCACAGATAACAGTGCCAGACTTCGTTACCCAGTTCATAAGGCAAATGCTGCCTGGGGGTAAGTACGCCTAGCCGGTCCACAGATCCGGCCGGCGTCTGGGATGATACTGCTCTGTGTTGCTGGTCGGTTAAGCAGCCGCATGATAGTGTAGAAGCTACAGCTATTGTTAGCCCCTCATGGGTGAACTTGTGGTATTTCTGTGTTGAAAGAAATACCTGGAAAGATGATGACTCAAACGACGAGGATGATGATGAGGAAGAGGCCAGCAGTTCAGAGAGTGAGCAGGAAGAAAAAAAAGTTAGATCCAGACGACTTCCTGCTAGAAGGTAAGAGTGTAGCGAAGCCTGGCCTTCAGACAGCTCATCCCGGCTTTAATCACCTGACGAGCAATTTTGATGTCCTCATTTCTAATCATGATGGAGCGGAGACCACTAACACGTTTTGGCTTGGCTGATTCTGAAGTCATTCTGAAACTAGGCTTTCGGGTCTTGAAGGCATTTGGATGGTGGCGTTTCTGCTCTGTCCTCGTTTGATCCCTAAACCTGGGATGTAAATTGCCCACACTCATGAATTGATTCTCATTCTGACTGTAGGCGGTTTGACTGTTTGAAAGCTGTCTCAAGGCCACCGGCACACGAGTCAGGCTAATAGGAGTGCTAATGAATCGCTACACTGTTCTAAAAGGGGATAGGGAGGTGGAAAGAGGGACCCTCGGCCCGCAGTGGTTGAAAAGACGCTTTTTTGTGTGTTGTGTGTTTGTGCGTGCCTTTATCCAAACGTTCCAGGCCTCAGACCAAATCCTCCACAGCCAGACAGCACCAGTCTCAAAAGGGACGGAAGCCAAAGAAGCAGGAGTCGTCGGAAGAGGAGGACGATGATGATGACGACGATGATGAGGAGGACACTCCCAAGAGACAGACGCGTCGCAGGGCAGCTACTAAAGTTAGGTAAGGATCAGTCAATACCTTACTCAATCATTATCCTTCTCAACTGTTGCCAGCAATACATACAGCACTCTTTCAGTCCATTTTATCCTGAACCAAACCAAATGGTGTGCTCTCTGATTTCAGTTATAAGGAGGACCAGAATGATTTTGAGACTGACTCAGATGACCTAATTGAGATGGCTGAAGGGGCAGAAGATATGCAGGACGATGACAGCGAGACCATTGAGAAGGTCATGGACACCAGGACTGGCAGGAAGGGAGGTGAGAAAATCCTTAAATCCTATCTTAAGGTTGGAAACTACTAGGGCTGGGCCATACAGGCATAATAGCAGTATTACAATTACGTGAATTGTGAAAGGCCTTATACATTTACAATGCACTGCATATCATTTCTACATATGCTTATTGTTAATTCTTCATTTTTAAATATACGTCCTTTTCTCTTCACTCTATTATGTGTTGTTTGTCCGTTATCATACCGTTGCTGCTCTGTGAAGCTTTACACACAAACATTTCACTCACGTGTGTTGTACCTGTGAACCAGCGACATGTGATGTGACAATAAAAGCGATTTGATTTGAAGCAGTGATGTGGAGAACATAATGCAGCTCAGGTCACAGTCATTAGAACTGGACTGAAGTTCACAGTGTGAACAGCATGAAATTCTTTCTCTGCACTCAACCAATTTTGCCTTAATTTATTGACTCAAGCACTTATCTGGATCTGTGGTTGGTCAAGACACTCCCAGCACCAAAAACTAGAGGTTACTTGGCATGCTGCAACATACCATGACATACTTCCAATACTGTTTGTCCTGAATGGTTCACAGTAACTCACCCACTATTTACTATATAGCATTTGAAAGATTTTTCACTGTGAATTCAAACAACATGATGACACATTACAGTCATATGCAAAAGCAAACTCTAATCAAGCGTGCCAGTCTCAGGGTTAGGGAGCGATTTTGAAGTAAACTTGTGGCTCCTTGTTACAGCAACCGGAGCTGCCACCACTCTGTATGCTGTGGAGGCGAACGGCGACCCTGGAGCCGATTTTGACCCAGAGAAGGAGGAAGGCGAGACTCTGTTCTTCATCAAGTGGAAGGGCTGGTCCTACATCCACAACACATGGGAGAGTGTTGACTCTCTCACCCAGCAGAAGGTCAAGGGGATGAAAAAGCTGGAGAACTTTAAGAAAAAGAACGATGAGCTCAATGCTTGGTGAGGAGTTTCATTCATGATCTGCAACCGTGATGCATGTTTTGTCTCTTTAAGTCACTTTCATAGATGTAGTTTGAGGCCAGTATCCACAGCGTCTTTTACAGAAATGATAAGCTAAACAGCAGAAGTTACTGAATCCTGTGTGTCAGTTATTGTAATGTCATCATACTGGGTTTTAATTACACTGAGCTTGACTCAGTTCATTAGTGTCAGCCTATTAAGACTTGTGGTTTTCTGTCATATACAGCTCCGGAGAAATATCTCCGCTGCAAAAATGTTCAGTTTCTCAGATTTTATCTTTTAGAGGCGCAAGTATTGAGCTGAACAGTTTTACATTGTTTTTTTAAGAAACACCGACAATATTTCTCCAAATTTAAAAAATAACGTTTAAAGCATCATTTTAAAGGAAATGACAAAACACCAAAATAAGAGAAATGATGCAGCGTTTACAGAACTTGAATAAGTCAAAGAAAACAAATCTCTTGTTCACTATTAAACAAGACGAACTTCTAGCAGTGTTTTACCATCCAACTTGTCTCACTGTAAAAGGAGAGTGTTGATTACAGCAGTGTTTTTATACTTTTCCTCATTAAATAAGATGTGATTCAGGTGATCACTAATCAG
>JBBPCX010000018.1:2087951-2124319 GCA_037974365.1 Hydrocynus forskahlii | reverse complement strand
GATTCAGGTGATCACTAATCAGTACCTCATAAAGCAGAATGAGGTGCTTGTGTAGGAATTTAACAGACACTGGCATATGATGGTTGTCCTACTCATAGAGATGCTGAATTAAAAAGAAATTGCAGTGGTCTCTTCTTTTTTGCCAGAGCTGTGTATTTTACATATTTTTTTGATTAATGTTAGTACTGGGTCTGTCACAGGTTGAATAAAGCATCACCTGAAGATTTGGAATATTACAATTGCCAGCAAGAGCTAACCACTGATCTGAACAAACAGTTTCAAATAGTGGAGCGAGTTATCGGTAAGGACCACCTTTATGTCATGAATAAAGACTTAGGCACAAACCCATAAAGCACAGTATAGTTGTACCATTGCCATTAAGCTTTGTTTTGTATGCTAGAATGCTCTTTTTTATTCCTTTACAGCAACGAAAACAGGGAAGTCGCAGGTGCCCTCTGATTTTCCCTGTAAGTTTTGTCCTTTACCTTGATTCAGTAATGTTGTTAGTTTTAGCATCTTTTGAGCTAAACGTTATTTTAATATGTCAGACGTAAATAGTAAGTTTGGTTAACAATTACATTATTTGACCAAAAATATGTGGACACTGAAGCAGTGGAAACATGTAAGGATACTTGAAGCCTTGAGAGGAAAAGTGGACCAAGTCCATGTTTTTGGGTATCAGCTCTTTCAACGTCAGAACCATCTAAGCACTGTGTATTTTGCGGGAATGATGAACAAAGTCCATATGCAATTCAGGAATATTCGCTAAATGGCAGTGATGTTCTTCCTTGCAATTGATTTGCCATGCAACTTAGATTTTCACTGGCTGATTTCTCAAAACAGTAGAAACTGGACTTGGTCCACTCTTCCCCTAAAGGCCTCACTTGTTCTCTGGAGTGATGGATGTGCCAGTCTGATGGAGGAATCTGGGCTTGATGAATGTCAGGAGAACGCTCACTACCAGAGGGAGATTAATGGTCTGGGGCTCCCCCCCAGCCTCAGTCCCATAGTTCCACTGAAGGATAAGATACAGCACAAAGATGTAGTAGATGACTAAATGCTTCCAGTTTTTAGGCTCCAGTTTGGGGACATCTCTGTCCTGTTCTACTATGTCTGTGACCCAAAACGAGAGTCCATTAATGCAAAGTTTGGTGTAGAGGAACTCCAGTGGAGTCCTGACCCCAACCTAGTCGACCACCTTTGTGATGAAGTGGAACTTTAATTATAAGCCAGGTCTTCTAGCATTGGTGCCTGACCTCCATAGTGCTGTTTTGACTGAATGGGCACAAATTCAGACTCTCAAAAATCTTGTGGAAAGCACCCCAGAGGGGAGAGGGCAGATATTGATGCCTATGGTTTTAGAATGCTAACGAACTTGAAGGAGGGAAGATCAGGTGTCCACATATTTTTGGCAATGTAATGTTTGCTTTACTTTATTACACAAATCCTTTCTTTTTTGCCCTTTTACAACAGCTCACAAGACCACCTCCAACGAGCCCGAGTATTTGTGCAAGTGGATGGGCCTGCCTTACGCAGAGTGCACGTGGGAGGACGGTGCCTTGGTAGGAAAGAAGTTCCAGTCCTGTATAGATAGCTTTAACAACAGGAACGTCTCCAAAACCGTCCCTTCCAAGGACTGTAAGGTGAGAGGCCTTGCACTCGTTGCTTTTTCTTTCCTGTGTTTCTGTCACATGACGGTAACTGACTTCATTATTGTGACTGGCTGATAAAACTTCTGTGTGCTGTGTTTTGTCAACATTCTGTGTTTTATCAAGTAGTACAATTAAATAACAGTCAATTATATCAAATATTTTATTGTTTTTGGCTGGGAAAATCAAACTATTTCTGGAAAAATAGTCTTTCTCATTTTCTTCTGTGCTTGAAACAGGTGTTAAAACAGAGGCCCAGATTTGCGGCTCTGAAGAAGCAGCCATCCTACATCGGGGATGAGAATTTGGAGCTGCGAGACTATCAGCTGGACGGATTGAACTGGCTAGCCCACTCCTGGTGCAGGTACTTCTTGAAAGCTTCCTTTCAAATACGCAAAATGTTGGTCCAGTAAATCTCTAGCTCTCCATTTTATTTGGACGTAATGTGTAATTATACAGATTTTTTAAATCTTCATTTTACACTGAACACACTGAAAAGTGATTTAAATATACCTCACTTCCACATAAGTCTCCTAATAATACCTCGGACCTTGTGAGTACCTGGAGTTCTTGTCTGAGCTCCTTTCCTGATTCGGGTCTCTTGTTGCCCAGGTGTAACAGTGTCATCTTAGCAGATGAGATGGGCCTGGGGAAGACCATCCAGACAATTTCCTTCCTCTCCTACCTGTTCCACCAGCACCAGCTCTACGGCCCCTTCCTCTTGGTGGTGCCCCTCTCCACGCTCACATCCTGGCAGCGGGAGTTCGCCACCTGGGCCCCGGACATGAATGTTGTGGTCTATCTCGGGGACGTCTTGAGTAGAAAGACGGTATGAAGCACCCTGCAGTTAATGTGGCATTCTTGTAGTGAACGATACCTTTGCGTTCTAGTGTGTACAATCATGTAATGAGCATAAACTTCATCAGACTGACTTCTGAACTCTCCCAGATTCGGGACTACGAGTGGATCCACCAGCAGACCAAAAGAATCAAGTTCAACGCACTTTTGACAACATATGAGATTTTGCTGAAAGACAAGGTAAGCAGTGCATGACTTGTGTATGTGCAGAATGGTACTGCCCTGTCAAAGAGTACTTCAACAAAACAAATGAGGTCTGAATGGAGCAGATTGTTGATTCCAGTCATGTTCTTGTTTGTGCAGGGTGTTTTGGGGAACATAAACTGGGCTTTTCTCGGGGTGGATGAAGCTCACCGGCTGAAGAATGACGACTCGCTGCTATACAAAACACTGATCGATTTCAGGTCCAACCACAGGCTGCTAATCACTGGGACTCCCCTGCAGAACTCTCTCAAAGAGCTCTGGTCCCTTCTGCACTTTCTCATGCCTGACAAGTAGGTCCCACGCGCCTTGTGTTTCTTGATCAGCAGCAGCAGAAAACGTCCGTGTGTTTTAGACTCACGCGTCGATATTTTATTAAGTGCATATTAAGGCGTGCGTATAAAACACTGACCTTGCAGTATTAGAGAATCGGACACTGTCCTGGACGCGTGTGTTAATTTGTAGTATTGCAGTCTGCTGCAAAGTACTTTGTCCTGAGCATCTTCAGTCCAAGTTCATTTTACATTACTTTAACATGTTTAAACGTCATATCAGTACGTTAATAAAAGTCTTGTTGAGTAGAGATACCAGATCGACTGGGTTTTGTTTCAGACTATGTAAATCATATTCCCCCAAAATTAAAAACGTTGTCCTTTGTGGTAAAGTTCCATCCTTGCCTCGTTTCAGGTTTGAGTCCTGGGAGGACTTTGAGGATGTACATGGTAAAGGCACAGACAACGGCTATCAGAGTCTTCACAAAGTGCTGGAGCCCTTCCTGCTGCGTCGTGTCAAGAAAGACGTGGAGAAATCCCTCCCTGCCAAAGTGGAACAGATCCTCCGAGTCGACATGTCCGCTCAGCAGAAACAGTTCTACAAGTAGGTCCTGCTCGGTGCCTGATGACCGGCCTTCGTTAGATTCTCTTTGGTTCTTCAGATGTGTTTTGTCAAACCTAAATAACCTGAGCCAAGGCGTTTCACTCTAAATCTGATTATACTGTGTTGTTATTCAAGGTGGATTCTCACAAGGAATTATAAAGCCCTCTCCAAAGGTAATAGGGGCAGTTCTTCGGGCTTCCTTAACATTGTCATGGAGCTGAAGAAGTGCTGCAACCATGGTTTCCTTATCAAGCAGCCAGAGGATGGAGAACACGAGTCGCCTCAGGAGCGCTTGCAGGTGGGACGGCTTTAGATTACGCAGTCTTTGACTGCCTGACTTTTCGTAGGACCGACTCTGAACACGTTCTAACTGAGGTGTACTTGGGCCAGGTGCTGGTCCGAGGCAGCGGCAAACTGGTCCTCCTGGATAAACTCCTGACTCGGCTGAGGGAACGGGGCAACCGTGTGCTCATCTTCTCTCAGATGGTCCGTATGCTGGACATCCTGGCTGACTACCTGACCATTAAACGCTACCCCTTCCAGGTAGAGTGAAAAGCAACAAATGTCTTAGTGAATGTGCTTCACACGTTTCTGTTCAGGCGACCATTTCAGTCATCTGGGCCGGCCTGCTTGCGTTTGAAAGACGTTTTGTTTATTCCTGTTTGCTTACTTATCTCTAATTTAAGCCCTCCGAAAGATAGTTGTTTGTTATGACTGTGGGAGAAGTTCAGCGTGGTGGTGGGACTGTTTGGAGCTGGTTGACTCGGGTGTCAGAGCTGCAGTGGTATCTTGGCTCGGACTGCTAGTGTCCTGCCTCTATTTTTATCTACCGGTTATTTTTTGATGCGCACTGGCTTGAGCGCTGGGACAACACGGCTCTCGGCGCATTAGCAAAAATGCCCAGCTCCGGTCTCGACTGGACAGTTTTTTTTGCAAATGGGGATCCTGTGAACAACGTGGCACATAGAGACCTTTCCTCAAGGCAAGGTGTCGGTCTTTAATCTTTGCATTTTCTTTCTTTTCTTCTCTCAGCGCTTGGACGGTTCCATCAAGGGAGAGCTCCGCAAACAAGCACTGGACCACTTTAATGCTGAGGGTTCTGAGGTATGTTCCAAAGATTTAGACAACTGTGAGGTTTGCATGTAGTTATGGATTTCCCAAGACACTCCTCGTGGCAGTGTGAGGTTTCTGGTGCCTGCGTCAGAGAGTGGTTGTCTCGGCACATTCCTAGCTGTGCCCTGCAACTGAAAAGAGCATGACATACATGCAGCAAGCTGCGGCATACATGTAGAAATGCATGTTAGTGCCTGAGACACAATCAAAATTAAGACACCCTCCATTAATCGTAAGCATAGACCTTAAACATTGCCTAGCTTCCCTTATACTTGTACACACTTGTTTATATCTCACCCATATAGTAGCTCATTTAGACCTTTCCTTTGTTTGTGCTCTTCACCCACATCCAGGATTTTTGTTTCCTCTTGTCCACCCGTGCCGGAGGACTGGGCATCAATCTTGCCTCAGCCGACACTGTGGTCATCTTCGACTCAGACTGGAATCCCCAGAATGACCTGCAGGCTCAGGCCAGAGCCCACAGGATAGGTCAGAAGAAACAAGTATGTGAAACTTTGTAGCCTACTGACACATTGTTTGAAAAGGAAAAAAAACCCCACTACGAATATGCAAAATGACATTGGTTTTATTTTTCTTTTAGGTCAATATTTATCGTCTGGTCACCAAAGGGACTGTAGAGGAGGATATTATTGAAAGGGCAAAGAAGAAGATGGTTCTGGACCATCTGGTCATACAGAGAATGGACACCACAGGACGAACAGTACTGGATAACAGTTCAGCCACTTCAAAGTGAGTTTTTTCTTAACCGATCCTAGTGCTCGTTTTGTAGTAGGCCATTCAAATCATTTCTCTTGTCCTTATGGAAATGACACTCACTGACTTCATTTGACCTGCTGTTTCCAGTTCGAACCCTTTTAACAAGGAGGAGCTGACTGCCATCTTGAAGTTTGGAGCAGAAGATCTGTTTAAAGAGGCTGAGGGGGAAGAGTCAGAGCCACAGGTATCCCTTTCCCACTTACAGCAACATTGCTTGTACATCCTTCTTGAAGACCTCTGAAGTTTCAGTGTCTGTAATTGATCTTTTTGAATATGCTGGGTATCGTCCTGTTGTATTTTGCAGGAAATGGACATCGATGAGATTTTGCGTCTGGCTGAGACCAGGGAGAGCGATCAAGGTTCCAGTGCCACAGATGAGCTCCTGTCCCAATTTAAGGTATTTGTACCACACAAGGTACAGATTCGAAATCTTAAGAGTAAAAGCGTTTGCGTAGGGAGAGTTACTATTTAAACTAACTTCAGGTGCAAATGTGGACGTTGGTTTGTGTTATGACAGGTGGCCAACTTCACCATGGATGAGAGCGCTCCAGAGCTGGAGGAAAAACAAGTCAGGGACTGGGAAGAGATCATCCCAGAGGACCAGCGGCGACGGGTGGAGGAAGAGGAGAAGCAGAAGGAGATGGAGGACATCTACATGTTGCCCCGTAGCAGGAGCTCCAATAAAAGAGTAAGGAAACAGCTTCTAGAAACCTAGGGAGTCATAAATATGAAGACCAGAAAGAGAGAAGTGATGGTAGTATATGATGAAGTAGCAGCACAGAAAGATTTTTAGAGAAGCATTCCTTCTGAAATCCTCAGGATTCATTAATGCAGTTATTATACAAGCCTCTCTTCTGTGGCCTGGAGATGCCACATGATGCACCACAACACGGTTGCATTTCATTTTGCTGAAAAGTCTAGTGGGTATTTATACAGCTCATTATCATATGCTGTCTTGGCGCAAACAAAAACATTAATCCTACGTTATTGCCTGTTCTTGCATTAGAGGTGCTTTATGAGGCTATAAGATAGATATTATAGATGTGTTTATGCGGTAAATGGGAATGGGAATTGCACCCTTAGGCTTTGTTTCCTTGCTTGCGTTCGTGCCCGCTTGTGTTTGTGCTGATATCTTAGGCAGGCGGTAATGATTTTATAGACCTGAGCTGGATCCGCTTCTTCTAGGAGTGTGTGTGTGTGAGATCTGTGGCATCCTAGGCCTCAAGTAATGACTTGTTAGGTTTTATTGCACAGTAGGTTCTCTAGAGATATTGGCCATGTGTAGGTGCTGAACCTCATACTCAGTGCTCTTCTTTTGAACCGTAAAAGATTTCATGTTGGAGCATCTGAGAGGAGCCATTGGGAGTGTTCCTCACATTCAATTCCCTGGAATTAAGTTCAAGTCACTTAACTCGTGCCTACAGAGTGACATCTAGATCTGCACCCAGCTACATTAATCCTATCATTCAGTCTTATGTTCCTACTCGCTCCCTCCATGGAACATTGTCTGGCTCTGCCATCCCTACACACAAGGCAAACCCAGTCCAGACTCTTCTCTTTTGTGGTTCCCTGCTGGTGGACTGAGCTGCCTAAGCAGCAGAAGAGCAGCAGAATCTCTCTCTATCTTCAAAAACCTCCTGGAGACTCCTCTGTACAGGGAGCATCTCCTCTCCTGATGCACTTTCTATCTTCTTGCATTACTCTCACATAAAGATTTTAGCGCTTAGAACTCTCCTCTGGTTCTCACACTGTCCTGAAACTCGAGCGTTTCCTCGTATTGTAAGTCCCTTTGGATAAAAGCGTCTGCCAAATAAAAGTAATGTAACGTAAAAGGTTCTGCGTCTCAGGGATTTTGATGCTGGTTTCCTTTTGAGGAGAAATGGAAACACAACACATTCACTTATGCATCTGAACATTTCTGCAATTGCTTAAAGATGCTTACAGCACATAGGAGGACCAAGTCAGTGTAACTGCCTGCTGCAACGGAATCATTTATTAGATAAGCATTAGCAGACATTAAAACTGTTCTTCTGGGTACGGAATCTTTACTGTCTTAGCAAATCCTGACAGAAATTCTTGGACCTTATTGTTTTGCTTCTACATGCTAGTACTTGGATGCCATGAATACACTATGTAGGGTGGAAGTGGCCTAGCGGGTAAAACACTTGCCTGTGAACCCGATGACCACAAAGTTGCAGGTTCAAACCCCAACTTTCTACCACGGTGTCTCCGAGCAAGACACTTAACCCTCAGTGTCTCCAGGGGGACTGTCCCTGTGCCTAATGATTGTAAGTCGCTCTGGATAAGAGCATCCGCCAAATGCCCTTTTAGTGCATCCACTGATGAGGATTTTTGCAAAACTAGCAGACCAGTCACTATGTAGTTCTTCTAATGAAAGTGAAAGACTTTTAAACGGCCTTCCTCTCACACTGTGTGTGTGTTCTGTGCATTGCAGGCTCAGGCCAACGACAGTGACAGCGACGTCGGCTCTAAGCTCAAACTCAAGAACCACTCGTCAGGCTCGGACAGCGAAACGGACGACAGCGAGGATGACAAGAAGCCAAAGCGGAGAGGCCGGCCACGGGCGCGCAAAAACAACGTGGAGGGCTTCACTGACGCTGAGATCCGCAGGTATCACACCCAGCCATGTCTGATTACAGCTGGCACTTAGGAGTGATGATGCTGAAATTTGATTGGAAAATGCTCTTTTCACCAGGTTCATAAAGGCTTATAAGAAATTTGGAGCCCCACTTGAGAGGTATGGCTTTATATGTTGAATTTTTTTAGGTTTAACACACATTTCGATTGTGAATTACTAAAACACTAAGCAATATAATGAATACCTAAGTTTCTGTGATTAGCCGAAGAGCTGCATGATGCTCGCTCTGATTGGCCGTACGTTTATTTCCAGGCTGGAGGCCATTGCGCGAGACTCTGAGTTGGTGGACAAGTCCATAGCAGACCTTAAGAGATTGGGAGAACTGGTCCACAACACATGTGTGGCTGCAATACAGGAGCATGAGGAGCAAATGAAGGAAAATCCCACGGAAGGTGTGTGGCTAAGAAAGTGATAGACCAGACCAGACAAATGAAAAACATCCTTTTGGGAAAAAAGTAACGACAGCTTATTTCTGTTACGTCCATGTTTGCCACTCTGTAGCCAAAGGTCCAGGGAAACGACGTGGCATCAACATCAAGATCTCAGGGGTTCAAGTCAATGCCAAGTCCATCATTCAGCATGAGGAAGAGTTTGAGCCTCTTCACAAAGCCGTGCCCCCTAATCCCGGCGAGAGGAGCAAGTAAGTCCAAACTAAGGGTCTAAACCCAAACTCCTAAAAGATTAAACAAATAGGTTTCTTGTCTCAAGATTTGTGGTCATACCCAAAGCTTCATTTCCTGTTACTGCAACATTATTGCTCTTAATTTCTTCTGATGATACAAATAAGTGACCAGATAGTGCTGGTAGGACACCAGATAACTCCCCGCTTTTCTTCTTCTAGATTTCAGCTCAACTGCCGGGTGAAAACCCCTCATTTTGATGTCGAGTGGGATATCCACGATGACACACAACTGTTGTTGGGCATCTACGAGCATGGCTACGGCAACTGGGATCTGATCAAGACCGATCCAGACCTTAAGCTTTCAGACAAAGTGTGTACCTCCAACCAATTGAGAACTTCAGTCAGATTAGGACTTTCTGAAGTTAGGTTCATTTGAACTAAGCCTGTTCTGTTTTCGCATGTAGATCCTTCCAGACGACCCTGACAAGAAGCCACAGGCAAAACAGCTGCAGATGAGGTCAGACTACTTGTTGAAGATGCTGAAGAAGGACCAGGAGAGCAAAGATGCCAACAAAGCAGGAGAGGAGGTGAGCGTACACCTGATGAGATACGTGACCTGTTGTTATATCTTATAGCCAAATTATGAAAAAGCTGTTTAGCACACACTGCTAGTCAAAAGTTTGGACTTCTCATTCAATGTTTTTTCTTTGTTTTTATTATTTTCGACATTGTAGTTTAATATTGAAAACAAATGGATGAAGGAACACATAGAATTGTGCAGTAAACAAAAAAAGAGTTACCAGAATATGTTTTGTAAGAAGGTAATGATGGACAGTTGTTTTTTTTTACTTATTTAAGTGGTTCTTGCCATAATGTGGAGTAGAACCGTAGTGGAACAGGATCACTAACTGTGCCAGCCCTACCATCATAACTGATGGTCCCAAACACATTAAGAAGGCAAGAAATTCCACTAATGAACTCTTGACGAAGAACACCTGTTAATTAAATCCTCATGAATCTGATTGAAAAAATGCAAAGAGTTTGCAAAGCTGTCATCAGAGGGGATGTTTTCGGTATTAATCTACAATGTAGTCAGTAATAAAAACAAAGGAAATCGTTGAATGAGAAGGTGTCCAAACTTTTGACTGGTATTGTATGTCCCAGTTATATTAAATCCATTATACTTTACCAAAAATGTGTAAAATAAAAATATTACGAACATGATCTAAGAGCAAAAAGCTCATTGGACTGTCCGGTCATGAGCATTATTACTGCCTTAGGCCTGTTGTAGAATCTCCCTTTTTCATTTTTTGTTCAAGTGTTCACCGTTTTGTTGCTTTATGGTGTTGGCTAAGTCTTAGTTTAGTTTGTGGCATTGGCTCAGTGGTGGCATGCTCATTTCCAGGCCAAGGTAAAAAAGAGAAAACCGCGCGTGAAGAAGGAGAACAAGGCTCCGAAAGATGAGCTAGCCAACGAAATCTCCTCCCCCCGTTTCTCTGACAACCCCTCTGAGGAAGGCGAAGTGAAGGTACGTTCCCTCGCGCAGGCAGTGCATCAAATCCCAATCAAAACAGAAATGCAGACAAAAACAATGTGGATGTTTTCAGAGCAAGTGACGCTAAATTCGATGGTGAACTTGCGTCAGTGCTGCCCAGCTGGTCAGTTCACATTTTTTGTGGGAATCTTCCCCTTTGTTTGTATGTTTCTTCCAGGACGACGGAGCTGAGAAATCCCCTACCAAGAAGAAACAGAAGAAGAAGGACAACAAAGAGAACAAAGAGAAGCAGGGGGCTCTGAAGAAAGAGAAGGAGGGTGACAAGGACAAAAAGCGCTCCAAGCTCAAGAAAGAAAAGGTAGTTGAGAGCAGGTGTAAGGTATCAATATGAGAACTTCCTTAGCATGTGATTTAAAGTGTCACGTTTCACCGGCTCACAGTTTGTAGTGGTTGGGTTGTGTAGACTGAACAAAACGCTGAATAGAGGAATGTGGACCATGCAGGAATGTGCGCTCTAATACTCTCTGTGACGTTTATTCGGGGATTTTTCAGGCCAAACCAGCAGGAAAAGGCAAAAAGGCTCAAGGCCCGGTGCACATTACCGCAGGCAGCGAACCCATCCCTATTGGAGAGGAGGATGATGAGCTGGACCAGGACACCTTCAGCATTGTGAGTTTCTGTGCACTATTAAATCTCTTCTCCCTTCCATTCTTTCACACCAATTTGTTTTCTGTTAAACTAGGTTAGAACAGAACGCATGAATGCGAAATGATGGATCTTGAGTTTGCAATGGTGTCAATGTATTTACATTGAAACACTGTGGGGATTTATGGGTAATCGTAGCTCATAGAGTGCATCAAGTGGGGAGGAATATTGTTTTTTCCTTTTTTTTTTTGGGCTGCAGTTGTAATTATGTCCTGCATTATTCGCAGTTTATTGCGTCCATTTCTTTCTTTCTTATTCACTTGCTGATACAGTGCGCCACAAGACTTTACCCAGAATTGTAAATGGACTGCCATTTCTAGGCGTCTCTGTTTTCTGTGCAGTCTGGCTCAGTAAAAAATGGCAAACTGCCATGTACACACAGTGCACATTATTAATTTACCAAAAATCCTTGAAACTCGTATCTGAAGCATCTGGGATCTGAAGCATCTGCAAAGAATGTAAAAAACTGTGCTGGTACGAGGGCTGCTTTTCATACTGCAGCCCTTCGCATCAGTATTCCGAGGGCCAGTATTACGATGAGTGACAATCACGCAGCCCTAGTTCGAAGGGTCATGTTTTAATTCCTTCATCTTGAAGAGTGTAACATGGGTGTATGTGTGCATTTGTTTTCTATCCAGTGTAAAGAGAGGATGAGGCCAGTAAAGAAGGCTCTGAAGCAGCTTGACAAGCCTGATGAAGGCCTGTCAGTTCAGGAGCAGCTGCAGCACACCAGAGCCTGCCTGCTGAAGATTGGAGACCGAATCTCTGAGTGCCTTAAATCCTACAGCGACCCCGAGCACATGAAGACTTGGCGCAGGTCTCACATACTCACATCCCAAATCTCAGAGGTTTTCATTCTGATACACCACAGTAGCTCAGCTTCCTCCGCTCACTCGATCCCTCCTGTCGTTTCCGTCTAGAAACCTCTGGATCTTTGTGTCCAAATTCACGGAGTTTGGAGCGAAGAAACTGCACAAGCTGTATAAAATGGCTCAGAAGAAGCGGTCTCAGGAGGAAGAGGTAGGCTCAGCTTCGGCCCAGCAGAACAGCAGGTATTTCTCATTTGAATTCTTGTCAGCCTCTGCTCATGCTCTCCCTGCATGTTCGCTTTCAGAAAGAACAAAAGAAGAAAGATGACCCTGGTAAGAAAAAGCCTTTCAGGCCCGAGCCTTCTGGTTCCAGTCGGGATTCTACCGGGACGCAGCCTTCATCCAAGAGCTACAACCCTCAGAGCCACCCCTCTGGACCCCCCTCACACTCCCACCACCGCGAGCCCTACAACCAGTCCAACAAGAGACACTTCCCCAATGACGGTGAGACACTGTGGAGAGAACCCACAGATGCGTCCTGGGGTTGTGTTGATTTGATTAATGCTGAACTGAATATGCTTTAAAAATCTGAGAAATCTCTTTGCCTTTGAGGTTTGTAACAAGTATTTTGAAGGTCCAGATGTAAATGTAAATGTAAATCTTCCAAAATAATACTTTTATTATTTACACTATTTCCCACTCCGGTATTCAGGTATTTTGAAAAACTGCGACAAAGTACTACATAATGTTTGCTTTCCAGTTATTTGAGCAAATTTATAAGGGAGATTGCACTCGTTTAAGGTAGTTGCAATGATAGTATTTCTTTTTATTATTTTCGTTTAGTCCTATTAAATTGAAGTAAGCAGAATGTGAACTGGGTGCTTTTCAACAGTTGGGCTGATGCAGATAAGCGTAAATGTGAGTAAAAAAACAGCACTAAGCTGGTGTCCTGGTATCGGTCAGGTTAACTAGTTATCCTACAGCTGCTGATGTGAACTGTGCCTTGTTCTGCAGATCGGGGAGACTGGCAGAGAGAGCGCAAATACAGCTACCCAGGGAACAGCAACCAGTCCTGGCAGGGTGACCGCCATCACCCCTACGAGCCTCACAGGTACAAGGACCACCACTATGGAGACCGGCGGTCACATGGAGACTCGTATCGCAACCCTGGAGGCTACCGGAACTCTGGCTCTCCCCGCAAGCGACCCTACGACCAGTACAGCAACGACCGCGACCACCGGGGTCACCGGGACTATTATGATCGGTACGAATGAAGTAATCGTGCAAGGCTTAAGCTGCAATTTTAGCTTTAGCTTAAGATACACATTAAGATTTGTCTGAACACTAGGGGACCTTATTATTCATGTTTAATGACCAATTCTGTGAAAAATCTTTGAGTGTTGATATAAGTGCCCATCATGGGTCCTTTCCTAAGTGGGTGGGGGGGGCAGTCAAACAGTTGCCTGGTTTATCTGTACTGATCCTGATAATATGACCTCCAAAGACAGCTTTGAGGTGTTTCCTTTTTTTTAAAAAGAGATTTAGCCAAAACAGTACATTCAAATGCCTGGGGCACACAAACTAGATTATGTGATCATAATCTTCCTTTAGTTTTGAATTGGAGACTTTTTTTTTTACTGATTTTTTTTTTATCAAGATATTTCAGTTGAAAAAGTTAAACAGTGAGACTTCATCCCAATAAATAAAATAAAAAAGTATTTTGCACAGGCTATTTAATTCTTTTTTTTTTTTTTCGCTCCAGACATCCGGACCCCAAGAGGAGGCGATCAGATGAGTACCGCTCACCAAACTACCACCAGGGAGGTGGAGGAGGAGGCAGCGGAGGAGGAGGAGGGTACCCTCAGGACTTCAGAAGGATGCCTGATCACAGGGGCGCCCCAGGGAATCACGGCCCGGTGGGACCCGACCACTATCGTCCGTTTCACCCAGACAAGCCCCCACCTCTCATAGACCCCCGCTCCCCACAAGTGCAGAAATCCCCCCTGGAGTCCCTGTCTCCCCTCGAGAGGACTGTGGAGCAGAAGCCTGGGACAGACATCAACTGGAACAACAGGAAGACGTGATTCAGGTGAGTGTCCCAGGCAGGGAGTGGACACTGTTGGGAGGACACTTTCCGGCCCCTCTGAGCGGAACTGGGCCGTCCTGACCAGCCACCATTAAGTCGTCCTCTCCCACAGTTAGAAAATGAAGATCACACCTGGAGCTCTGCCAGTGTGTCCTGAGTTCTCTCGTGGATGGTAAATGACCAGGTGTGGTCAGGAGGTTTGAACTGAGGAAAAGGAGCAGCAAAGCCCGGTTAGTCCTATGGACTATTACGCGAATAAAGCCTTTGAAGTATGACCGAGTTTGAAGCTTGAAAGTGCCTCATGTATTTGGCCTTTTTTTTCTTTCAGAAAGTAATTAGAAGAAAAGGGAGTATTCCCAAAACAAATGTGACTTTGATGTTTATTTCATTTTCTTTCCTTTTTTTTTGGGGTCGGTTTGTTTTGTTTGGAATTAAAGGGTTGTTCCATGAACGTAGCCTTGATGGGGGGGGGGGGGGTAATCTTCCACCGCACCTTTTTAGATTTTAATTCATCTTCTTTTTCTTGTTTTGATCATGTGTTTGGTTAATCGTGGGAGGCAAAATTTGCACCTGCCCTTGCACCATGCTTGCTGGAAAGATGGTTGATGGAATTTCGCGCAGATGACCGAAGTAGCCTATTGCTAGGCTAAGTAATCCCCGACTGTGACTTTAAAAGGTGGGACCCAAATTTAGGGTCAGTCTAGACCTTATTGTCAGAACACTAACTCACTTAAAAGCCCAAAAAGCTATATTTTTTATCTTTTCAAGCTGAAATTTTCAATCTTCTTCATCAGTCACGTCAGTAAGCCTCATGATTGCTAAAGGCGGATTCTCTGTATTGCACTAAAAGTGTTGGACTCTACGCATCTCCAGTCGTTCACCAAGTAAAACAATGGACAATATTCCCTTTTTTTTTTTCTCTCCTTCATGTGAGTGTGCTGAAACGTTTGATATGTTTGACCTTTAAATGGAAATGTGTGTCGGAGCAGAAGGGAGTGGGAACGTCAAGCTATTTTTGGTTCACCAGTTCCAGTGCCAACAAAACAGACTGGAGTGCTGGTAAATAATAAGTCAAGGTGGGTTTTTTTTCTCTTCCTTTTTTTGTTTCCCTCCATCTGTGCCTTATTCTTGTGTCTAAATAAACTCTGGTGGCGTTTTTTCGTGGTCTTTAAGGACAGAGACTGTGCAGTATTAGGCCGTGGTGGTGGACGTTAAGGTGAAGTGTTGCCGATGTGCGGGAAACAGTATGGCGTGCCGTGTCGGGAGAGGGAGGACCATTTCTTTTCTTTCCCAGAGGAGGAACTTCAGTGTGTTACGAGGACTCGAACCCTCGCCCCCCGCTTGTTCCGCGGCTGTGTCCTGCGCTTCATGGACCTGTGTTCGTTCTTCGGGACAAGCCAATTAAAGTAATTTATATTTGTGAAAAAAAGAAGCCACTGTTCAGAGGAACTATGCTGTACATACTGTTTATAGACCTATATGTATTAAACTTTCCTACATCATTCAGCATTGTGTTGGTGCTGTTTTGTGTCCGTGTGAGATTGTTTTTGTGTGTTAGTATCACAGCCACACAATAGTTGTAATTTATAGATTTTTTTGTTTGTTTTAAAATTTGGAATAATTCAAATCAAGTGAAATGTAGTGCAATGGTACGACCAGTAGGGGGCAGTCAGTATTGAGCCTGTTGATTGTGCACAGCATGCTTGTGAAGGAAAGACAACAAACACAAGATCACACAGTTCAGGAGGCATATATCCAAAAAACAATTCAACAAGACACTTTTATTTTTTTTTGTTCAATAAATAATTTACAGTATATACAGGTGGTGTGTGTGGCACCATTTGAATCCTACATACAAAATCAGTTTGATCTGTCTGGCCTCTGTTCATCATCGATACGCCTCAAATGTTTTCACTCACTCATTTTGTTCTCTAACATTAACAAGTGTAATAATCTATTCACAATCAAGTTCAACCAAATAAGAGCTAGAAGAGCAGTTTAAAAAAAAACAAACATAAAGTGCTTTTGCAATGAACACAAACACCACAAAACATATTGAATTACCATATGCATTTAGGTTTCAGACGATTGGAGATCTGCTGCTACTGTCTGTGGTGTTTGAGGTATTCATGTACACGATATCCCTTTACAGTAAAAGGTAACATTCGCTGATTCCACTCGTCCAAAGAAAGATTTCGAAAATTCAACACTAACACAGCGTTAGCCTGATCAACACCTCACCAACTTATGTACAACTCACATTACACAGTTAGAGCTATAGAGAACTGACGACACTAAGCATACCTAAACACAAGATTCGCTTTTTTAAACTCGCTTTTTTTTGTTGTTGTTGTTGAAGAATTCCATGGAGAAGTGACAAAAAAACTGCACCAGCACAGGCTTCCGAAAGCAGTAGTTAAGGCCTGTAGAGCTTTACAGTGTCGAAATAAATTACTACCAAGAAATTCTCTGTAACTAAATACACCACGCTTTTGTTTTTGATTGTTCACTCTTAAACCTCATGGAACACTGTTAGGAAACATTCAACAGTTGTTAGTTTTGTAATGGGACATGACGGTAGTGGACATTCTGGACTTCATAGGTCAGAAAGAAAATCCTTTTTAGTTTCTGGTGTCTTTCAAAGTGACTCGCTATGATAATTCTATCAAGTGCGAGACCAGTGGGTCGCATCAAGCTAAGTTTAATGCAAAGCTGATGCAACATAGTACAGAATGCTAAAATCTTAATACACCAGGCCTCTTGGCGCTCTACTTTCCAAATTATCTGCCAAATAAAAAAAAACAAAACAAAAAACCTTTCAACTTATTGAGAGACGTAATGGAGAAGTCTGGAACAAACAAGTCAATAAAAAAATTCTCACCCAGAAAAAAAAGTGGCTCTGTGTGTGTGTATGCATGCCTCTTTGTTTGTCTATAAAAAAGCCTAACAACAGGTGAAAGGATCCTCCTGCACTTAACTCCCCGCACACTGAGCCATCGTGAGGAATGCATGGCACATGTCTGAGTGCCTCCCCGTACTGGAAATGTCCGTCCGCCCGTTCTAGTTTAGCTGCACCTTCCAGTATTATACACAACAAGGCCGTCTGGTTTGAGTCCAAATACTTGAGTGAACCACAAACGTCCTACATGGGAGGCGGGGGGAGAATTCAGCTGTTCAGGGAAATCGTTGGAACCGGGGCTCGTTATTTGGCAAAAGGCCGGCACCGTAAATTCACAGATCTACAGAGAGTTCGTGAGTCAAAAAGGCCCTACAGCACAGCCACGTCGACACCCCTTTTGAAATGGAGAGTGAGGCTTTATTCTTTAAGACGCAATCAAGATGATGGATGGATTGGACTGTGGGGGGGCTGGTGGCTCTGCATCTCCACCTCTGCTTTGTGTTCATGGTTGCTGAGTTGCCAATTGACTAGATCTTGTTTTTCCCTCCCAAGCACATGTCCCGGGTCGACTACGTGGCTTGCTCTACAAGCTTTCCCATCTGAACAATGGCATTTACAGTAAACACATTCACTGGGATACTTGTTTGCTATGTGCCCGCAAATGAATTCCGGGCTGCATTCGTAAATGAAATCAAACAAATGGACTTAGGCAGCCAATAGAACAGCGGAAAAGGTGGTAAATATTCTCTGGACTCTAATGCCTAAGAAATGAGGGTGTGTGTTTAAAATCTGTTGGACACTGTGACTGACACACAGAAAGAGAGTGAAATGAGATTTTTTTCCGACCCGCCTGCCAATGCATGCAGGAGACAACTCTTGGCAGGCAGAAAAATCTCCTTACTGACCGATGGACCACCACGCCAGGGCTAAATTAGGACCCTGGGTGCAATATAAAGACATTCGGAAATTTTTCTCCTTACTCCTACAGCCCCCAAGAACACGCGCACAAAACATTTTATCAACCCACACGCACACACTGTACAAGAAAGACCTGCTGTTATGGCCCATTAATCCCAACAGACAACGCGACTCACTGATATGACATGACTTTGGCTGGGGGCTTCTACCAGAAAAGGCTTGTGCTTCTTCCAAAGCTTGGAGCCTCATCAAAGACAAGGAGCTCCTGCAGAACTCCTTTCGTCAACAGAGGTTAATAAAAGCTCCTGTCATGTCTCATAGTCTTGTTCCAGAAGACGCATGATAGGCCTTTCGTCTTGGCACCACAGAGCCCGAGAACAACTCTAAAGCTCAAGCTTCTTTCTGCAAGGGGATGCCCCCCCCCCACTCCCCCTCAAAAGCGGCATCTTGCTTCAGTGGGAACAAGAGGTGGGCGAGGAGGGGGAGTCAGCAGGTTTTAATCCCACTCAAAAGCCTCCAGAAGCCCTGAGTCACTCTCACCACTGCCTCCATCCATCACAGAGCAGTCCTGAAACCTGCAGGATGAACTCTGTGACGGCTCCAAGACTGCTCCTGCTCTGGCTCAATAGATGTCCGTTTTATGACAACACGCAGATGAGTCCATGGCTGGGGTGGCCAGTGATGACACACACGAGACTGAAAGCCCACAGATTCAGCCTCAGGACGCGACAACGGTGAAAGCCGTGTTTCCACGAACACAAAGCTTTTAAACGACCATCACAACACAACAAAAGACACCAAAAAGAAAACTACAGACACGAGCAACACAATTCAGTCCACAAGACAATGGCAACAAGGTTTAGGAGCATCAACGGGCCAAAGCTACATCCCTTGGGGGCGGAGTTAAACATGCCAGTGTCCCTCTCAAAGAGGTGGTGCTTCTCCTTGTTAGAGTGCAGCATTTTAACGTCCTCGAACGCGTAATAGGCGGCCAGGGTGAAGTTGATGTCCCCAGACGAGAGCAGGTCGAAGACACAGGAGTGGAAGTACAGGTCCTCCACCGGGAGGCGCTCCTTGCACTTGGCCATGGCTGCCTGGTAGGTGAAGCCATGGGCAGGACTCTCCGGCCTCGCTCTTGCTGAGCTGTGGCTCTCGGCAGCTCGCGCCCGGAAGGTCCTGAAGTCGATGCGCTGGTTGGCAGGGCAACCATGCAAGCACAAGTAAAGGTCCTGATTCTCTTTGTCCTCCACTGAGTTCACCACGTCTTCAGGCATCCTCACCGCGAACGTGAGATAGCGGCCCACTTGCCGGACCACGATGGTGGTGCCGATGTAGCGCGCCTGGATCTCAACGTGCTGGCCAGGAACCTTCTCCACCACGCGAAGGGTGTTGGCCCCGTGCCGGTCACCTCCGTTCTTCGAGCCATCAGCGAACGCTGCCGGAAGCTCATCCGTCTCCGCGTGATACATCTTCTGATCCACGCATTCCTGGAAGTTCTTGAAGATAATTGTCAGCTGTGATAAAAGGAAGAACAGAAGATGTCAGCACATCGTTTGGAGGGGTATTAAGGCATTAATGAACATTAATGATCAACACAACTGGGTGTAGACCTGGAGAACGAGATATCCTTAGTTACTTCAGAACATCAGTAGAAAAAAAGGTTTTAATACATTACCAAAGATACGAGTAATTCATCTGTCTTAAAATGTACAGTCCAAGACATAAGAGTCTATAGTGCTCAAGAAAAAGGGGGACAGGATAAATGCAAATGTAATGGATAGTCACTCAGTGACTAGATGTTGTCCAAAACAGTTGCACAAATATAGTGTGCACGTTTCACAGAACAGAGCAATATAGTGGGCTAAAATATAAGCTGTACGGTCAAACAGTAACTTTTAAATTACTCTTGTGGTTTCTCTACTCCCTTTTTATGCTTCAGATGAATCAGCTGCATCAAGTCGGCACTAGCAATGAACTAACCCCAAGCAAGACTTCGTGACCATTTTTAATGCCCTGTTGCATAAGGCCAGAGATGGGAGCCTGGCTGTAACTGAGGCTTGTCTTTGTGCTGTGGCTCAAATTAAAGCGCCAGCTTGTGAAGCGTATATGCTCGCAGTCCTCCAAGCCTCTCTGTAATGTCACATTTCAGCTGCTGCTCAACATGCGGAGGGGGAGGCCCAATGTAAACGCACTCGGGAGAAACACAGCTCCCAGTCTGTGTTACAGCAGGCTTCAGTGTGCAGACACAAAGGCGATCCATTCATGACGCTGGGGGCCGGCCTGTGAACCCCAGATTCAGTTCCAGGGGTGGACTTGTGCCAGGCTAGAAAGCGCCCAGCCTGCACTGGGGCTAATTAGGGAGGGCTGGTCCTGACTCTGGCTCTGCTTAGCATTGCTTTCATTAGGAGGGCCAGCGGCCTGTTGTCAAAATGTGACCTCAGATTCTGTGTGTGTGTGTCTGTGTGAGAAGAGGTTGGGGTGGCGGGGGTTGGGATTGGTGAGAGTAACGACCAAATCACCCAGCAATCACCCAATTCAGAGCAAACTGCGAGTCTTTAGCCCGGGCCAGTTGTCCAGAGTGCAGCAGGAAGCTGTCTGAAGCAAAAGGGGCCCATCAATAAACAGCACAGTCCTTGTTTGCACAGGTGGCATCTGCCCACTGTATTGTTTTCCCTTTTGTCAAAGGTTGAGAAGCCTTCTAACATGCCATTTGTTTCCAGAGTACAACTTAACACAAATATCATTATCCCCCCTCCCCCTGTCTTCTCCTTCAAAAAAAAAAAAAATGAAAAGAGCTGTGGCCAATCTACTTAATGGTGCATCATTAGCGAATCTTGATGATGGAAAATTGGTCTGTTTTTAAATGTGGTCCCAGCCAAAAAAAGTTCTCTTGTGCTTCCCCCTTCCTGCCCTCTTGCTAATACAACAAGTCATACAAGGGACAAGTCGGGAGCAAAGCGGCCAGTGGTCGCACGATTCCAGCTGCAGTTGCTGGAGTTGGGAGGCATGCAACATAAATGAATTAGCCACGGGCAAAAACACACAGACTCCTGGTTCTGTGCTTTCACGTCAAGGCCCTACAGCTGGCCAAATCCGAGGCAGCTCCACGCCCCCGTCCAATGTACCGTAAAGCAAAACAATGATAATTTATGAGGTATGGGGACCAGCTAATGCGGAGAAAATATCTGCAGTTTCCTGCACGGACTGAGCACTTAGTTGAAACAACAAGGCACTTAATGCACATGCAAACAACAGTGAGGGCCACCACAGATATAGAAACACTGGTCTTGGTCGCCTGGAAAAAAAAAAGTTACAAGAAACACCAGGACGGGAGCCTGGTATGGTTCTGCTCTTTTGCTGTTGGCATTCCCTTCTATATTAAAAAAAAAAGGCTTTATCAAGACCCCATCAATTGTTCTGTTTATTGCGGCTTCATCTGCTGGGGAACATATCCAAATATTATCCAGACTCTGTGCTCACAAGCCCTGTCTGCTTTTCAAACCAAGCCACATTCATAACACTGAACTGACTCACTGCTAAAGTCTAGCAGCGACTGTGAAAACCCTGTGCTGCATGAAGGCACAGAGGTTAGAAACATTCTTTAAAAGGTGTGTACTGAGGTTTTAATAGTCATAGTTTGTTTCTTATTTCTGTTTTCTTCTTTTTTACAATTAAATAGCTAGTCAAGAGACAAACAAGAGCAAGGACGCTGATGCAAAAACTAGAAATAATCTTGATAAATGGAGGCCGGTGTCTCCTGATTAATAATGATAATAAATGTTCCAAATTTTCTGCTTAGTTGATCAGACAAGATAAGTCTGGTGTCTAAAGTTTGCTAAATTTAGTTTTTCACTCAAGCTTGAAGACTGAAGCTAATCAGCAATGGAAAACTGGAGCTACCATTTACCTGCCAAAATCATCTCACACCTTGTTGATGTCCTACTTTATGTAGTTTCTGACACTGCACAACCTACTGTCATCCATAAAAAAAGACATCAACCCTGCTCGGACACCATGTCCTGAAAGTTCTCCCTGGTTCTAAGATCTTGTGTTCTTTTCTGCTTTTCTAAGACCTACAATAAAAAAAATGGAAAATTTTAGTTTTTCATGGGCATTTGGGTGTGATGCCATTTTTAAAACCCCAGTAGTGGAATTAATGACGCGTTTTTTAAAATTACAATAACTCTGGTTCTACGTGACATAGGTACACCAAACGAAGCTCAGCATGACGCCTCACACCTCAAGTGTCGACACAAACCGGGGAGAACTTTCATTTACGGAGCTGTTTTGCCATTGGATGACAATTTACCATTTGTTGCACTTCTGTCACGTATCCATGCCGCTCGTGTTCTTACAGCTTCAAGGCAGATCCTACGACTGTTACAGCTGTGTAATCTGCTCCTGTTGCTTTTCTGAGCAATATGTCTTATAGTAAACAAACTAGTTCTTTGCTTTGAGCGTTACTGTTTTCAACACTTTTCAGTTGGGCCGAAAAATAGACGCGGGTGGCCACACTCACCTTACTAGTAGCAGTGGCCGCAGAGCCGGGCAGCACTGGTGTGTTGGTGACCTGCACAGACAGGTACTTGTTGTGGATGAGTGGCCACGCACCCTCCACTTTGCAAGTCTGGAAATCATCGTTGAAGGTGCGCAGGTGTGGGTCTCCAAAGAAGCCGCAGTGTGTGTAGTTAGGTGGCGCGGCATGACGCGGGAGGCTGCGCTCGTAGTGGCACACCTCGGGGCCGTCTGAGGGCACAGGCGGGTCAGTCTGTGGCGGCAGGGGCGGGGCCGGGGGCGGAGGAGTCCGGGCGCGGGGTGGAGCTGTGGGGCCTTCCTTAGAGCAGTTGTGCTGAGTCATGAGGTCCTCGATGCCATGCTGGGCGGAGTGGTAGGCCAGGTCGCCCCGGCAGGTGCGGGCCGTGCGGCGGACACAGCTGCTGTAGGCACGTAGAGCCGTGCAGAATTCCTCCTTGGGGCCTGAGCTTGGGGTGGACGCCCAGAACTCCGAGTTACACTTCAAGATCTTACACTGCAGAGTAACTGCGGGAGAGACGGAGAGAACATGAACATTAAGACGGTGCTAGGAGCGTTTCCTGATTCGGACCAAGCCACATTTGAAAGAAATACCAAGGCAACATGACGCAGTAGGATTTTCAGGAGTTTTGTAGTCATCCTTAATAAGGTTCTTTTGTTGAAGCAGTTTAGAGTTTAATCCAACATTAGATTGACAGTAAAATATTACATCTTTTGAAGGGGACCACAGTTTTCTTTACGTTTACAGCATTTTGGTAGATGCTCCTTTCTAGAATGGCTTACAATCTAATCGTGTTCCATGAACTAAAACAGCGTTAAGATGGTGCTTTATAGAGTGGGGGAATCTCTGGGTGGAGGGCTGCAGGGTTACCCACTACACCATACCAGCTGCAATCTGTCACCATTCAAGGAAGACACACCGTGTCTCAACAAGCGTTAAATCACCGGAGCATTTAGAGAATTTGTTCAGATGTGTACGTTCAGTTGAAACAGTGGCAGTGACATTAGGTTATGTTTTAGAATAGCAGGTAAGATCCCTGCACTTCCCTCAGAAGACGAGGTTTGGTTCCTTGCCCAAGCAAGCTCATCTTGCTGTACTTATAAGCCTCTCTGGAAAAGCCTACACGCTACTTCGTAACATAATTAGACTGGAAATTGTTCTGCGTTAGAGTGCCTGCCAAATGCCATAAGCGATGCATCTCATAAATATACCTTTATGAACAATACAATATTGTCTTGGAAGCCTAGTGTTGGATGAACAAACAAATTTAAGTTGGTTAAACAAACAACTTAGTAGCTATAACCATGAAATCAGGTAGAACCATGAAATCAACATACCAAATACAAATGTGACTGTAGGTACTGTTTACCAAGTAAATGTAGAATAAAAAGAATATCCCATGCTTTTTAAAATCGGCCAATTTTGTTTTATTTTGATTCAGAAATGAGTCCATACTTAGCTGAATATTACTAGTATTAATTACATTTAATCAGTTAGAACTTCTAACAAAAAGCAGATGAATCACCACACATTGTCACACTGTAAGTATAATGCTGACACATCTCCTGATTAAAAGTTTAGGTGTTTCAGCCACTCCCACTGTTGACATAAATATAAAAATAAGCACAGAGCCATGTAATCTCAACAGACAAACATTAACAGGAGAAGGGGTCGCGATGAAGGACTTAATGACTTTAAACGTGACACTGAGTGGATGCCACTTTACACCAAGTCAGTTTGCAAAAAGCTAGTTCTCCCCCATTCAACTGTAAATGCTGATGCACATGGAACATAAAAAACTCTGTTGCTTCATTCACTTCAGAGCTCAACACTATCAAGTTCAGTGTGGCAAGTTCAGTTTGGAGGAACTCTTCTGAAGACGTTTGTGACGAACTGTAATCTTTATAACATGCCAGGTCTTCCTGTTGAACACACAAATGTGCTAGATATTTTCTAAAATAAATATCTGATTCTTAAAAATGACGTTCTTTAAATATTCTTCTGGTTCACTGCTGACAAGGTTTAATTCTACTCTTTCAAAGCTAAGTGACAAATCAAGTATGGCACTTTTTAATCCCTATTCAGATTCTTGGAACATATTTTATCCCCCGACCATGTTACACTGTCTTAAAACCCTTGCTGCATTTTGCAGTTTCGGAACAAATTATAGACATCACACAGCTGCAGAACTGAACGTGATGAAAAAAGCAAACATTCCTGCGAAAGAGGGCCTCCTAGACTCCTACTGCTGCCAACAGCCATCAAGCGTTAAGTGCACTTTATTACATACATTATCAGTCTGCCGTCGCCTGCCTTTAAGAAAACTTTAGCAGGCGATGAATTCATCAATAAATCAGTGAGATGCAAAATATCTGAAATCCTACAAACTCTTGATTACACACACTACAGGGAAACTATTCCTGTATAACCTAGTCAAGTAGGTTTTTATTGTCATTTCTTCCATATAAGTGAAGAGAAAATTCTGTCATACGTGAACACACCACGGCACGAAATTCTTCCCCTGTGTTTAAACCCATTCACCAAGTGAAGCTACTGGCATCCAGGAACACGGCGCCCGGGGAGCAGTGTGTGGGGACGGTGCCTTACTCAGGGTTCCCTTAGAGGTGCTTAGCAGTCTTGGGAATCGAACCCACAACTTCCTGATGGCAAAAATGCAAAAATGATCTAAACTGATAACACTGCAGAGTACTGCAGCCCTCAGCCATCTTCTGCTACTTCACCACCTCACCGTGAATCAAAACAGAGAGAGCAGGAACTGTGCTGCAATACTAACATTTTACTTGATATGAATTATTTATGTGGTATATTGAGTGTGTGTTCGCCGTGTGTAACATGCAACTTAAATGAACAGGACTCAAAAGTCGACTGGCTGTGGGGGCTGATCATCTTACTGCAAACTGACACACATTCACACCCCAGCTTTCCCTTCTTTTGCATTGCTAAGCAGATTTACAGGGGGGCTTTGTGAGTAAAAACACAGTGGGTGTCAGTCACCTCCCCCTTAGAAAGGGAGGACAAATGCACCTTCTCAAAGAATTCACTGCTAGGCTTAACAGAAGGGGGCATAGGCTTCGATGTGTGTGTGTGTGTGTAGAGGGGGTGGTTTTAGGGCTCTGAATGAAGACAATATAATTTGCCATTGAGAAGAGACCAGCAGAGTCATAAATTAGCCCTATGTAAAGGGATTAGGTAGAGTTTCATCAGGCGTGCAGGCCAGCGGGGAACAGAGGGGGGGTAACGATGGCTCCCTTAAAGAAACAGGATCTCTAGAGAGAAACTGGCTCCAAGACCAGAGGGCGGAACAGAGAGAAGCTCTAACCATTCCACAGGTCAAACTGGATATAAGATAGCCACCTGTCCACTGCACAAAAAAAAAGCCTGTAATCAAAGGCAAATGCAATTTCAAACATGTATTGGATTACAAGGCCTGCCACAAGAGTCGACTACTTGTTGTTAAGATGGTGGTGGGGTTTTTTAGCTGAAAAGGAAGTGGGAAACTTTCCCTTTGCTGTGCTATTTCATCAAAAGCAGCCTAAATAAGTGCCGCATCTAAGAACATTTTTTACTATCTATGTCCTTCTGTGTCTTTCTCAAAAAGAAGGTGGCTGTTTTTCATTTAAGGTAGATTTAAAACTATATATATATCCAACAACCTCCTCCCACCACCACACAGTGCTCACCTCCCACCTCCTACGGAACAAAGGGTATTTATCACCTATCTGATATAAAGCAATAAAGTCATCTCAAACGTCAACGACTATCTCTTGTGTGAAAGCCTTTTGTTTGGTGTTAACCAGCATGATAGGAGGTGTGATAAGGTGTGAAAGCAGATTAAACATGCAGCACTGTCCCTCTCTGCACTCACACCAACAGTTTTTAATCAGACCCAGGACACATTATTGATGCTGGAGGAAATTGCAAATGTTATGACTACAGAGACACACAGACACAGAGAGAAGAACAATATAAAATATAAAGTCTAAATAAATTCAGTTAAAAAACTCAATATGAAATGCACTATGATATACACAAATGCTGGGTATAAATACTACAAATAACTTACTGTTAAGTAAATTACTACAGACACAAACAGTAGATAGGAGTATGTTACTGCAAGTACCGGTAGTATGTAAGTATACTGTAAGTATAAGTAGTGATATTTCACATGGTAAGACTATTGCACATAAGGTTTTAGCACCCATATAGAAAATCGCGTCACAGTGCACAGTACTATTTTAGCACCTGCATAGAAAAGTTCACATACTGCACATAATAAGAAACTGCACGTTTTAACACGTGTATTTACAGCTAAACCAAACTGTGAGGTCCTCAATTTGTTTAAACCAAACTGGAATTTTGTAAAAACAGTAAAACATCCAGAAGATCGAGAGAAATCGACTTTCCAACCCTCCCCCAAACACAACAACATCTCGCCTGTGGAGGAATGCCCCAGAGAGCACAGCGCTCTCCCTTTAAACGCATTAAAACCTTTAAAATATTCAAAACCAGGCCCTGGGGATCATTTAGAAACAGGACTAAAACCCGTAAAATGTTAGTTACACGAATTGACGCGTCTGAATTTGGAATTAAGAGCGTTTCTTAATTGACAAGATCGTATCCCACGTTTTGTACCCTGTACAAACTAGCGTTAGTTTTCTGAATTTCCCTCTCACACACGACACATCGTTAGACTCTTAGTGTTGACTAATTCCACCAGATAAGTTTTCGAAACACACAATACAGACAAAAGTATTGGGACGCTTGATCATTCCACCAACAGGGACTTTAATGACACTGTATTCAAATAGACTTTGCAGCTATAAGAGCTTCCACTCTTCTTGGAAGGCTTTCCACAATATTTTTTGGAGTTTCGGAGTTTCTGAGGGAATTTGTGCCCATTCATTCTGTAGAGCAGATGTCAGGCACTGATTAAGAAAGAGAAGGTCTGGGTCTCCGTTCCAGTTCATCCCAAAGATGTTGGACGGGGTTGAGGTCAGGACTCCTTCCACAACAAACACATCCAACCAGGTCTTTATGGAGCTTGCTTTGTGCAATGGGGCAAAGTCATGCTGGTATAGAAAATAGCCTTCCCCAAACTGTGTCCACGAAGTTGGAAGCATAATTGTCTTGGTATGTTGCAGAATTAAGATTGTCCTTCACTGGAAGTAAGGGGCCACCTGAATTAAATAATTAGGAGGTGCGTCCCTATACTTTTGTCCATATTGTGCAAGTTTGTTTCACGCCTAGAGGACTGAAGCCGCAACAAATAAAACAAACACGAGCTGGGACCGGCTTTAAATTGAAACTTTTCACAATTGACCAGCAAGCAAATGTGGTTGCACTTATGAGAGTATGAAGGAGGATAAGTTACTCACCAGAAGGACAGAAGTGGAGAAAGACGAAGAGGATCTTGGCCACGTCCAGGACCGAGGCTCGCGCTCCTTTCCCCATAACCATCCATCCAGCACGGGGCAGAGCTGCTCTCCTCTCCCTGCTCACACACAGCAAGGCCAATGCAGGCCAGTTAGGGCTCTGATCAGAGGGCTTTTACTCTCTGCTGCAGAAATCCTGCTCTCTGAAACCATGCCTCCGTTTAGAGAAAGCGCAGCTCGCCTCCGACCTCGAGCTCCTCGCGCCTCTGAATTCCAGAGCGAGTTATAAAAGAGAGCCCAGCCTACAGCTCCAGCAGAGCCAATGAGCTTCTCACTGCTCCCCCTCCAGCCCTCTGCAGTCTCAAATGACCACCCTGCTTCTCTCCAGCGTGCTTACTTCACTACTCCACTGCGAGCTGGTGGGAAAACCTGCTGTGCATACAGACCATAGTGGTCCAGGCATCATCATGAACATGTTCTGTTCACCAGAGGATATCATTTGTTGCATTTATTTTTACTGCATTAACACTAAGCCACTTTCATAAGTTTAGTTACCCTGCACATTCACTGCCCTGCTGCTGCTATATCGCACAATTATATTTATTGCACAATTATATTTATTACTGTCCACCTGTGTTTTTTGCACACCTAACTCTCTATGTTTTTTTGTACATGTAACTGTTGTGCTTTTTTTGCACATGTAACTCTGTTCTGATTTTTTTTTGCACATGTAACTCTCTGCTGCTAGAATACAGTATTTGTCATAATACTGTATTAATGCAGACTTGTACTGTAGCTGTTGTCCTCTGCACTAAATGTTGTCTTGTCTGGTTATTTTGTTTTTTATGGTTATTTTGTTTTTTCTTGCACTCTGTATCATCCTGTCTGCACTTTTGGTCTTGTGTTGCACCATGGTCCCGGAGACACAATGTTTTATATCACTGTGTACTGTGTGTAATGGGTTGATTTGACAGAAAACCCTACATGACTTGACTTGACTTAAGTAATTTTCCACCACTGATCTGCTGGTATAGCACACTACATGGTGACACACATAACTGTTACAGTGTCACACTGTTATCTTCTTATCTTAAAAATCTTGATTAGTTTAGTCTATTACTACTAATAATAATAACAATCATACAATAAAGGGAATAATCGCTTACATATATGGAGATTGCTAAATTTACAGTGTTATTATATTTTATTATAGTAATTATTACTTTATTGTCCTAGTTGTTGTATTAATTACACATATATTACTAATTTATGATGGCAATCATGGCGGGACGCTTAACAAATTATGTCGTCCGTGTTCAAATACTGCTCATAGGGCAAGCAGGACCTATATTTCGAGATGATATAATGTAAGATCTCCAAGAACAGCGTGTAAATTGAACTCACGCATAGGGCGTTTTTGTCTGTCCTTGAGTTCTCATGGATGTGTTACACATCACTAATGCAGTTTCAATTCAAAGTTCACATCTGGCCAAATACAGATCAAGTACCCAGACATGTCCTCAATTTATGGGTTTAGTCAAGAACTTATGTGGACTTGGACAGTCAAATTTAGCAGAATTAATTTCACACAAAGAAGCAGCAATGGTGACCACCAGCCGGTCCATTCTGCACAGGTTTTATTTGACTTTTTTGTACTTTTTATGGTGTATCATATTATCCTTTATTGTATTGTAAGTACACATTAGGTGAAAATGCTGGGTCTGGAGCTGAGCAGGACTGTGGCATCATTAATAACGCTGATGTTATTGATAACGCAGCATCGTCCCGGCCTCAAGAGTATTTGATCTACTTCATAATGAGGAACAGCTGTAAACAAATGGCAAAATACTTACCACAGAGCAAATTCTGCCCATTCTGCCACATTCAAACATAAAATGTACACGGGGTAGACAATAATTTATAATATATCAGTCCTTTGCTTCCAGTATGAAAACTGCATCACCGCCACCATGTATAAAAACTGCAGCGTGGGTTGTGTTTTCATTCAGTATGTTCCGATGTGGCTCATATTGTTAGTCGTTTTGGATAAAAGCCTCGGCCAAATGAATGTAATGTAATGTAAGAGTGCAAGATGACTCATCTATCCACTCTGCTTTCTCTCACTGTGCAAAAGTCCAGCTTTTGCACTAATTAAACCACGTAATGCATTTGCACGCACTGGTGTGCCCCAGATACATCCTCAACACAGACATCAGCTTTCAGCTCAAGTCTACATTCATTTTTTCGACTCACACATGCACTTCTTTTGTTAAAACATATTTTACTCTGGCTCTGTGAGCGTATCATTCAATTACTAATCAATCAGCTATTAGGCCACATTACAATTATCTGTATTCCAGCTGGGAGGAAACCTCAAATGGGCGGTAAAAAGGTTTGAAAAGAGATCTGTGTCTCAGCATCGGCCTGTCTGGCCATCAATCTATCCGTCACCATAGTTTAAAGGACTAAGATTAACAGCATGCTGTGTTATTGAGACATATTCTTCAACTCCCTGATTATATCTCAGTAAAGAAAGAGACTGACTGCACAAAATAAATCACTCAGGACCCCATTTAATAAAACCGAGAAGACGGAGGTCATCAGGTTCAGCACTCTTTCTGGTTTTTGTTTTTTGAGGTGGATTGTTTTGTTGTTTGTCTCATGGGTTTTAAATGCTTTAGTAGACAATCGCGATACTAATCTGGTGTTTAGACATCCAAAGTGTCCACTGGAAGACTAGAAGACTATGATATGTCTCTTCTCTTCTATGTGTTCTAAAGTGGAGGCACAAAAATGAGTAGAGGGTTTGGAAAACAAGGGTTTTCCTAAACCCACCTCGATTGATTCCTTTCGCTCATGCATAGTGCAGGAAAAGCTTTCAGGGTCTGATCCGAAAGTGTCCTGTCAGACACCATCAAATAAGATGACGAACTAGAAACAAGGCTCAAAATCAGTCAGTGATCTGAACCCAGTCAGCCGCCAGAATCTCCCGATTTTGAGCCTTTTGGACAGCACATTTCTCAAACAGTCCAATAGATGGCGCTTGTACTGTGGGAGAGAGTGGTCGAGGAGATAACTTGTCTAATGCACATGGGCCCAGTGAGGATCAGCACAACTTTCTACTAATTTATGCTGCCCACATCTGACCCCGTTTTACCTTTCCAGTGGCGTAAAACATTTCAAACAGAGGCACATCAACACAGGACAGGTTTCTGAGCGTGCAGCCTCTCAGGACGAGCCTGGTGAGACATTCTAACACCTCAGCACTGAAACTAAAAATATTTATCCGTGATATATTCAGTCTGAAATAGCCAGATCACTCTCATTAACATCACCATCAATGTCATCTGATGTAGGAGCTTCCCAACTGAAAACGAGATGCCACGGGAAAATGATCCTTAAATAATGTTATTATAGGAATATAAGGACCATCATATTAGATAACCCTGCCTAATTATGGTTTATTATGATTATAATTGTGGTTTATTTGACAGAGCCGAAAGTGCAATTAAAGCAGATGGAGACAAATTGGAGGCTATTTGTGACAGGGAGGGCACATTTCAGATCTCGTTTAAACGTTTTACGCGTATTTGGAGAGGTCCGGGGCGAAAAAAAAGACAGTGTGTTAGTGAAAATAGCTCCATTCTGCGCAAATATTTGAACGTTTTTTAACATTACTAACCAAAAAAGAGGACTTGTAGGTTGTATCTGAGTTGTAATGATGAGTAAAAAGAAGGAAAACAGACCTTTTGAGATACATGGAGGTCTTCAGTAAGTTGCAGTGGCGCACCGGGTTGGAGAAAAAGATCGAGCCGCCGAGGATCAATAATCCGAAACTGGTGCGGTTAGCTCGGGGGGAAATACTGCCGTCGTCCCCTCATCGCGTCCTCTTCCCGTGGTCTGCCCCGAGATAAGAAGAGTGAAGAAAGAAAGTGATTTCTCCACCTTCCTCCAGAGATGAGAGTGTCTGGTAGTTCAAGGGATTCGGTTGGTTCTGGTCCAGAGCTCGAGTGAAGCGGTTCCTATCCTCACGGTGAGAAAAATCGGACAGGCTCCTTCAACTCCAGCCTTTCCTTCATATTCAGGTCTCTCCTATTCGCTCCCGTGTGGCTCTCAGACTTTCGAGAAGATCCGCGAAGGAGCCGCGACAGCGCCGGCTCGTTTCCTCCCTCGCTGGTGGGAAATGGCTCAGTTGTTAGAAAGTGTGAAACCTAATGATGGGCGCTGTGTGACGCCTCCTCAGACCCCCAAAACACACCACACCACAGCCTGCCCCCACACAGCTCATCATACACCACAGGGACAAAAGTATTGGGACGCCTGACCATCCCAGCAACGGGGACTTTAATGACATTGCATTTAAATACATAGACTTTAATATGAAGTTGGTCCCCCCCCCCCTTTCCACTCGTTCTGGAAGGCTTTCCACAAGATTTTGGAGTGTTTCTGTTGGAATTTGTGCCCATTAATTCTGCAGAGCATTAATACATATTTGTATTATTTGTATAGCATACTTTTTTTTTATAACGTACTGTTGCATAGCTTCTTGTATTGGTTATGCTGCTCTTTCTTCTTTGTACTGTTCACTTGCTGCCATAACAATGCACATTTCCCACTTGTGGGACTAGTAAGGGGTTATCTTATCTTATCTTATCTTCTGACGTCAGGCACTGATGTGGGACGGGAAGGCCTGGTTCGCAATCTCCGTTCCAGTTCATCCCAAAGGTGTTGGATGGGGTTGAGGTCAGGACTCTGTGAGAGCCAGTCAAGTTCTTCCACACCAAACTCATCCAGCCACGTCTTTGTGGAGCTCGCTTTGTGCACTGGGACACAGTCATGCTGGAACAGGAAAGGTTCTTTCCCAAACTGTGTCCACAAAGTTGTCCAAAATGTCTTGGTCTACTGAGGCATTAAGTCTGACCTTCACTGGACGTAAGGGGCCACCAGAATTAAATTATTAAGAGGTGTGTCCCAAACTATATATAATTAAGAGGTGTGTCCATATAATGTATGTTAAGGACGCATATGAAGTAAAACACAGTACTGTGGCACAGCTTAAGGTTGAGTTTTTACATATGGGCCATTGTATTCTTGTGATAATGGAAACGGATGTGTGTTACGATTTTGAAGGTGAAATCCACTTTGGTTTTTTTTTTCAAATGTGCTAGCTAATGTGTAAAAAGTTTTAGGCCAAGAGCAAACATCTTAAAATGATCATAAACCCATGCCTCAGGCATCAGGCAGCGTATTCAGCACAATGGGAAATAGCTTTTAGAGGCAGTGAACACTTGGATGTCTGGTTCCCCTCATTTCCACTGAGAACAAGTCTCACTTTGGAAGCTTTTAAAGAACGAAGCATTTCACACCAAACCGCTTCGACTGACATATACACCTTAATGACTGAATCGTGCAGAATTTCGGACAAATTGGTGGGATTCCCACAGACTCCCTGGGGCATTTCATAAAACACATTCCACAATAAGAGGCCATTCTTGCAATAACTGGTGGAGTGAGTAGAGGCTGCAGTCCAGCATGGTCTGAGGATTTACCCCTACAAAACCTGCCACTGAACAGATCATGTAGTGGTGCACTCCAGGACCAGGGCCTTTTCTAGGCTTTTGTAAAAGCCAAATAGTTCAGCTCAGCGCTAAATTGTCCTGCTAAATTGTCCTTTAATTTCAAATACTTTCTTCAGTACTGCTTGGGGGTTGGTGTCTTATTCATATCAACTGTAGGAACATGAGACGCATTGCATTTACATTGGTCTGGCAACTTCCATGCGGCTTCCACCCTGGTGTGAAGAGAATGGCTTGAGTTGGAACAGGGGGCCGGACCTCCACCTCAAACACAGCTGGTGGGGGGAGAAAAGGAGGGGGTCATAAGGGCAAACAGGCCGGGCCTATTAAAGTCCTATACTCAGTTGACACACACATATTTGGATGACATTTGAGTGATACACTGTGCTCCCAGTCGAATTAGAGTGAGCATGCAGGCCGGAAGCTGGAAGTTAGGTTCCATGTTGCACAACAGTCGTCTGGACTTCAAACCCAATCTAGTTACATACAGTTGTGACCCAGATGCACAAATTCTGCTTGTGTTTTTTGTGGCCATAATGGACCGAGATGAAGTAATTCATGGTAAAAGTAACAAAGAGTGAAATGGAAAAGGCGGCCAATTGTGGAAAATGGCACCTGGATACATGATGAGCCTTTAAAAGAACAAATGAAAAAACAAGTTTTACTATTTGTGCCCATTTCCTAACCACATCCACCACAAAAGAGACCGCTGCAATTTCTTTTTAAATCAGCATCTCTGTGAGTATGACAGTCATTCCATGCCAGTGTCTGTTACATTCCTAGACAAGCACCTCATTCTGCTTTATGAGGTACTGATTAGTGAACGCCTGAATCACATCTTATTTAATGGGGAAGAGTATAAAAGCACTGCTGTTATCAACACAAAATACAAAATACTAGAAGTTCATCCAAGGTAATTATTGTCATTTTGTTTAAGAGTGAACAAGAGACTTGTTTTCTTTCAATTATTCAAGTTCTGTAAACACTGCATCTCTTATTTTGATTTATTGTCGTTTCCAAATGATGCTTTAAAGAACAATATTTTTATTTGGAAATTAGGAGAAATATTGTCAGCGGTTTTTAAAAACTAAGGCAAAGCTGTTCAGTTCAGTACTTGCACCTAGAAAAGATAAGACCTGAGAAACTGAACATTTTTGCAGTGCTCTCTTGTTTTTTCCAGGGCTGTATGTGCAAAGTCTGTATCGGGGTGCCCAAATCCAGTTGAACCTGGCATGTTTGGGCAGGGAAACAACATAACTGTGCTGAGCACTGGTCTTCCAGGACTGGATCTGGGCACCCCTGGAAAAACTGATCTATGCATTTCTGTCATCATCACTTTAAAAACAGATATAATCAGCCTACAGAGCCAAAATCAATAATCCCACACCATCTTGGCACCCTATGATTTCCCTCCATTTACTTTCACCAGAGAACAGTGACAAGGCCAATCTCATTATGTTTCATTTAATCCATTATATTCAGCCTAACAAGTCAAGGCGTGTTTTAAAAGCCAGTCCACTATAATAGGACCTGAAAGTGAAATTAGGATTTCTTTGAGGCTGACAGTGTCAGAGAGAGAGAGAGAGAGAGAGAGAGAGGGAGAGAGAGAGAGAGAGAGAGAGAGAGAGAGAGAGAGAGAGAGAGAGAGAGGGAGTAGGTACGTTTTAGCTAATAATTACAGGGACATATCACAAGTTCCTGATCTAGGCCAAGCTAGGAATTTATTTTCCAATTTGTTTTCTGAAAAGGCGGAGGATTGGGAATGGCCCTGTGAAAGGCCGCTTGACTCGGGCAGACGTTTATTTTACGAACCTTTGTGACTGTGGGACTGCTTTTAAGACTGTTATGATCCGAAGTTTATTCACAGATTTTGAAGGAAGCGCACGACGATGCTGGGGACGCGATCAAAGGGAGCTTTATCTACGCTCCATTGTGCGGAGTGTAATTAGGTAGATAAGCTCGGAGAATGGCTAGGTTGGCGCTTTTCCCTTTTGTGAAGGCACGGGCTTATCAGCATCAGTGTGTGTGTCTGGGAATATCCATACTAAGCTCTCTAAATAGCGGCCCGGAGAATTAAACAGTCCTGTCGCCATGTTATCTTCATTGCAGCTCCAGCCGGTTATAATGAAGTGTGTATAGCTTGAGAACAGTCATTGGTCTATAAGTGTCACCTTGTCACAGGCAACATTAAAGGGTGCAGCTAAAATGAAAACAAAAGAAGAATAACCGTGCCGAGCTCATTCACATGCAGGGTGTGTTCCATTAATGTCCAGTATTAGCATGCATTTCTTCACAATGATCCCTACTGCACAAGAACGTGCTTTTTTTTTCTCTAGTGTTCCTCTCAGCCTTTATCGATATTTACTGAATGTATTCATTATGAGGGCACTGAATAATCTAATCACTTTAAAGGACTGAACTACAATTCTAGGACTATTTTTTTATAGTCTATTCATACTCACACATACTCTCACAGCACTGTTTAGTTCTTATGTAATACCATTTAGCCTTATGACACCCTGTATGTACCTCTTTGCCTTGAACGGGTTTCAATACATAGGTTTTAGGCCAAATCCCAAAACCTTCTCAAAGCTATCATAAAGCATAGTCTCAGGAATCAGGCGGCTTGACGCCTCTGTTGGAAAGCCTTCTAATTTGAAAACACCAACTGACCTTTAAATTGTGCCACGAGATCGTGTCAAGCAGACCAAATGGAACAGGACTAAAAGAAATAGGACCTGTAAGAAATGGTCCAAAATGACTTGGCAGAAATCTTTCTACACTGTCCCACATTGTGGGTTAAGAAGGTACAGGGAGTCCTCGAGTTATGACACGCATCCGTTCCTACGACAGTGATGTAACCCGAATTTTGGTGTAAGTCGAAACACACCCTGGCCTAAGTCACTTACCGATCCTAACACAGCTGTAAAATCATAATCTAGAACATAAAAACACAACTAAGCCACAGGAAAAAGAAAAGGACATACTGTACTTGCAGACTGTGCTGTAGTAACAAAAAAAAGACAAAAAATGAGTGTAAAAACGCTTTTAAATGGGATATATTATGCAAAACTCACTTTTTGCATCCCTTTTCTGCCATTTTCACGTGTAAACGCGCAGGTAGCATGGGATGGGTGGGGCGTGGCCAGCAACAGCTTATTTGCATAAAAGTGACCGAGCCCTTAAACGGCTCATTTT
>JBBPCX010000018.1:2052201-2076277 GCA_037974365.1 Hydrocynus forskahlii | reverse complement strand
GGGGTTGGGGGGGGGTTGTGTGTGCAGGAAGTGATGTCGTGTTTTTGACACACAGCTGCAAGACTGTAAAAGCGCCTGCCTGTTCTTGATAACCCAAACCTCCAGACGATTTCCAAAGTCAGCAGATTTCAAGAAGCATTTAAAGTGTGGGTTTTTGGAACCAGCATCAAATCTAAAATGAAACACAGTCACGATCGACAGAAACCTACCCGCCACAGAAGTAATCCTCAAGTAAGGCAGTCTGTCTGTAATAAGCGCTGCTAATGCCTTGGACACGCTTCAAGACTTTCAAAGTCACCAGATCCCTACTATTAACACTATACAACTTCTCTACACAAGTCACTGTGGTTTGAACGCTACACGACTGATCAGCAGCAGAGCAGTCACGCATTTCCAGATCTTTTGCCAGGAGAAATCTTTTCTCCAAACTATATTTTGTCACAAAACACACACGAGACAAGGAATTTGTCCCCAAAAATACTCATGAGATGTTTTCTTCTGAATGGATGTCAGCAAGAAGGTAATGGTCCAAACTGTTTGTGTGCAGATTTGCAGCGAATAAGAGAAAGAAGAAATATAAGAAAAATATATGAAAATGAAAAAATAAAGAGTATTAACTCCTCTCCCAAGTTTCTCCTCATCCTGATTTGTGCTCACACTGGCTGTAGCTCATCATCACACTCATTTCCAGCCATAACACTTTTCACAATGTAGTGTAGATTTGCCGACAAGTCCAGATACTCAGCATGCTTGCGAGGCCTTGGCGAGTCTCTTGGATGGAATCTTTGAACAATTCACACGTAGCATATCGAGACCCAAGTGAATGCCAGTTTGCATCTGGGCCTTTTTTCCAGCAATTTCCAAAAACTGTTGCCCACTGGAAAATCAGCGTAGTGTGAACTTAGCTTTACAGATCTGAGACTGTAACCAATACGTGTGTAAGGGTAAAGTGTCCATTTGTCACACGTGAACACACCACAGCACAACACAGAGTGTGAATGATGTGAAAGTGTCCTCTGTAATTAACCCATTCACCAAGTGGAGCAACGGGCAGCCGGCAACACAGCACCCGGGGAGCAGAGTGTGGGGACGGTACTTTGCTAAAGGGTGCCTCAGTGGTGCCACTGGCATTCCCAGGATTTGAACCCACAACTTTCCAATCACAGATGCAACTCCCTAACCCATCAGCTGCCCCACCTGACTTTGTTTATGTCAAACTAAATATTAAGTTAATTGAACCTTCTGTCTCAGGGAAATAAAACATTCTGAATTTTGGAGTAACAACTGAATTTACAAATGTAAAAAAACATAAAAGCATGTTATTAATTTGTTTATAACAGTATGTCCTCCATAAAGGACACAGGGATGCACTACATAGAAGCAAACTGAATTACCTTGATTTTGCAATCTTCACTGATAAAACCGTGGTCTGATCTATGATGACAAATGCAGTCCTCTTAAAATAACAACACACACGTTTCTACACATTTATGGCATTTAGCAGGCACTTTTATCCAAAGCGACTTCCATTCCCTAACTCCAGGGGACAGTCTCCCTGGAGCAACTTGGGGTTCAGGGTCTTGCTGAGGAACTCAGTGGTGGTATGCTGAAGGTAGGATTCAAACCCATGACCTCTTGGTCCAGAGGCAAGTACTCTACCCACTAGGCCTCCACCACTCCATTCTTGCTTATGAAACTGGTTCAACGTAATGATATTTCCAAGATTTCTTGGGTGGACACCTCTGTGAAGGTCATTACAGGTCATCTCAGTTGGCCTGAGGCCATTTCTGAACTTTCTGAATGTTTTTTTCCGCCAATTCATTGATGATCTTCTCCAGTGTTTCAGGCTCCTGTCTTGTAGCATCACCCAACTTCTGTTATATGCCTGTATATGGTTTTAAATCAGTTGTTCACTCAATAGTAGTGAGATGTCCAGGCTTAGAGACAGCAGTATAAAGTGTGGAGTATGCTGCAGGTCTTCCAGGTGCACTAATGACGCAACCCTGACCACCCTCGGGGCTTCTTACCTGATTCTGTTTCCCAGATAAACACTTTCATTTCACAAGCCTCCATCTGTCCCAAGATGTTCCACTCTACCTTATTATGTGTACTAAATGAACCAAGACGTGTGTGTATTAATAGGTGAGTGGTGTGTTGTGTTGCCATTAGCCTGTTAATGAGCCAGAGAAATGTCAGCATTGAGGTCTGAATTAATTAAAGAGGCCACAGACAGCTGATTAGAGGTGAAATGACGTACAGGTATTCCCGTAGCCTGCCATGATAAATGACACTCTTATTGATCAGCTTCACTGAAATGAGAGGGTAATTGCTCCATCTTAGCTGGCACACTCGTACTGTCTTAACCACAGTATACAAGGTTAGCAATGGATGGCAAAAACGTAAGACTCATTAGTCTGACAGTTCTCCTACTTAAGACTCTAATGATGAATTTCTGTGGGCTTGTGGGCTTTAGTCATTAGATACTTGATACACTTGGAGCAAAAAGGCAGATTTTATCTAAAAAGAACACCTTTGCCCATTCAACACTAGACTAAAGAGGAAAGATCAGCAGTAGGGAAGCTAATGATCTCATGTTGTACTGAAACGATTTTTTAAAACATTTTCTTTTCCAAAATTAGTCAAGTTCACTTCCACTTATGTACTAGGCCTACCCTAATCACACTCTCCTCTCTCATTTAGTTACAATAGGTAACAGATGTCCCGGCTATTTAAAATTGCGCTGAATGATTGGGTGGGGACCATCTAATCCACCCAAAGAGATGGGCGGTGGGGAACTGTCTTGGACTCCCAGTCCTGGGTGGCTGTGGCATCTTCAAGTCAAGTCAAATCAAGCAGGTTTCTTTTCATTTCAGCCACAGTACACAGTGAAATGAAACAATGTTCCTCTGGGACCATGGTGCAACACAAGAACAAAAACAGAAACACGACTAGAATACATTAAATGTAGACAGCACAAAATATACAGGGTGCAAAGAGAGCAGGAGAGAGAGTGCAAGAAAAACAATATAACAACACAAACAATATAATATGACACGACAACAACTTGTGGATTTGACAATTTAATGAATAAAATATTATGACAGAGACTGTATTCTGGCGGTCGAGATGTTATGGTCGAGATGGCAATAAATAAGGGTACCTCAGTGATGACACTAGCTGTCAAGGGATTCGAACCCACAACCTCCTGATCCCTAACCACTAGGCCACAACCTGCCACAAAAGTTCAGTGTTTTGGAGAATGCGGGCAGATTTAAAGCAGATTATCTCAATCTCATGATGATAGAGCTAATGATTAGACAGCTGCACTCCTCTGGAGCATCAAAGAAGTATAATTAAGCCCAGAAAAGCCTAGTCATGTTCGGAGATTTGGCTATAATTGAACTGTCTTTTGGTGTTTTTTCCTCTTAATGTGGTTTGCTTCAGGTAAGCTAGGTTGTTTGCCTACTTGTAAGTGCCACAAATATGTAATTTGTTAATGATTATCGTGAATTATTATGTTCATCTTTTAATCCAAGTTAAACCTCTGTTAGTGATAATGCTATTTAAACTAAACAGAAATATGCTGAACAAATTCAGCAATAAAACTGAAAAATAGACCAAATATGAAACAGGCAAAGACGTAGTGGAGCACAGGAGAAACCTAGAGAAAATAGCCTGTCTGAAGTCTCGGCTCTCTGAGGGAGTAATGTTGGACTGTTAGTTGGGGTGATTCACAAAATGAGTATTTGGTTTGACTGAATTGTCACGCTGTCCTTTGGAACAACTGGTACAGATGACATGAGGAGCCCAAAACTGATCCTGGTCACCCAGTAGACAGCTGAAGTACAGTTTGTATATCACCTTAAGATCTGTAGTAATTGGGCGACGTTGTGCTTTCGTCGTGAATGAACCACACACAAGCAGCCAGGAACCCAGATGACACAGTCAGTGTCATCTGTAACATAAAAATACCGACAACTGTCATTAAATTGCGTAACACGCTTACATTTACGGCATTTAGCGGACACTTTAATCCAGAGCGACTTCCATTCCCTAACTACAGGGGCCAGTCTCCCTGGAGCAACTCGGGGTTCAGCGTCTTGCTCAGGAACCCAGTGGTGGTTTGCTGAAGGTAGGATTCAAACCCATGACCTCTTGGTCCAGAGGCAAGGATCCTACCCACTAGGCCACCACCACCCATATAAGCTTAGGCTATAATATCAGATAGCATGAAAAATGTTAGTAGCTTCATCACAAAAACTACACACGCTAGAGAAGATGAATGAAAAGCAGTACAAAACCCACACAAAATGATCTCAGATGAAAATGACCTGTTGACCTGTGTTATCAATAGCAGTGAAACCGCCGACTGCCCCACGCACTACACACCTGCACTGATTCCCACTTTGACTTTGAAGTGCGATCAGAAGGTTGTGGGGGTGAGGCCCAGGACTGCTAGAGGCACCACTGAGTTACCCTTGAGCAAGATATCGTCCCCACACACTGCTCCCCGGGCGCTGGGTTCCTGGCTGCTTTACTTGGTAAATGGGTTAAATACAGAGAAAGAATTTGCTGTGTTGTGCTGTCGTGTGTTCACATATGACAAATGGACACTTTACACTTACTTTATTTGCTCATTTTTAATATGTTTGAAGTGAATTGTTCAGAAGAAGTCCAACCTCGGACCTTCCTGAACTCAACCATCCAGGGTAGGCTGACATAATCACTTCATTAGTGGAACATGGGGCCTCACCACTGAGTTCTCCTCTTCTAGCTTAAGAAAATTAATGGGACCTGGTGTACGGTTCTGCATCACACTAAACAGCTTCAATAGCCCCAAACCCCTCAACCCCTCTGTAACTGATTTGGCTAATGCTTTTTTAAGCACACCAATTCATTCTGACTTCCGATCCTGGTTTGTGTGGACCGCCATGCCACAGGAGTACACAGACTCTGTTTTCCATTGAGTCCAATGGGTCCTTGGTACCTCTGCACAGGCGGTCATGTCATCATACAGGATGTGGAAGACATACTGGTCAAATCCCAGGAGGCATGGTAAACAGACATGTCAGCCTTTCTTCGTTTTCTTATGAAAAATGGTCAGAGAAGTTGCAACTCAGCCACAGCAAAACACATCATATCACACCTCAGACCTCAGGTCATATCATTTCTTAACAAAATTGCTCCATCAGTCAGTACCGAGTGTCATCCATCCAAGCTATGCTGAAGTCCGTTACTAAGGCACAGGTCATCACCCCTTTGGGTATGTTAGATTACTGCATGGATTTTTGATTTTGACCAACTCTCGCAGCCCATTTCTGATGTCATACGCGGAGGAAAGATCTGGACCCCTGAGGCAGGTGCTGTTTTGGTGTCAAATCCTTGATTGGACAACTTAGATTACTTGTCTGTGCGTTAACAAACCCATTACATTACATTCCAATCATTTGGCAGATGCTTTTATCCAAAGCGACTAACAATATTAGGACACATTCAAGTTTCAAGACAGTGTGAGAACCAGAGGAGAGTTCTAGGTGCTAAACCTTTATGTGAGAGTAATGCAAGACAGAAAGCGCATCAGCAGAGGAGACGCTCTCTGAACAGATGGGTCTTCAGAAGGTTTTTGAAGCTAGAGAACGATTCTGCTGCTCTTGTTGACTTAGGCAGCTCAGTCCACGAGTGGGGAACCACAAAACAGAAGAGTCTGGCTACAGTGGCTACATGTGCACTGTTCTAAAAGAGTCTCTAGATCAGGGGTCGTCAACCACATTTGTCCAAGGGCCAGAGTTTTCTCGGCAGACACTGTGAGGGCCAGATGCTCCCCTAAAATAAAATACAATTAATGTTGTATCTTAAGGCCCATCTCGCTGTCGTCCCGGGGGGGTGGTGCTGACGGGATTCCGCGCCAGCCCATCACGCTGTCATTCCGCGGGCGAGTGCAGAATTTAGACGTCTAGCTCATAGACGTCCATTCATTTTCCATCAGGGAGCTGGATGGAAAGCTCTGGCGGGCCGGATGTGGCCCGCGGGCCGCCAGTTGACGATCACTGATCTAGGTGACAGTAACCAGTTGCACAATCACTTCAAATGTTAAGGTCACGTGCAATCACCCATTCTGAGTCCAGTCCCTAGGTGCAGATAAAGAGAGGTTGGACAAGATGGAAAACCTCCATCACAATCAACTGTAAACTGCTTCAAGATACAAAAGAGGGCCTTCGTCATTCTCAGACTTCAATTTGCGATCACATCTTAAATGGGCGGCGCATGACTGAGTATTTCAGAGCTAGAAGGGTTATACAAGGAAACATCAAATAAAAATGTCTAAATCAGAAAGAAAAAAGACTGTTACACTGAATCAACTGATTCGTTTGGTTTTGTTTGAATGATTTGGTATGGCCATCACTGGCCATTTACGTTTACTGCTGCTCCACCAGATTCGACTAGGAGTCAATATTTTAGATTTCCCATTGCTGTTTAATAAGGTTTTCTCATTTTATTGCAAACTCTCATTGTTCCTATTGATCCGAGGAGGATGGCTTCCTTGGTTTAGTAACGCTACCTCTCTTTTCTTCTGTGTTTTCCTCATAGAACTTAGGGAGTGTCAACCTTGAATACTTATTAGGGGCTCAAATTAAGGCTTTGTGATTCATTGTGAAAAATCCCAATACAAACCTGCACTTTCATTTCAGATTTGCACTTTATGTACTTATTGGACTTTCTGTTTTTGCAATATACTCTCCTCATTAGGGAAGCCTTGCATGTTTATCTTTCTGGCTTTACTTCTGTCATAAAATTGCTGATTCTATTAACATACTGATTACTTTGTGTAACCTGTAGATTCAAATGTAATTCTTTGAATGTAATCCTGTTAGTGCTTGGCTACCCTGGACTTCTGATATCTGGCCCTGTCCCACTTACACACCTGTCCCCAGTAATCACTTTCCCCGTTTTCAAAGTATTGTTCTCCAAGCTTTTTCTGTTGCTCTTTTCCTTTTTTGCTTTTCCTTCTACTGCGCCTGTTTGTTTGGGTACTGACTTTGCATGTTGTTTTTATCCCAGTTAAAGGCAACTCTGGAATCTGCATGTGAAGATTTCTCATGGGAATCTAGCTTGAACCTAGCTTCTGCTTAGCTTGTCACTGTAAAGACCTGACTTGCACGTTACTGACGTGTTAGCTTGGTCTCACAGATCTAGCTCAGTTTGCTAGAATCACCTTTACATTATTGACATGTTAGCTTGGTCTCACAGATCTTTCACGCTGCTTAGTTTGAATACAAGGGTCTTCTTATCGCTACAGTTTCTGCATGTAGTTTCAGCATTTCGTGTAGCTCAGTAGCAGAGCGTATTGGGCCATAATGGCTTTTTAGCACTGGCACAGACAACCAGAGAATTTATTGGCAGTTAATGCTAATACATTCTCTGGTTGTCTGTGCCAGTACTAATAAAGACTCTAACATCATTGAACATTCAAAAGTGTTGTTCTACATCATAATCCACTCATCAGCCAAAACAAAGGAAATTTATGTTCAAACATTAGCAAAGAGCTCTTGTAAAAATTGACATACGGTGGGTATATATTAGCGCACTTAGTACTAATACTAACTAGTGTTTGAATATGTAGAAAGCCTTGGTATTTTTATTATAGTTGTCAAAGATGAGGATGCGCTATACACAGATGGACTTATTAAAACAAAAAGGTGGACAGTGATGTGTGAGAGAGTTTTAAAGCAGTGTGATAAGTGTTAAAAAGCATTATAATTAATTTATGTCAAAAAGGCTTCCTCTAAAGTAGCTTTCGGAGCCTTAGCTTGGTATTACAGCCCTCAATCCTGTTAGTATGGGACTAACAGGATGGAGTTAGTACTTTTTTTGTACTTACTTGTCAAACTCGTATTATTAAGATCAGTACAAAGTACTTTGTACTGTTAGGGTGTAGTGCATGTTTGAGACACACTCTTTGTCTTTTCCTGCATGCGGCTCTTGCTGCCAGACAGACTTTCTTTTTGGGTGCAAACAGCTGCATTGTCTGGCCAGTGTTAGTAAATGGACACTCTGTTAAAGGCAATTCTCAGCGTTTTGGCACCGCACGTTTAAGGCTCCACAGAAGTCTCCATATCTCCACTGTAGTATTTGCCTACCTAGTGAAATCAAAAGAAGGACTGATCAGTTAAACAAGAAAGATTTGAGAAGGAGGACATGCTCATCTAGATATGCACAACTTCAGTATGCTGTTTTGAATTACAGTTGTTATGCAATTCAGTTTTAATAGCAGCCTAAGGCTGCAGGATGAAAATTTAACCAGATTTTTTCCACTGTCTGCATTTTCAAATGTGGCTGAGAATACTTTTTTAAAGCTTGCTCATGATTCTCTACATGCTGTGGCCAACATCCTTGTTTTTATGAGTGTGTGTGCAGTATTTTGACACTGGGACCATCTTGAGAAGTTTGATTCATGGCATAGGGCTCATTTAAGCTGAAGCTACACATAACAGCTTTGTTATTCCAAGAAGGTCATGTGACACAAACAGTGTTGACTGATTTTGCCATCATTTTATGACTCAAAGGATTCTGTATATCAGAGGACTATTTGCCACTAGAACCACCCTCAAAGTTCTTTTTTTTCCCCCTCTTTTAATCCCATTTCTATATTTAAAGCACACAAGGCGCCGAGAACCAGAAATAGGCACGAGTGAAAAGTTGCTGAAGCAGACGACGGCTCGGGCCCAACACAACTGCCACTGCCAAAATCATACCAATGACTCATAGTTGCCTTCAGGCATTCTCTTTCCTTGTCTCCACATGCAGCCAGCCCCGTTTGCCATGGACTTTAATTAAACACGGTATATATAGTCAGTAGAATTTCTGCCCCTTAAGCTTTCACTCAGAAAAATGGGCAGTTTTGATAAAATGGATTGATTCCCTCTTTTGTCCCTTGAGCCGCTACAGCACAAAACACATGACTTTGTGCTTTTGGGTCCAAGAGGCCTTTTTTTTCCCCCCTCCCCTTTAGTAGGTGCAATGGTAAAAACATACATCACCTACAAGTGCAAAAGCAGACTGGCTCTGGTAAAACAGGCTTGGAATGGCTTCAACAGATGTCTGCGTGCTTTTGTTTTCCTCCCTTAGAGCGATGGGAGCTATTTTATAAGCGCTGTGTGCAGAAAGCGAACGGTAAACTCAGATCCAGGAATCCTCCACAAAATTAAAAGGGCGTGGGGGAGGGGTGGAGGTGGACAATACTCTGTATATTCCTTGAATATGGTTCGAGCTCAAAGTTAAAGTGTGGGAGACTTGACCTCATGGCCAAAAAACACACTGGAGCTCCACGACTGGGCCTCTTTTGCTTGGGCCGCGTTCCACGTGTTTTAAAACAAGTGTTTAGGTATCGTGGTGCCAAGGCGGCCCATCAGCTGCCTTTTTCCGAGGCCAGAGCGGAATGCCAGTTCAAACAGAGTGGCGGAGCGGTAATATTCTCTGCACATGTAGCCTTTAGCCCTTGTAAAGCCGAGCAGGAGGAAAGGCCGTTATGTAACCGCCAGGCCGTTCCAGGCTGTTCGTATCAACCAAGAAGGACAACAGCAGCTTTTTGGAGGGCGCAAGCAGCAAAATACGAGGCCAAAGCGTTTTCAAGCAGCAAAATGAGGCTTTTGTGCACGCATGAGAGGGATGCACTGTTTCACCCAGAGTTATCCAGATGGCCGCCACATGTTTAGTGGATTTTCGACTGCTATCGCTGCCTCTTTTTTTTTTCTCTTTCTCTCCCTCTCTCTCTCTCTGTCTCTCTCTCTCTCTTTCCCCCCTCTTGTCTCTCACTGTAAGGTAATCGGCACCATTGCTCCCAGTTGTACGGCTGTATGTGGTGGGTGATATTATTTCAGCAGCCCATCACCTAAATCTAAGTTCCACGGCTTCCCACCTTTATTCCATTTGGCAGGGATTATATACACACTCACACACACACGCACTCTCTCTCACACACACACACACACGCACACACACACACACACACATACAAGCACCACCACCCACAAAAGCAGGAAGGTACTGACAAATGCCTGGAGGCTGGCAGAGAGAAGTCAAAGCAAAGGGAAAAAGTGAAACTCTGCTAACGAGTTTGCAGAGTGCGGGCCATTCCGAGCACTCAGAGGTGCTTCGCTACTTACTGCACTATTGATTTTGTGCATTTGTACTCCGGGGAGTGCTGTGGCATGGGCGTGTATCGCTGTGTGTATGTGTGTGCAGCTGCGCTCGTGACACATTGGCATTCCTGCCAATAACAGTCAGTGCGACGGCTCTGAAAATAAATCCCAGGGTTTTGGCCGCCCGGGCCCACACAGGGGAAATTTGAAATCGCCCAGCAGTTTTAGATAAGAAACTTGCGCAGCTCAATTCCTGTCAGATTCGCCAGCCAAAAGCTCTCAGGCTGCAGGCGCTGCCCGTACTTGCCTCCTCGGCTGCATCTGTATCAATATTGGGCGAAGGTGTTGCCTGTTTTTTTTAGTATTAATGTAGGGGAGATGCTTAGTTGATGAGGAATGACTCCTCTTTTCTCTCCATGCTATTGTGCGCTGTGTGGAAAGAAGGCACTCGTTCAAGCAGGAGCTTGTCACATTTTTAAGTTTTCAACAGAGGATGAATGTCAACCCCCCCCCCCCGTCCCCCAAATGTTGACTTAATGAGAAATTATGAACTGCTGAAAGTTATGCAGATAGCCTTTTATTCTCACAACAGATGCTAAATATTTCCACAATGCACATGCCAGGACTTGCATGTAAGTTTTAAGATCGGCTGGTTGGCTTGTTTAGAAGCATACTTCTGCACACCCAGGCACTTACATACATACACATCTCCCCCACCCTCCCCCCCAGTCCTCTTTTTTCCATTCATTTTCAAAGGAATCCCTTTGCACCTGCAAATCCTTAGACACAATGCGACAGACTGACAAAGAGTTGAAGTCTTCGGTGTCATTCAGGTGGCAGCACTGGAGCCTGCTCACAAAACGCACAAAGATTGTTTAAAGGCATCCAATGGAACCACAGAGGCAACCAACTCAAGAGGGAGATGACGGGATGAAAAGAAGTTGTGGGGGAGGGCAGAGGCAGAGCTTTGACTGCTGATGAAATCACCTGTTTCTGAAAGTTCATTTGGCTCCTGAGCCACCCCGCATTTGTTTAATTGACAGTCCTTTGCTGTGTTAAGACAACACTGCTCTTCGTTACCTTCGGCAGTGGTTTCATGCCATGGTTAAACCCAATAGTGAAGTGGTTGAAATTAGCATGGGGTGAGGGACAGGTCAGGAATGAAATATGCAAAAGGTGTTCTCTCTCTCTCTCTCTCTCTCTCTCTCTCTTCCTCTCTCTCTCTCTCACTCAATTAAAACCCCAGACTGTCGTACAAAATGAATAACTGTTTGTCAGGGAAAAACATCAATGTAATGGCCGGTCTGAACATAAATGGAGCTAAAAAAGCAATTCCTCATAACTAAATCACTAAAAGACCTAACAAAGCCTTTGATAACAGCAACTGCCTCTGAGTTATGTTCAAAACGTCCAAATGTTTCACGCTATGGTTACGCTTTCTACTGATAAGTATCTAGGCCAGCCAGCCAAATCTCTAATTATATGTGACAGCCATCTCCTCTTAATGCCACACTGTTTTTACTGCAGGCACCTCCTACAATCCCCTCCTCTCTTGAAACACGAAGCAGTGGCAGGGGCTGCTGTGTCAGAAACCTGGGAAATGACTCACATGGACAGGCCTCCCTCTGTTGAAGAGGGGCCGGTGGCTGAACCAACCTGCAAGAAGTTCCATACAGAAAAAAAAATTAACCCTTTTCATTCAGCTGGGAACCTCAACAGCCTGCTCTTTGACTGTTGGATGGGGGCTAAGGATGAATCAGTGCTATGGATAAACCTAGTCTGCATTATGTATGGGGTTAAAGGCCTGATTTGGAATGACAGTCCACGTGGTGTGCTGGAAAAGGGAGTGACACCTGGCATCCCTCCATTGTGGTGTTGAAGCTCCGCGAGGATCACGTGGTTCCACATCACACTCTGAACAGAGTGGGGGATGTTTTCTGGCCTCTACCTTAGAGTGAAAAGGAACTGAAAGCTGAAGAGGAACGTTATTAAACGCAAAACACGTAACGGTATTGTAGGGCTGACAGCAGTGTGTGGTGAACGCTGAATAATCCAGAAATTATAGGAAGATGGTGTCATTGCTGGAGTAATCAGTACTTTTATCTTCCACTTTGTCTATCATCTTAGATGATAGAACATTTGGTAGCTGCAGCCCTTGAAAGTGTATTTGTTGATTTGTAATATTGTTGATTTGTAATATTTCATGTAATCTAATGTTTGGTCTGGTGATCACTGATTTCAGTCTAGGGCTGAGGTTCATTAATGCAGCCATTAAGTGGAGTAAACCACTCGTAGTAAAAGTGGTATTTCAGATGTACTGGTTGTTCCTATAACACGTTTGCAGGACGAATACCTATCTGGACCTCTGGGTAGTAAAGTGAAGTTATACAAATGCAGTTCTGTCACGGGGTCTCGAGTTTTGTTCCCAAAGATGACACCGTCCATGGCCAGAAGTCAAAGAGAGAATCTCTGGCTGTACTCTCATTAGTCGTTTATCTACTAAGCATTTGCTGCAGAGCTCATGCATCTGTACATCCTGTTCATCTATTGGAAGCTCTCATCTGCTTGTTTTTCAGTTCTTCTGCAGAGAATTGTTGGCGGATCTCTACCTCAGCATCCCCAAAATTAGCCAGTTAGCAACTTATTTAAATGACTCATATTGAGAAAAACCAAAAGTTCCTAGCTTTTTTTAAAAAAAGGAGTACATCCATAGCAGCAGACCTTTAAGTCCTATATGTTGCAAGGAGTGGCCTCCTTGGATCTGACTCGTTTGTCCATCACATCCCTAGATACTTGATCGGATTAAGATCTATGGAATTTGGAGGCCCCACTCTTTGTCAAGTTGCTCAAACCCTTCCTGAATAACTTTTGCCGTGTGGCAGGGTGTGTTTTCATGCTGAACGAGGTCACTGCCATTAAGTGATGTTTAGGTATCAATTTAACATGGGGTTTCCCTGCAATACCTTGCGCAGAGCATCGCACTACCTCAGATGCTCCATGGTCCAGTTCTGATGTTCACATGCCCATTGTATGTGCTTTCGATGGTGGACCGGGGTCAGCATGGGCGCTTTAACCAGTCAGCAAGCAGCGATGCACTGTGTGTTCTGACACATTTCTGTCACAGCCAGCATTAACCTTTTCAGCTGTTTGTGCCACAGTAACTCTACTGTTGGCTTGCCTTTGCTCCCCAGTGAGCCTTTGGGTGCCCATGACCCTTGTCAAACTTGCACAGTTTTACACGTCAGTTTCAATAACTGATTGTTTACATGCACCCTAACATATCCCACCAACAGGTGCCATTGTAATGTTGTATCTGATAAATGTGTATGCTTAAAGCCACGGTAAAAAATATAGTATGTCCTTTGGAGGAACTAACACACTTTTGTTAGATAATTATTTGCAGAGATGCTGAGATTAGATTCAGTTTGTAATTAGATTTCTCTGACATAAAATCGGAATCCCGAAGAGCATGCCAGTTTAATTATGTCTCCCTCAGTTTTCCTCGGGGAGTCAAAAACACATTAAAAGTTTCACAACTCAGATCAAACGACACACCAACATGATTAAAAATTTGGAATTCATAAGCTTGTCTGATTTGTACTGTGTTTTTGCCTTGACTGTGTGGTTGTAGGCGACACAGTTTCTGCGTGTAGGTAGCTTAAATCCAGAGGTCTCCATTCAGTTTAAATGCAAAAACTTGTGATTGCAAACACTGAGGCATGTTTGTGGATGGATTGTGCCTTATGCACAAGTCTCTTATCCTCCCACGCCCTTCCAAATTATGAGTAATCAGTAGGTGTTATCCCAGTGAAATCATCTTATCTTGGTGACTTAGGGGCCCTAGCTCCTATCTCCCCTGACTGCACTCACTGAGAAACATCTCCAGTTAGTCATCATTTTATAACACAATAAACACCTATGTAGTGCCTGGAAACAGGGGTTTTGCCTGGGAAAAACGGAAACCCTAATCTGGCTTTGGCTGCTCTTTGTGGCTTTAGCATATCTGCTCTCCTAATCCTGAACACAAAGCCTAGATGAGCACAGCCTTTTGTACGTGTCAGAATAGCAGGCTTGGAGAGCAAGCCTCAGCACGCCGGCCTCTCTTTGTGTGTGCAGCGGTAACACTGTGGCAGGTATGGATTCTTGGGTTACATATCTCTACCAACAGCATGGTGGCGATGCTGGTAGCAATAAGGGATTGGGTGCTGGGGGGTATGATGGCAAGGGGTAAGCATTGAATGGCACAGATATCAAGTTTAGAAAAGTTCTTTAAAGGTGCATCGTCCATTTTTATCTTTCATTTTAAGTAGAGTGTTCATTTTGAAGTGTTAAATGGACCAATCCTCCAGCGTTAGGAGGCTGCAATGAGACATTAATGAAAGCTAACCACCAATTAGCATGACGCCATTTTCGTAATGGTAATTACAAATAATTTTCATTCATTAACATTTTGACATTTTGAATTATTAGTATCAGTCATTTACACAATAAAAGTTCCTCTAGTTGTTGTAAAAATCTTGGCTAAGAGGCTAAGCTAGGCTAGCTGCCTGACTGATTAGGGCTATGGTCGGCCAAGCTGACTAAATATCTGTATGCAGTGGAGTACTGGTGTGTGGACAGGTGGGTATACCGGACCCACATGCCATCCACCAACACCATGATAGCACACCATTTGGCCATATAATTGTCCATACATTTCCATCTAATATCCTCTCTGGAATGAATAATGTGCCTGGATCTGTTCATTTCAGACACAAACTATGCCTGGCCATGTGTAGAATACATGAATATGTATGTGCTGAATATCTACATATGCGAACCACTTCAGTACTCCATATAGGGCAAGTTTAGGGTGTATTACATGTGTGAGTGCAGCACTTACCAGTGAGAATATGCTTTAGTCTATTTTTTTTTCTTTTTATATATTGATATTACATTAAAAGCTCCTTTGTTTCCTCTCTTGCTCTGAAACCAGTTGTTTTAAAGTACACATTTTCTGCTCTTTAATGGGGTGTAAACTGTTCCCTGGCCACTGGTGGAGGAATCACCAACACGAAGAAAAGCCCACAGGTGTGAGCTAGCTGTGGCCCCTGACACGTCTGCTGCAGTAGGGGTGTGTCAAAAAGGGGCATAAGCTGGAGGGGAAAGAGTGAGAGAGTGTGAGGCCCCACCGTCTGGGAACACAGACAAAGCTCATGGGGAGCTTCAAAGCACAACTATTTTGGTCTTGAGTCCTTAGCGTCCAACTAGAGATCACATTCGCCTGATTGCTTCTGTGAAGAGCTTCAGGTTCGAGCATTTTTGCCCTTGCTTGGGGTATTTCCCTCGTCCACTTCTCGTTTTTGCTTAGGAACTGTGTATGTATGTGTATGGATTTTTCGGAAGGCTTGAAGTTGAGCTGGGCGTTACAGTTAGAGGGGAGAGAAACAAACTTAGCTGTTAAAAGATCTATCACTCATCAAAACCAGCTAAGCTCTGCCTTGTTTTTGTTCCGTTCTTCTGTCTTCTCTCAAGTGTGTGTGTGTGTGTGTGTGTGCGCGTGCGTGTGTGTGTGTGTGTGTGTGTGTATGTGTGTGTGTTGACACGTATGCACCTGAGGGTGTCCATCCTCCCAAACTTCCTGCAAACCTCAAAGCTGAGACATAAAATACCTGCAGCTCTGCGACTTCAACACTTCAGGCAAGAGCTGGCAGATGGGGAGAATAAGTCAGAGCAGGACGAGTTGAAACTACAACCCCATCACTTCTACAAGAGCAGGTTACGGATCCTTGTAATGAGAAGAGGCAAGGTTTTATATATTTATCTGTATGAGTATAGGACATGTATATGGGACATTCTTATACCTATATATATATACAGCTCCGGAAAAAAATAAGAGACCACAGCCATTTCTTTTTCAATCAGCACCTCTATGAGTAGGACAATCATTCCATGCCAGTGTCTGGTAAATTCCTACACAAGCACCTCATTCTGCTTTCTGGAGTTCTGTAACACTGCATCACTGCATCATTTCTCTTGGATGTTTTGTCATTTCCTTTAAAGTTATGCTTTGAAGAACAATATTTTTATTTGGAAATCAGGAGAAATATTGTCAGCAGTTTAAAAAAAAAAAGGCAAAGCTGTTCAGTTCAATACTTCAGTTAAAATCTGAGAAGCGGAACATGTTTGCACCGGTCTCTTGTTTTTTTCCGGAACTGTATATATATATGTATATATATATATATATGTATCATTTTAGGACATTTAGGTATTCATAGAGAAGAAAACAACGGAGATAAAGTTATGTTTTCTGTCTAAACCATTAAAGCAATGATGAATGGCCAGAAGAGATGCAGAGCAAATCCCAAAAGCTCTCTGACAAAATGCGATGATGAGAAGAGCAATCATTCACCTTTTCGCCTTGGCAAGAGTCATATATGCAGCGAACCGTCCCTTGTCCTTGTGATATATTACACTGTGCCTCAAAATGTCATGAAGGGCTTTCTTAGAAAATGGATATTTGCATTAGGTCTGTCAAAAGACGAAAACACTTCTAGAGATTCCTCAGTTCAGCAAAGAAACATCTTAACGATGACAAGCAGCCTGGTGCTTACAAAAAACAGCCACAATACTTTGGTTTGCAGACAAGTTGAAGTGGGCAAAACACACCAGTGGTATCAACAGTTTAAAAGCTAAAAAATAAACTATCAAGAAGTCCCAGCGGAAGAATGTATTAAAAATAAAATAAGATAATGGCACAATGGGCGAATGTCCAATCATCTGCATGTTACTACACTCAAAATTTGCTCTTAATACAGAAGTTTAACAGGTCTTACAAATAAATACTTCAAATATAACAATGTGAAGCAAATTTAGAGCTTGGCTGAACAAATGTTTTACACCAATTCAAATCCACTTCTGCCCTGTTCTAGGTTTTTACAGTGTGTAAACTGGAAAACAGGCGTATAGTTATTTTTATTTTTCTTATTTAATATACTTTCTTTATAAAATATCATTGAGAATCGGGAAGAAACTGGGTAGGTCATGCAAACTCAAGAAACCAGTCTTGAGTTATTTTGGCTGTATATTTGGTGCAAAACATTCATCTTCTCGCCGTTCTGTGCCAGTGAGATTAAATTCTTCTTTGATTTTCTAATGTTTGCTGGTACATCCCTCCACTCAAGTTCCTCTAATGATCTGTAATGCCCCAGAACCATTTGCAGAGAAGCAGCCCCATATAATAATGCTCCCACCTTCATACTTCACTTGGGATCATATGCAACAGCCTTCTTTCTCCAAGCATGACAAATTATTGACAAAGAGTTCATCTTTATTTTGGTCTTACCAGAGTCCATGGTTCAAAAACACCTGATTTGTCTAAATGTTCACATCCAAATTTTGCACAGGATGCCTCTCTCTCTTACCTTCCTCTTACCTGCCTATCATAAGCCTGAGAGAAATCCTCCATATCCTCCATGTGAGCCTATGAACATTTTATCGAAACACTTGCATAGAGTGGGATGTTTCAGATCTTACTTTTGTTTAAGATCACATTTTTTTATATTCTCTATGACCATGTTTGTAACTTGTTGTGTGAAATTTTACCAATGATAATAGTCATTAATCACACCAGGTACAATTTGCACAAGAACATTTTTTTTTTTTTGCAGTATCGACATGCAGAGCAGAGCTTGAATAATTTTTATTTTCAACCTAAAACTTAATACGCGTATATGCTTACTTTATATGGTGTCTAATTGGTCAAAATGCGTCTAGTGGGTGCTGAAGATACCCTTGACAGACTGTGATAATAATAACACATCCTATCTGCCACCCTTGTTGTTGGATCAGTTCTAGCATCTGCGTTGCTATGTTCCTTATTCTTCCTCAGAGGCCCAGAGGCTCCAGCAGCAGGTCCCAGTTCAGTCCAGTCCACCTGTCAGTTTGATTTCTTGGCCACGGCTGCTTCTGTCCCCAAGTTGGTCGTGCCATGGCTCTTCCCCTCCAGCACCTGTGACTGGCTCTCCTCCGCCGCTGCAGCTGGCTGTCAGTTTCGCCCTCAGCTTTAATTAAAGCTAACCCACCACACGCATTCCCACTGCGCCCTGGCGTGGCGCTGCATAATAACGTGAAAGTATTTCCTGCCCCGGCTGCAGGCGTAATCGACGGACCAGCAAATGCCCCTTTTGGCATGAAGCGTCAGCTTTGGCACGGTGGATGAATGTCATTTGAGGCATGCTAAATCCGTCTTGAACGGCAGTGACAAACGCTTTTGGCCAAGAAGATACGCTATCATCTGCTTTCTGTGGCCTTTGAGGGTTCAGGGTAAATTAGCATATACAAAGTGTTAAATGGTGGAATGGCGAGAAGGCCATGGATGCCATTGAAAGTTTCGAAAGAGGAAAAGTAGAACGCTCCGAATCGGTTAAATAACCAGTGTCTTTAAATGACAGAGTGTTGCTAATAAGGGCTAAGTAGAGGGGCTGTTGACGAGCGAAACGTGATAATCAGTGAAATGCAATTATCAGTAATTTGCCCAAACAAGCCAGACATTAACAAATGCTCCAGGGCCGGCACGACTGGATTGGTGAAAATCAGATCTCGCGAGACTGTTGCAGGAAGCTGTAATTACATTATTCAGTGAGGTGAGGCACATCTGTTATGCAGCCTTGATCCAATCAGCTCTACGGGCAACAAGGCTCACAGCAAAAATGCAGAAGCTTTTATTCTGTTTACTATGGGAACTGGAATGGAAAGTCTTATCTGCTTGAAACAAGGAGCATGGGTAAATTTGGTGAAAACTGGTATTCTATGCATATTTGCCGTTTGATCTTGAATTAATGGCATGAATCGAGAGGAACGTCAGGAGGGTTAGCAGAGCATACCAAAGTTATATATTTATGGACCACAACACTGTGGATTTGAAAATATGCATGATTTATGATCTAGCCTGTGTTTGTGAGTCCTTTGAAATGAGCTTCTGCATTCGGAGGGACTAACATTTAAAAACAGCATTTCATAATTGTGTTGAATTTCATTTTAAGGGGCATTTCAGCATAATGTGTGACTTTACTTTTTTGTGTTGTGCAAAGTTCTGTAGCACGGCGTTGAATCCCTCAGTTTTGACCCTCGTTTCACATGGTCTTGTGTTTTTATTCCTGTAGTGTCCTATCATAACAATACCCTGCATGCATTACCCAAAAACATCATAAAATCACCGGGAATCCCTGCGGTGCCCAACCCAGCCTGCCTGCCAGCCTAGCCCCTCGGCTGTGGACTAATAAATACAAACAAACATAACATGTGCAACCGCCCTCCCCAAACAAATCCACTCCAAAGCAGTTTTAATTTCGTTAGTCTCTCCTACCTTCAAGATTTGCAGTCAGAAGAGAAGTCTGGTAACACTGTATTTGGATGGTCCACTGTAACATGCATCTAAATATCCATTATATCTAAATATATACTCATTTTTGTGACCAGCTTCTGCACTTCCATGATTTCCAACAGTGGTTGTAACTGATACAAGTGATATTGATTATTCATTGCAAACATTAAAATGTGCCATTTTAACCAAATTACAGATCACAGGGAAGATTTGCAGTTTGGATTTTGTGCAAGAATGTCATCCATTGTAGTTTTTCTCTTGATGCTGTACTGTCAGGGTGTGCAAGAGACAGAAACAAAGCCTGCCTCGATGTTTGGCAGCCATGAAATGTTTGACGATGGATAGAAAGTAAGCAGAGCAAACTGGGGCAGTGCGTGAGGGAGTTTTCGAGGAGTCTGCCATCATCCGAGCTGTGTGTCGGCGCACATTTGGCGGAGGGAAGAAAACCAGAAAAAGCAGAGGGTTAGGATGGCGCATTGCTGAGAGGATTAATGTCATGTCAATTTTGATAAATTTCATTAAACGTACCTTGGCTGGCCACTGGCCTCAGCACAACGGTGCTCTTATGCAAAAAAGGGGGCTTGACAATGGTCGTCCACAGAGATGGCTTGGAGATGAATCATGACCGCGAGGCACAAGAATACAATAAGTGTAGCATTGCACCCATTGACTTATCAGTAGCGCAGCTCATACCCCGTGCTAGCGGGAGTTTTCTCACACTCGCGTCGTTGTTTTCCTGGTTGAGGCATCATTATGTAACCGCATGTTTATTCATTACTGTTAAATTGCTTGTTATAAAACAATCACAAACTGAAATGCACTACTTTCACAAAGACAATAAACCAGCCTTTAAGGAACAGGCTTCATGTTCTGGGAAATGGGATGCTATTTTTTAATTGATTCCAAGAGAAAGATCAAGAATTTATGTGCATGCTGAAGCAACAGAAAGAGAAAGGCCCTGAGATCACCAGCCATGAGCACAAATGACCAGCGTCAAGCTTATGGTCGGATGCCGGAGCTCGTTAGAAGTTGTTGCTGAGGCTGAACCAGTCACCAGCATAACAACAGGGTGGGTTTGAAAGCACTTAAAATACAATTTTGAAGGCACTGGGAACTTTGCATTTGAAATGCAAATATGTCTCATGAATAATCAAACAAAAGCCCAACAACAAATTGACTTCATAAGTGAAGTCCAGTATGAATTATTCATCCTGGTGACAGTTGTATTGGCTCTTATTAAAGGCCACTCTGGGTTGAGTTCCAGAAATGGCAAAAAAAAAAAAAAAAAACCTAACTTTGTTCTCATTCTCTAATTCGGCCCTGACTTTGATGTCTCAGTCCTCATTCAAAATCCAAATGAGGCTAGAAGTGAATAAAACTGCTGGGTCTCATTGTATGATGGGCCTCTGCTTCTTTCATTTCCACGGTGGCAGTAGCTAAGCGTTGGCCGAGCCTTCGAGAAAGCATTCGATCTGGGCTGCCCCAGTGTTTCATGTCTCAAGCCAGTTCCTTGCCCTAAATGCACACAGAATGTCGCAAATATCATATTCAGACGAGGAAATAAGGACAGCAAACAGGAAAAAAAAATAGACAAAGGCCTCCAGTGACACCACCAAGGGGGCTCTATAAGTGAGGCATTGAGGGTTTTGTATGGATGACAGCTGGTTTTGTTAGGTCTGACTGAGAACAAACTCCATTATGTATGGAGCGAGGGCAGAGAAAAGGCCCGGGACACGTCCGGTTTTGGAATGACGGAGCGGCACTGTGTTGTTCAGAACCACCCCATTCAGATTTCTATGGGAGGAAACTTTTCCCAAGCTGGCTGTTCTCACTCGGTCACTTTTAAAAATAAAAGTCCCAAAATGGTCAGACAGTTCGAGTCAAAATCTTTAACTGATACAGGACTCTTACAGCACTCTAAGAGAAACCGTATTTATTGGTGAACGCATAGGTACTGTGTCTGAACCATAGTGCGAAACCATAAATGTTTTTGAAACCCTATATACTTAATACACTATGTAAAGGTTAAAGTACAGGTTTGCATGTTTTGGTGTGATAGATAATGCATGGCCCAAATATACCAAACAAGAACTGGTTAGAAATTGACTGGAAGCTCATGCTGTTAACCCATTCAGAGTTCTAATTTGTACTAAAATGTACTCAAAAGAACGAGCGAGGAGTAAGATGCAAGGACTAAAATGTGCCTTTTTCTGAAATATATTCACTTTCAGAAATACTCAAGGACAAATCTTCCAAAATAACCCTTAGTAATAGAGAACCAGATTTGCTTATGTGGAGTTTCTTCACACTCTTCATTATTATTTAAAGAAAGACATTATTATTTAAAGAAAGATTCTTCTGGGAGCCAAAAATGGTTCTTTTAAGGCCTTGAATGGAGGAACCCTTTTCTAACTGTTCTATCTATTTTAAGACATTTGCAGTCATATTCCAAACTTCCTAGATGGGGCAAAGTTGGTGGGAGGATGGGAGGGAAGAGGGAGGAGAAGTCGGAGGACTTGAATGAGTTGCACGTAAGGTGCCGTTTTTACAGAGATGCTGATTTCTCATTCAGAAAAGGCGCTGGAAGAACAGAGGCTTGAGAAGGAATGCAAAAACAGAGAGAGAGAGAAAGAGGGAAGGAGGGAAGGGGGGGGGGATTTTTTAAAAAGGCCTCAATGCACGAGAGACGCTCTAGAGTTGAAAAAGGACTCCCTGCTGGGAATAGGGTGACCCTCTAACCCAGTCTACAGAAAAAAAAGGGAAAATAACAGGCCAGCGCTGCTTGTGTAAAAGCGTTTGCTGGCAAAAGGTAGCTGCTTCTCACCTGCAGACAGAGGGAGTGTGTGAGGGAAGGATACACTCCTCTCTGGATGTTTATGTGGAGCCCTTGTCCGCCTTTGCAGCCGGGCGAATGCATAACAATACGATTCCCGCTTGATTCTGCTTGAGATGCAGAGCTGCCAGATCTTAATCTCTTCCCCCATTCAGTTCTAAGAGGGGTGTGTGTGTCCTATGGCTGTTTTTATTCATTTCCCCTTTCCCTTTTGCTTTTGTTTTGTGGTAGAGCGAGATGTAGGCATTACCAAGCATGAAGATTAGTGTGACGAAGAGCCGCAGCCATGATAACAATCATAAACATGACAACGGGCTTCTATGAAGCAGGCTGGAGGTTAAATCCGCCCTCGTTGCAGCGTCCAGAATTTTTTAGTTTTTACTGATTTCAAAAGTGCCAGTGATGGCTATGAACGATTTGAGTGGCACAGCAGTCTCATCAGGGTGCTTTTGATTTTAATTAGACATGAATTTCACTTTGCCCTCATGGTAATAATAGATTACGGCTACATATCTCATGGGACCTCAATTGGAAAGAAATAACTTGCCGCAGTCTAGAGTAAATTTAATTAGAAGTCCCTGTAGCAGTGATAATTGATCTGGTTAGTGGTAATTAAGTCATGAAATAAAGTACTGCTCGTTGCTGAAAGTAAAACAAAGAGAATTTGAATGTCTTACTACTAAGAAATTAAATCTTTGCCTAAATTGAAGTTGTTGTGTCGGCAGCATCAAAGATTCTTGCCTCATACTACAATAAAATTAAAATGAGAAGCTGCCAGTTTCAGCATGCTCCGGTTTTAACTTGCCTTCATCCGCTTGGCCTCATCATTTCCCCCTTGGGCCGTTTCATTACTTATTATTTCAAGCTAAATTCGTTAGATGATCCTTCTCAGGGGCGAGGGATCGAGTGAACACAAGTGTTGACTTCAGCTGTTTATTATGCCCACGAATTTTCTTTTTTATGTTAAAAATTGAAGCACTTTGCACTCTGGGATTTACAGTGAGGGCAATCAATTATTCAAACAGTTTGTAATGAATATATTTTTAGTGCAGACATATACTTCAAATGTACACACATAATATCTGTTAACTTTGTATTGATGATTAAGTCCCAACACCTTTAAAGTTCCAAAGTCAAAATGTATGTATTCATAGGCATAAACTGGAAAGTAGCATTTAGACAGTAAATTAAAATATACATACATACATACATTCACACACACACATATATATATATATATGTATATATACAGTGTTGTGCATGAACGCGTTCAATGAACGGCGTTCATTGAGCACATTCCTATTTTTTGTGAACGCTGAACTGAACGAGTCAGTTTACAAATTATGAACGTAACTGTGAGTGAAGTTCACTCTCGCGACACTGAACGCAGTTCACGTGATGGGAAGTTCGCCTCTTTTCAGAGAGCCGGCTCTTGTGGCACAGCTCCCAAAGAAGAGCCGGTTCTTTCAGCTCCCAAATGGCTCTTAGTTTATATCAACTGTAGCCTCATATCTGTTCTCAACCTCAAAATTGGTTTTTAATGTAACTCATGTCTGTGATTGTTCAGTCGTATGACAGATTGAAAGAGAAGATTGAAGGAGGTTCAGATAGAAAGACGTTGTATTGAAAATGTTAAAAAAACAAACAAACAAAAAAAAACCGAATGTGAACGAGTTCATTTTTGAGCTGTGAACTTCGTTCAAAATAAAAAAAAAAAGAACTATGAATGTGAACTAGTTC
>JBBPCX010000018.1:2040124-2052101 GCA_037974365.1 Hydrocynus forskahlii | reverse complement strand
TTCTTTGAATTATTCAAGTTCTGTAAACACTGCATCATTTCTCTTATTTTGATGTTTTGTCATTTCCTTTAAAATGAGGCTTTAGAACAATATTTTTATTTGGAAATGACGAGAACTATTGTCAGCGGTTCTTAAAAACGAAGGCAAAGCTGTTCAGTTCAATACTTGCACCTATAAAAGATAAAACCTGAGAAACTGCACATTTTTGCAGTGCTCTCCTATTTTTTTTTTCCCAGAGCTGTAAGTTGCTAAGCGCTCCTATCAGGCTGTTTATCCTGTGTTGTTTAGCACTGGCACTACAACATGTCGCCCTTAACCAGTACAGACTGCAGCTGTTCCTTTTCTCTCCATTCATTACCTGACTCCCAGGGCAGTCTCCCTGTCCATCACTTCTTCAATCTGTTTTACCAGAGCCACTGTCATGATCCTCAAGGCGAACTTTAAAAGAGCCCCCTTCCTTTTTTGTGTTATTTTATTGTCAACTTTTTCCCCAAAGTCGTTTATGGCTTCTTTCTGAAATCAGAGAAAAATGTTCCTCTATCATTTTCCCCCTGAACCAAGAGTGACCAAAGCTTTTCTGAATATGTGGTGGTAATTTTAACAAATGAGCACCGCCTGTATGGACATATTAGACCAAAGCTGGCAGGAGACCAAACTGGGAGAGAAAGCTCCCAGAAACATTACAATTAAACTGTGAGATTCTATTTTAGGTCATAGGACGACAACCTCTGTCTGTAATAGGATAGGGCCGATTTCTACTCGACTGGTTCGTAATGAATGTTCTGACACAGGGGGGATAATTGGATGCCACTCAGGCGAAACATCAATGAGGAGGCATTGTACCAAGCCTGTTGCAGGGCACTCATGTAAAGCGTGCACCATTTTGGTAAATTAATATTTAATAGTATCGATGGAAGAGGTACCAGCGCTCTTTGTTCTTCTGCACAGAAATGTAGTTTGTTGAGGAAGCTCACAACAGGTACAATCTCACCAAGATACACAAGCTATAGGCCTATATAGGTCATGAATGCATACTAGGCCACCAGTATGGCTGTGTTGGATAGTCCTAGAATGTGGAACCACCCAACTTCAGTGTGTATCTCTCAATTTCAAGGTAATACAATATCACATACCTTTATTCAGAGTATCAAGTATTTTTTGATACTGGCAGAATTCAACAGTAGTAGAAAAAGTCAACTAACCGTTTGTCTGGTTATCATCTTTCATCTTTTCACGTCAAGTAAACTACCTATGTCAAGCAGATGTCAAGCAGATGTCAACGCATCTGCGTTAGGTATACAGAGAGTAGTTATTGCTTATCAGTCATAATAGCATGGACGGCATAATAGCATGCTGCGATCACACTTTAGGCCTTTTTTCGTGCAAGGACAACGCTTCACTACCCTATGTATTTTAATGCGCACTGCATAACACCGCCAGTATCAGCGCTAACTGGTGACTGTTAGGGTTAGGGTTAGGGTTAAGGTTAGGGTTTGGGTTAGGGTTAGGGTTCAATAAATTAAACAAAGAAAATGTGTCCTGCCGTGGGCTGGCGGCCCTGCCTCGCACCCATTTGCCCTGGAATAGGCTCCAGGTACCTGCGACCCTAGTGAGGATTAAGCAGTTACAGAAAGTGAGTGAAAGTGAGTAAAACGTAGAACAGTTATGGTGACTAAAGTGAAGAACTTGTCAAAAAATCTGAACTATTTCCAGCTCACTACTTACATGAAGGCAAATTTATGACACTGATCAGGATAAACAGGCCTATGTTAAATGGCACAGTTTTGAGTCTCATTCCTCTCACTAGTGGTCTCAGACTTTTGGAAACCACTGTACATTTACATGCACACCAGTGGCTTGATTGATCTTCCTAAGAATGCTAACGAAGGCCACATAAACAGCACGGTTTGACTGATCTAACCCAATTAAAATATGCTCTGTGGTGATACTGGTTGGACTATTTGTGACAGTTTTCTGCTGTGCCACATATGCGATGACAACATCATGGCACTAGAAAATAGACTTTAAAATAAAAGGAAAAGAAAACACTGATATTTTTAAATTGTGGGGATTTCATGGGTGTGTGAATTTAGGTGATTTATTAAGTGGGTGTTTATGTCAACTTATGTTGGTATAGGTTGTGCACATGCAGCTGTAACTAGAAATGGATTAGGCTTTTATACAGATCTGTTAAATGTCCCAGTTTCTTAGACAACACCTTCTGTGTTGGCCTTGTGTGTAAATTACTGGCATAAATGTGTTGTATTGGTATATTACAGTGTGTATGTTACAGATTTCTGTTTGTTTTCGTTTGTTTTCACTATGTTTTACCATAGTGCACAATGTTTGTGTGAAGAGGAATGTATGCATGCTGGATGGGGATTGCTTAAAAATGCACATTGAAGAATTCCACATAGGCCTGACACTAGAGAGTAATATAAACACATTTACTTATCTGCATAACCAGTAGGCAGTTTGGGTGATTGAGGTGCAACATATTGAATTTGCATAAGAGACCACCTCCCCTATGTCCCTTGCTTTCACACTGGGGACCATTCATTTCACATTTGAGGACCATGACTTCAGTATTTTCTTCATTGTGCACGAGAGCGTGGGTCAAGGACACTAAAAATGCTTGTAAATGTTCCTGCTTTTACACCCGACAACTGCACAACCTTCTGAATAACTCGCAAAAATGCATTTGACCGCATGTTTGACATTCGTTAACTGCATTATACCCTGACTGAATGAGTTTTCATTGCGTTCATGCACCAAGTCTTCAGTCTTTATTAATGCTCGCTTCATTAGAGCCCAGAACCCAGAGTAGCCACGAGGATTAATTGAACACATAACTTATGCCACCGCTCTCATTTTTCACTCACATTTAGCCTGCATCCTATCAATTTGTCTGCAGTGTGTGGTATGACACTCATATAAAATATTGATGGCCAAACCATCGCAGACTGCCAGGGCAGGGGAGAAAGGTTGAGGCTTTTCATCTGGCTAGCACAAAGGGAGCTATCTTTTAGTTAAGTCTTTGTTGCTCCCCACCAAATCAATATTCCCTGACATTTTTAGTAAGGGCTGGGCTAGTGGGAGGGGGCGAGCCATGCGGTGCTGGCACAAAAGCTGTGCTTTTGAAAGCAATGACAGGCATGGCGTGACCATTAGCTTTTCTCTGAACCCTGTGGCGATGTTTAAGGAGGAGGGGAGAACCACCCTGGAGGGGCTTATTTTGACTTGTCCCTTCTGCGAACAATAGTCAGCAGTCAGCTAGGCCGACTTATGCTGCATTGCCAGTGTATTAGGTACCTAACACCTAATCTAGTAATTTTTATTACCTTTTTGAAGTAAAGTGGCTCCTTATAGTCATACATGAACACACCACACCACAAGACAGCACACGGTGTGAACAATGTAAAATTCTTTCTCTGCATTTAACCCATTCACCAGGTGAAGCAGGGGGCTGCCACCAATGGGGAGCAGTGTGAGGGGACGGTACCTCAGTGGTGTCACTGGCAGTCCAGAGACTCAAACCTTCGGACCACCAGGCCACCAGCCCTATCATATTGCTGCTCTTTTAGGTTTACAGTTTCTGACTGTGGACCAATTGTTGCTTTACAGTTTACCCTCTACAAGTCAACCAAAAGGAACCACAACAGGACCACTGCTGACCAGATCTAATTTGGTTGCTGGACTAGCAGTGAGACCGACATAGCATGGTATGATATTGCACTGAGATGAGTGTGTTGTACTGGGCTGTGAATGAAAGATATCCAGGCAACAGAGGAAACTGACCACTGATAAAGGTCTAGAGGATGGCTAAAACTGAGCAAGGAAAAATAGGGGCTCTCAAATGATACACCTGCAACATATACATATAGTCTTAGTGGCCAGCAACTGTAAATAAATAAATAAATAAATAAATAAAGTGGCATTTGACAGATGCTCTTAACCAGAGCACCTTGCAATCATTAGTTACAGGGAGAGTCCCCCTGAAGACACTGAGGATTAAGTGTCTTGCTCAAGGACACAGCAGTAGAAAATTGGGGTTTGAACCTGCAACTTTGTGGTCATCAGGTTCACTGTATGCAGTGTTTATAAAACCAAACAAAGCTATTACAAGTGTGACATGTTACAATGTTGGTATTGCTGCTGTGCTGAGAATGTCATCCAAATAATATGTAGTCAGTCATGGTCTTATAGTGGACCTTTTCCATTGATGGACATAACAGAGGGTGGTTAACAAATTGTGCAGCAACTAGAGCAGGCCCATATTATTTGATTTTGTTGGTATTTGTGTCTTTTGAGCATTTGGAAGCTTATCTTTTGGTTATCCCATTAGACCATGTAATGTAATTTAAATGTAAATTGTTTTTGAGGCTAGAGTGGCAAGCGGGGTGGTGGTAGCTCACTGGGTAGGATACTTGCCTCTGGACCAAGAGGTCATGGGTTTGAATCCTACCTTCAGCAAGCCACCACTGCATTCCTAAGCAAGATCCTTAACCCCAAGTTGCTCCAGGGAGACTGCCCCCTGTAGTCAGGGAATGGAAGTCGCTGTGGATAGAAGCGTCTGCTAAATGTAAACTAATTTTTGAAGCCTGCACCATGTTGCTCATGCCAATCCTAGAAGCAACAGATACCTAAAACGTTCACCTATATGCTGAGTGTACTTAATAAATGTAAGTGAATGTAGCAGCTGAGAAGGCTGCAGGGACAGACCTTTCACTTTTGGTTGTATTATTCAGACTGTTCCACTCATGCTATGAAGAAGCGTATTGGGTCAAGATTCTGGGCTTTTGTACATGTATTTATCAAACAAGTAGTGATCAGAATAAAATTCCCCTTGTCATAAATAATGCACACTTGTAGAACGCCTGAGTGCAGGGCACTTACAAGATGAACTGTTTGTTTGCCCTTGGACTCATTTTATGGTGCAGTCCGTGTTGGATTCGGGTTCAAAGGAATATTTCTTTAGAGGAATTTCTGGAGAAGGCAAGCAGGAAGAGGAGGCTAGCATGAAATCCATGTGCAAGTCAAATGATAACTATAGCTTTATTTGCCGGAACCATTTCTGTGAGTCTTTCAGTAAAACGATGTGGCTCCTCCTCTTCACTTATCTCCCACTTTCAGAAGCCCCTGGATCTCAGCCAGGCTTTTCCACAACACGCTCTCATCATTATGTCTGCAATTAAAATGCACTGGGTCATGAAAGTTACCCTAATGTAGGGCTGCTGAGACAACAAAAGACAATCCGGCACCTCTCTGTTGTCAAATTTCCATAATTATGAAGCATGAAAATCAAATTACAGCATCCAGTTAGGAGGAGAATAATTACACCAAAACAAAAGTGACTCGCTTTCATTCTAGGCCTGATGTATGGAAGGTTATTAAGGGACGAAAAGCTTCAGACACCAGTGTAAGCTGCCTGCAGACAATGGCGATACTACACGGTGCGATCCCAGACGACACTCCTGTCTGCTGTTTTTCATCCCGACGAGACGGAAGAGAAAGAGAGAAAGAGAAAGAGAGACATTGCCCCGCTCAATGTGACTTGTGGATTGGAATATTGATCGCGCCTTAAGCGAGAAAATTATCTTTACCATGCAGTGAGTGTTCCCTGGGCAAGCAGTGGGATCGAAGTCCAGACTGAAGAGTCTGCAAGCGAGCTCCCGCGGGAGCGGCCCTGCTTCGACAGGTACTATAAAATAATGAGGGGATTCTGAGTGGACTGAATTAATAATTGAAGAGCTCTTCCTGTCGAAGCCCTCGTGGGTCAGAGGAACTTTATTAACATGTTACACTGCCGGTGTCGGAGCCTGGTTGCTTCTTGGCAGACTGAAAGGCCAGGCCAGCCCAAAGGCACTCATGTGTGATGCTCTCCGCACACTCATTGACCCCTCCTTACAGAGATCTAGCTGACAAGCTACTCCCGGCAACGGCAAGAGAGTACTTTAGGCTCCCCTTTGCCCCTTTCATACACGCTCTGATCTTATCTTTATTGGATTTTGAAGTCTGTATTTGTGGCATTATAAAATTGCATGTCTCTCCTGTAACTACAGGCATCCCCATCGCAACCGACTTTCACCTTTAGCTTTTCCGTCTCATGCTCTTCACTCTTAAAGCTCTAGCGAACCTCAATTCTAAGTATGTTATATTTTGCTCTTGAAGACAAACACACAATGAACATCCTGTGAAAATCTTTCCAGCATCCACTAATTGTCCAATGCATGTTCTCAAGATTCTCCTCTTTCGATATAAACTGGGCAGTCCTAATCCTCGGTCAGGCGTCAGCTCACCAATCACAAGGCTCATCTTGGCTGTCCTGGCCTAATTGCTTTAAAATACTGTGTTACTCCCATGATCTCACCCTCTGCCTGCCTGTTGTCAGGTTGTATGTTCAAGTCACATTCAACTAAAAAGTGAATTAGGGCTGTCATCAATCAAGTTGGTCATTTACCAATTATCCTGACAACCAATCAAATATTTTCGTGTTTTGTTCGATCCCTTAGTCTCCAACAGAATTCTAGAACTTTTGTGAATTCTGACCCTACGGAGGTTCATTGATCACAGAAGAGAATTGCCATTTCTCTAATGCTACATCTTTAATATGAAATGAACCCAGAACTGTGAGGCCAGAACTAAAGGGAACCAAAAAATGCACCCAAAATAATCATTCCTGGAGATAAGGAACAAGGATATGAAAACAACGACTAACAAGGTTAATCATTTCTTAGTGATTGATGTGAGCCTGCTGGGTTATAAAAAAACATCCTGTCATATTCATGTTAAACACTAAGAACCCTCTTCAGGCAGAATCCCACCCTGGTTTATCACAACAAAATGTGACCAAGTGCATTTTCATTTGGTGGCTTGAAGCAAATGCATGTAAATAAATGCATGTAAATTACACTAACATGTTCTAACATGGAGGAATAATGCTTAAACTGTGCCTGCTGTCATTTAGGAGCGTTTCGGTATTAATAGTCAATTGATCAAATTGCCGACTTTAGTCTTGTACTTTAATAGATGCAGTCAACAAAAAATGACATTGACATTTTCCTCCCTAAGTGTAGTCATGGCTTATTTGTCACACTACCTAGGTCTTCTCCACCTGCCCCATGATGAAGGACCACATGTGCTTCTCCGAGTCCCCTGAAGCCAGCCACCCTCAAACTGCCACTAATGCAACATCACTGGACAGCAGCGCAACCACATTGTGCAGAAGGATGGGGGAGGAGGTCCATCCTATCCACCCAGGGAGAGTATAGTCACTTATACCCTCTTGAAATCCCGGCTGTGACAACGTGGGGCAATAAACCGGTGATCTCATGTGCGCTGTCTGGTTCTCACAATTCAAAAATGTTTTTCACAATCATACAACCCAATAAAAGATTCTTTTGTGGTTCTTCTATGGCATGACTTTTTTTTGTAATCTTTATTTGTTTCTTCTTGCATTTTCTTTTTCACAATCATACTTACTTTGTGCCACATTCTCATTTATTTACTCACAGAAAGAAGTGAGCGTTTGCTATGTGCAGGGCTTTTGAGGGCTCCAATATTTCACTCTTGCCAGTGAAACCGAGGAGATAATCAATACGACATGCCAAACAATAGAACACGATGATTGGAGTTTAATACTCCTGACTCAAGAATCGCTAATGTTCCTCTTGCAGGAAATCGATCAGCACCCCTCACCCCCGCCCCCTCCATACCCTCATTTGCGGAGGCTTTGGGAACTTTAAATGCATGTTGGTAGGAGACCAACAGCTCTGTCGATAGAAGTTTTAATAAAGCTTTCACCACAGAAACCTGTAGAAGTCTCGAACGTCAATGGCTGACTGCAAGCGATCCAGAAGAGCTATGATATGAGCCCGAGGGACTGATATGAGAGATAGACAGATGGGCTGTCACCTTCTGAGGAGATAATGTGATGGTATCTACTTACTTTGTTCTTTGTTTTTGATACCGATACGAAATGTGTCTAATTATAAGCTTTTAAGGCTGAGCTTAATTTAGATTGCTGTCTGTTGCCGTTAACCATGGCCTTTAATAGGACAAGTTCAGGCATGTTATTGAGAATATGGGACCCCGTCTGAGGGGCTAAGGGATAATTAATTAAGCATGCCCCAAAGGCAGACGATGACAGCCATATTGCTCATCTTCTATTACTGGGTATAGTGTTCCATGCCTCTGGGAGCTGCTTCCACTGAAGAATCTCTTCCCAATATCAGGCCCATGATAAATATTCAATGGCGCTCTCACTTGTGGGTAAGGGCTGAGATCCATTTCGCTCACCACTTGATAGAGCAGGGTTTGGGTTGGGGAATACAGAGTGCATTTTTTTTTATTCAGAAAAGAAAGCAAAAACCTCTCGCCACAAACCAGTGGTACTACTGCTCTGATCTTAGAAGTCAAGGAGGTCTACACAAGCTCTCCTGGTACTTTCCTATAAATTAAAGAGCCACAAAGGGTTCTTTGGAGCAATTCCACCTTTCTGTGGATGGAATCATCTTTGAAAATGAGATGTGCAAGTGTGAAGCACGGGTCTAAGGATTAGAGAACTTCTTCTTAATGTAAAGCTACCAGCTACCATGCAAAATGTGTCTGATCTTTAAGTGTGTCTGATCTTTAAATATTTTTACAGTCAAATAGGATAGTAATTATTTATAGATAGTAGTGGTTAATTAATTAATTTATAAACTAATGCTCCTTTAAAGCTTAATGCAAAACACTGGTGCATTTCCAGTACTTTCTATTAACCAGTGGTGCAACATAAATCACATTTAAAATCTCTTTAATGGGCCAAACTGACGTTTAAATTTTTTTAAACCAAAACAAGCTGCCTGATTAAAAACATTAAATCAAACAGTGCTCTGAAAATAAGAGGTAAAGGGCTATTTAACACACTGAGTCATATGTACTTCTGCTATGACATTTTGGTCTACATGTGGCTGCAGATAATGTGGAAGTGACTCACAAAATGCAATTTAGACTGAGCAATACAAAAAACTGGTTGATTGCTAATAGCTCGCTTAGAGCACAAATGTGTTCATTTCAATCTTGGCTGATTCTGACACTGAACACCTGCAAAAATTACACCTCCGTAGTCAAAAGTCACTGTAGAACACCTGGCTCTTCAAGCCCTATGAATGTCACAACAAAGAGTTAATGAACGCTGTGTGTGTCTGCCATTTTTCGGACTGAAGTCACGGACTGACAGGCTGATCAATAGAGCAGATTACTTCCCGCTGCCAGCTATCACCATTCCCCGGCAGCAGGCTATTTGAGCTGAGACCAGGGGGCTTTGGCTCAAATGTATGTTTGGGAGGGGGGTGGGAAGGTGGGGGGGGGCAAGACTAGTGTGCATATGTGTGAAAGAGGGCATGATAAATAGTTGTTGTTAGATATGCATATGCTATTCGTGCAATAATATGTTATTTATTAGGCATATGCATAACGGACCACACAAACAGAAAAAAACAAATCTCTGACGTATTCACTGAAAATGCATTAAAAAAAGTCAAAGATGGTCTCCTGTGGGACTGAAGTAATTAAAATTACTTGAAAAATGACCCGAAATGCAATTGCTTAAACTAACCATTATAAATTAGAAAGCATTTATCCATACACACACACACACACAGACCCACACACATGTTGGGAGGGTATGTGTATGTATGTGTTAAATATATTTAATTTGCTATTTTTTATTGGATATATTTGAAGGCTTATCGTTTTCTAATAAAATATTGTGGGATCTTTGAAAGGCTATGCATGGTCTGTTTTTGCTCATTTACGTCCATTTTATTGAGTTGTGTATTAATTGCTCACCACTGATCCAATACAATTGATCCACTATAGTCTAGCCTGGACAAAAGTCATCACAGACCAGGACTTGATGTGCAGCTAGAAAGCCCATCCCTTGCTCCGTCACATTTATAAGCCTTCGTTTCGAAGATCAAATTTGTCAGGAAGAGTGTGATGTGCGATATTTACCCCGATGCCCTCCAAAAACTTCCCTGTCAAGTGTAATCCTCACGCCAGTTCTTGGACATGACCCAAGCGATATATGAACCTGACTAGCCGGCCTCTGTCTAACTGGTTCATCTCAGACAACCGGTGTGTGTGAGGCTGACCCTAATTAAATCATCAGACGCAGCCACTTGACCAGGTGTCGCCCTCTCTGTCACAACCGCAGTCTGCATCCCTGCAGCTCTGGCTGAATACAAAACACACTCCAGCAGCGGCACTGATAACTGGCTCCTCTCATCAGTTCGCTCAGTGAGGGGTTGTGACACTGCCCAAATAGACTTTTACAGCACGGAAGGTTGTCTGACAGCTGCCTTGATATTATTTTCAGCTTGAATATGGGTCTGTGATGTTCAGCGAGATGTTTCATTTCATCTGAAATGGTACACAGGCACCTGGGTAGTGTAAATACTTAATGGTCATACATACATACATATATATATATATATATATATATTTTAGGGATGCACTGAAATGATTTTTTTTGGACCGAAACCGAAAACCAAAAATGAGGAAACACTTGGCCAAAAACCGAAACCGAAAGAAATGATTACTATTAAATTATTAAAAGAATAAATCTGTTACAAAACTATGAAAATATTTCTTTAGCATTCAAACAATGCACAATATAAAATAAAATTTGAAATCAAATATTTTGCTTGGCCCCACTCATGAATAGCCTACAGGCAAGATGGCTGAAATATCACACAATTAAATATCTTCTCTCATAAAACTAGTGAATTCAAGTGCATTTTAATATTCTGAACGAAGTGCATGAACAAAGTGGAAGAACCGAACTCTAGGAGTGGTCCAAAAAGTGGACCAACAGAAAGGGGAATTCTTTTTCTGTTCACAGTGAGAGTTCGTTTGAAAGGGGACTCGGATCTCCTTCTGCTCCACTTCAGCTCAGATGGTGTCTCAGTTCTTTTTCTGTTCACACTTTAAGTTCCTCCTCCAACCTGCCGCCGCTGTCTCTTCACATTCACCATTCTTGGGATTTTTTTTACACATAAGAGTAGATGGTTAAAAGCTCTACCAAACTTCTACATTTTCCACAAAGATCGTTCTTCAGCTGATGGAGAGCAAGAATACTTTCAGTCTGAGCAGCTTGGTAGAGAAACTTGATCTTGACAAGAATGTCGAAGTCCCTTTATTTATGTATTTATTGGGTTTTTATTTTTTATGATCATTTGTTCGTTTATTCGTATTTTTTAGTTTATTTCTTTATTTTCGGTTATTTCCCGCGTAGACATATGGTTTCCCACGTGATCTACCTACGGTAAGTCTACAGGGCCAAAACAGTCGGAGCGAACTCGGAGCGCTTTGTTATTCAAAACGCGCGCGTTAACCGAACCGTGCCACGAACTCAAAGCGAACCGTTCGATTCGTTCCAGAAGGTCTGAGTTCGTACGGTGTGTTCACATATATACAAAAAATGCTGACTAATCGATCTGAGTTCATTTTAAGGGTTGAAACGGAACAAATCTAATCCAATCTGGCGCGTGCAGGCTGCGGCTGCGTCATCATTGCATCATCACGGTTTCGGTCGCACTAAAAAAAAATTTGGTGGCCGAATTTTCGGTGCATCCCTAATATATATATATGTGTGTGTGTGTGCGTGTGCGTGTGTGTGTCTGCCTATATGTGTGTGCGTATACTTATGTTTATATTCCTGGAGCATTTTAGTAAAAGAGCAGCATATTGACAGTGGGTCCTAATATAAATATATGTGTGTATATATGTGTGTGTGTGTGTGTGTGAATATACAGCCATGAAAAAAATAAGAGACCACTTTTCCCTGTTTTATTTTCATTGTTTGTGCAGTTTGCCAGCAGTGTGTGTGTCTGTGTGTGTGTGTAAAATGCACAGGTGTCTATTCTTTTCTGAACTATTGCAGTGTGTGTGTGTAAAAAATAAGAAACGCCTCCATATGTGTTGCGAGTGC
>JBBPCX010000018.1:2015914-2040024 GCA_037974365.1 Hydrocynus forskahlii | reverse complement strand
TGATACATGAAGAAAGCTGACAAACTGATACAAAACAAAGTCCTGTTTAACTGAATTCAGTCAGGTGAAGTCTTAAAAGCATTGTATTCATAGTTTTCTGACAGTATATTTTAGTGTGGTACCACTGGCTCTTTTTGGTTAATTAAGCTTTATCTGTTATCAGACAATATAGATTAGGTAGAGTGTTTATTTTTATCATAATATTTGAAATGTACTGCATATCGAGAAAAAATATTGCGATCTGATATATTAGAAGGTCCTGGGTTTGATTCCCAGCCAGGGTGTCTGAGGATCCTCTCTGAGTGGAGTCTGCATGTTCTCCCCATGTCCCCATGTTGCTTTTTGCACATCAGGCAAATAAGAGATGCACTATATGGACAACAGTGGGCAGTCGTTATGCTTGAGCATACCAATACATTGTGGACAATGTCAGGCTTCCAACTTTGTGGACACAGTTTGGGGAAGAACCTTTTTTTATGTGTCCCACTGTGTCCCAGTGCTCAAAGCTAGATGCATAAAGACATGGCTGGATGAGTTTGGTGTGGAAGAACTTGACTGGCCCACACAGAGCACTGACCTCAACCCCATCCAACACCTATGGGATGAACTGGAACGGGGATTGTGAGCCAGAACTTATCGTCCAACATCGGTGTCTGACCTCATAAATGCTCTACAGAATGAATGGACACAAATTCCCACAGAAACTCCAAAATCTTGTGTAAAGCCTTCAAAGATGAGTGGAAGCTGTTATAGCTGCAAAGGGGGACCAACTCCATATTAAAGTCTATGTATTTGAATGCAAAGTCCCTGTTGGTGAAATGGTCAGGCGTCCCAATACCTTTGTCCATATAGTGTACTAAATTGTCCTCAGGTGTGAAAGTGCGCATGAGTGTGTTTCTCTGTGTCCTGCAATGAACTGGTGAGCTGTTCAGGGTGTTTCTTGGTTGGGATAAGTGGCTCAGATGATGGATGGATGGATATTATGTTTGCCACCATACTCTTACTCTTTGCTATTCAAACTTTTAAACTGTGAATGGGCTGAGCAACTGTAAAATTGCTGTCATGACACGCCATCAAAATACGTACTGGATATTTTTCTTCAATCTGACAGATGTAGTGGCGTGTAGCCCTGCACTCTATCACATGCACACTGTACTTAGCTCTCCAAATTAGTCGTATATTGTTGAACATAAAGCATTTGCCCTACTTGCTTCATGAAAAATGGGGAGCTCATCCAAGTGCAAAATGACCATCAATCAAGCTGAAAATGTTCTAAGTAGCTATTCAGTCATGATTTAATGCTGCAATTTATATTCAGCAGACACAGAAGGAGAGAGATGGACAAGAGGTAAACGCCGCTTTAGGATATCAAAAGCCAAAGCTATCAACAAAGCCAGAGTTCACCCGATCGGCAACAAAAAAAAGGAAATCCCAAATAATCTAGCCCATCTCTCAAATGGCCTCGCCCAGACAAAGCTTGGCTCCTTCTTCCTTGTTCTTTGCAAAGATAATAGTAAAAGAGCAGCGGTTGATTGATTGCTCCCTCCAGGCAGGCCTAAGCAGCTGAAGAGCTAAGCCGCTCCGCACTGAGTAAATCTTGAGTGCGGAATCACAGAGGACAGTTCAAATAGGCCAGGAGTCTGTGATGGTGTCTGGAGATAGAGCGATCTCGCACTCTAAGTCTAAGGCATTGGCAAAGGCAGTAAAAAGTTTACTGTAAATATATGCGCATTCTTAAGTCCCAAAGCAAACAAGCGTTATCCGGTGATCTTGCATTTTCATTGTTTTAAAGTGGTAGTTCAGCCAAAATCTACTTTACACAAGTTTCCCTTACACCAAATGTGTAAAACTGTCTGAAGTTTCCTTTGTTTGGTATACACTGGTGCTTCAGTGCTGATTTAGCTAATAATAAAGACACCTTAACGAACACTAATTAGATGTGTGGATTAATCATCATGCCTCAAACCATGTCAAATAAAGCAAATTGATTAGGGTGTACTTGTGTGGTTTCTGCTTTGAAATTTTGCTATTTATTAAAATGAACTAAATAACATCCCATATCTAAAACAAATGCTGATGTTGGGAATTTTGTCAGTAATTATCTCCATTTATATAGGCAACTGTATGTAACATAATCGCATAAGCAAGTCTATTTATAATTTACACATTGTATGATACTCATAAACAACATTACGTAGTGGGTACATTAGCAAACTGGAGCTGGACTCAGTACAGAAAATCTGGCTCCATCATGTACTCTTGCTTTATAACATGTTATATATATATATATAATATTTTTTTTATTTTATTTATTTATTTTTTTGGCACTTACCCTCTTAACTGTTTTTCCTTACTTGTGCATTAACCTTAGACTTTTTTTTCTCTCTGACAGGGTTTGTTAAAGTGTGTAACTTAGCCGGCAGTGACTTGGTTAAAAGCTGATGTTTGAGATTTGAGTCTAGCTTTACAGGTGTGAAGAACAGATGTGGACTACATAAGCACTGATGTACGTTGCTCTGGATAAGAGTGCCTTCTAAATACCGCAAACGCAAATGTACTTATGGCCAATAATACAGGCTTATGCCCATATTAAAAGGTCTTATAACTAATTATAGGTGAGTTTATAATGTAACATGAATACAGAACTCATTGGAAGTGTTACCAAAATACTTATCACGATAACATTCCTTCATTCCAGATGTTTAGGTATACACACTTGTTGTGTGTGATGAAATCTGAGCAGGCCGAGAGCGGCTGTCTCAGGGGCACCATTGCTTTAAGAAAATGCTACCTGAGAAAGCAGGTAAAGACAGGGAAACCTAGTCACTGCCCTGCTCTAAATAATACAGCTGGGCTGGAAGACAAGCACAGGGCTAGAATTCTAATACTGAAGCCAACTAGGCCTATTCACCACCTGCAGGCTGACCAGTTTAGGTGAGCGTTTCGGGCATTTTTGGGATTTAAACCATTCCCTTTGTCCCCTCTCAGGCTGTGGCCTTATCAAATGGAAACAGCCTTCCCTTAACCCTCCCTATCTCCGACAACTGCTCTGACCTTGAGTTGGGGGCGGCGGTTGTGAATCAGCAATTATGGTTACTTACTGGTGTTTGCTGGAGTGGAGAGTGAGTACATATTTGCTCAGTCCAACAAAGTGGTTGAAAGTCAGAGGGGAAAATAAATAAATAAATAAATGCCCCGGTGTTGCCAGGGGAGGAGAGAGATGATTGCAACCTGCAATTATGCTCTGCGAACCCTAATTAAGCTTAGCTGTGGTTTGCTTTACAATGAGAACGATCAAATTGGCACAGCGGTGTCTTGACAAATTACATAGTTTCCCACTTGAGCCCGAGGAAACGTCCTTTTTTTGTTTACAAAATTTCGGAGGGGATTTTCAGCCCAAACAATGCTCATATTCACTTGTCTGGTGTGATTTTGCGACCAACAGGGATGTGCGGCTGTAGGACGTGCCAACAGGGCTGAGAGCGAGCACCTGACACCGGCCTCAGCTTGAGTACTAATTCAGATGTCTAGCGCTTCGTAGAAACTCGCCAATGCACACAGAATTGCGTGTCTTAATTGATTAATCAACAGGAAGTTGTTTTCTTTCACTGATCATTTGTTTCTGTGGCCAATTCCAAATCTTTGGTTTAATTTTTAGAAGCTGAAATTGGTTTTGAAATCAACAGGCAACGAAGAAATAACCATTTATTTAAAAGGCCCATATCCTACTTTTTTTCTTCTCTTATGTTTTTTTGGTCTAATGTTCATTTAAACAATTGAGGCGGTTTCATCTTACAAGTATCTAGGATTTTTAATTGATGAACACCGTTCTTTTAAGCCTCTTATACAGGACCTAGTAGAAAAGCTAAAACTAAAACTAGGTCTTTATTTTAGGAACGAGTCTGGTTTTACTTTGTCTGCCAGAAGGCGGCTAGCAGATGGCACGTTTTTGCCCCGTCTTCAGATGCTGTGTATCATGGTGCTTTAAGGTCCATTGCAAATTGCAGACCGCACACGTTACTCCAAAGTGAAATTGCCCTCTCTGTCGATTCACAGGCTTACTCACCTTTATATCTTTTTGTATAAGGCCATAATTGGTAGGCTCCCATGTTACATATCTGCATTTCTTTCATTTAAACAGAGTACTTGTGGTTTAAGGTCTCAGGACCTTTATTTTATTGAATGTACCTCAAGCCCGGACAGATTTGTTCGAAAAGGCTTTCATGTTGGCTGCACCTTCTGTTTGGAATGACTTACAGAAAACTCTCAAACTACAGTGTCTAATCTCCTTACATGATTTTATAGGGTATGTTAAAGCCATAGAACATGAGTCCATCCATACATGTAAATGTTTTAAATAACTGCACTTTGAGATGAGATGTCCTTGCCTCTTTGTGTATGTTTTTTGTGATCGTTGTATGTTTTTTTTATGTTTATGTTTTTATATGAAACTATTTGTTCTGCCATCTTGGCCAGGTCTCTCTTGAAAAAAAAAAAATCTACATCTCAACGAGACTAACCTGGTTAAATAAAGGTTATAATAATACTAATAATAATTTACACAATTTGTGTAGGTTTATTTATCAAGAACAGCCATTGTTTGTTTTTGCGTTATCATTCTAACTGGCTTCCCTGCATTGTGCCTCATTCAGAAAGAAGTCCATGCATAAACACTCCTCATAGCTTCAGCGATGATAGGGTGCCCCCCCCCCCCCTCCCCGATTTCCTTAATATGTGCCCTTTACCGGTTACCCCACAGAAACAGTCTTGTACATGCAACATTCACATGCATTGTGCAGGCAGTTCACTGGCTCCTATTATTCACATCATAAAACGATTTCACGATTCAGCCAACGTAAAAATGAGTTATCGGTTTCGGTCCTGGCCAGCCTGACACATTTATGCTAGACAACTGAGTGCATGTTTAAGCAGATCATATCACATCATACACGGAACAAACGTAGTCATATATCCGTGCTATATACAACATCAGTTATACTTCATGTACAGAGCAACAGAGATAAAAGCATTTATTACTCTATGGGCACATGCTTTGAAACTCATTTGCTGTGAATCCCTCTGAAGCATTCAAAGAGCCTACGATGTCTGGGTAAACCACAGGCTTACTTTGTGACCATACATCAAACCTTATCCCATTAATGTGCTGCAGTGCAATTAATTGCTATGTTCTTGAGGGATGTTTGCACTGAAATTGATTAAGATCTAAGGTCTGACAAGACTAGCATGAAATTACCAAATTGCCCCAAGAACGTATGTGTATGTTTGATGTCTCTCCACTGGCTGCTGTGCGTAACTGGTTGGTACTGGGCCTGCGAGATCTTTACCGGAAGGACACCCTTTCCAGTTTTGGACCGTTGGATTGGAGGAGGCATCAAGGCCAAGGGTCTGATGTATTATTATTAGGGGTGTTGAATTAACATGTCAATTTCGATCAATTAATCACAGAAAAAATTAAAGCTGAGTAATCGGATGCCGTGGTGACTCTTTACGTCAGGGGTGTAAAGTAGGGGGGCATGGGACATGCTGTTGGAGTACATGAGGTCCAAACTATCACCTTTACGCAAAGCATTCAGGAGCTAACCCGGCAGTCCAAGCCAGCACAGCCTGATCCCAGCACTGGCGGCCAGCCACACCAGACCAGACACTCAAACTCAAACTGAGCACGTCTACCTGTGACCCACTAACTAACTCTCAGACAAAATGGCCTCTGTTGCTGAGTTTATTTGGTCATTTACATTATCGGGGAAATAATGTGAAGGGGTGTTATTCTATTGTTAACACCCAGAAAACACCACGCTACACCTATCACCCCCCCACCACCACCACCATTCCAGAATGTGTGGGATTAATTTAGCTTAATTAATCAGAGAGCTTGTAATTAATTAGAGTAATTTTTTTAATCGCTTGACACCCCTTATTATTATTAAGAAAAAAAGCCGATCTTAAAAAAAAAAAGACCAGCATCACTATGAAACCAATTTAAAGGGAAAGTGAAAGCAAATCAGGTGCAGAAGGATTGAGCAATTCGATTCAACTTTGCTGCCTTTGCACGTAGTTCTAAGAAATGCAGTGTGTGTACAGCTCTGGTCCTTGGAGCTATTGTGTAGAACAGTCTGGTGATTCCCAAACACAAACACCCACAAAGCCCTACAAATCACAAACCAAATGAATTGAATAATGTGTTTATGAAGAGAAATCAACAGGTCAGTGGCCCTCTGCGATACCCCTGGTTCTCACAAGGCACTTCTGCTTCAGAAGTGAGAAACACTGGCATTCCTGCTTGCCAAGGGACTTCTGTTGTTCTTACAAAGAATGAAAGAACATCTTTGTCTTTTTTTTAAGAGTTCCTCCCTTGTTAATGTGAGATGGCTTGGCTGTTTAATGGAGTGATGTTAGGTAATTAGCCAAGTATAAGAAAACAATTTGATTGCAGATTAATCAGCCATAGTCAGACTGGAGTTACAGGGAAGAGAACAAAGTGAATGAAAGCCAATTACAGTTCCTCACACTTGCAATGCAGCTAGGCACCCTGAGAGATTAAGGGGGGATACAATATTCAAGGCACACTTGTCTGTTTCAGATTAACTAACTGCATTTTGGTACTTTTAAAATGGACTCATTTATCTTGATAGGACAGGTGACAGGATAAGGCCACTACATCACTTAGTAGATCCTGTGAACTCCATTAGCCCCGGCACTGAGTGAGAAAACCAAACAAGGGTTGTTGTGGGAAAATGCACCGTGATGCACTAATCTGGAGATTCAGCTGAATCAGTTTTTGGATGATTAGAAGCATTTACACCCATATTCAATTACATGTGAGTTCATTTTTTGATGACCCTTACATGCGAACATTTAAAACACAGAAAGCTTGGCGTGCTGTTTTTAATGTTCATAGTCTGTAGTGCATAATTCTCAATTGCACTAAAATCGTACTATAAGAAATGAAGACATACATTGTTGGGACACACCTGTTTTTCAGGGTTTGGGCTAGGACCCTTATTTTCAGTGCTGGGTAATCTTAATTCTTAAGCAGACCAAGACATTTTGGACAGCGCCATGCTTCCAACTTTGTGGACACAGTTTGGGGAAGAACCTTTTCTATTCCAGCAGGACTGTGCCCAATCCACAAAGCAAGCTCCATAAAGACATGGCTGGATGAGTTCGATGTGGAAGAACTTGACTGACCCACACAGAGTCCTGACCTCAACCCTATCCAGCACCTTTGGGATGAACTGGAACAAAGATTGTGAGCCAGACCTTCTCGTCCAACATCAGTGTCTGACCTCATAAATGCTCTACAGAGCGAATGGGCACAAATTCTCCCAGAAACTCCAAAATCTTGTGGAAAGCCTTCCAAGAAAAGTGGAAGCTGTTATAGCTGCAAAGGGGGACCAACTCCATATTAAAGTTTATGTATTTGAGTGCAGTGTCCCTGTTGGTGTAATGTCTATGTAGTGTAGTAAAATCTGAGATATTATATTGCGGAGGATCATTTCAAACTGTATTGGTGTGAAGGTTTGACTGCTAAACAAGTGTATATAGATGCATATTTTCAAAGCTGTTGATGTTCCTTGCGATATGAAAGGGAGCGAGAGCTCTGAAACGATTGCTGTGATGTTGCATAAGCAGTTCAGGATGAGTGACAGTCGAAGGTCTTTGCCCTGAATAAGTCACAGATGAAAATATTCCAATGTTTTTAGTAGCTGATTACATTTCGATGTAGTAAAGTGCACCAGAGGCTGCCTGTATTCTTACAAGATGCTTTACATTCGAGCCTTTGATATACACTTAAGGTAGCAAGCCTCTTAGTAGCAAGCTGAAAATTCGGTGCTCTGCGGGTATTAAAATGTGGGCTGGTGGAATCCATTCTCACAAAATATCACAGGCCTCTGAGTGTGAGAGGAATAATAACTGTGGAAATATAATAACCTGCACAGTCACATAGGACTGCCTGAGCTAGACCAGCTAGATCTCTGTTGAAAAGCAATATAAACTAATTTGTTGTTTTCTTTTCCTTTTTTCAGCAAGAAGGCCCTCTACAAGATACAAGGGTCATAAAAACAGAAATGAAGATTTTTTTTTTGTTGCAGGGCTCTTATTCAGTCTGGTTTATTAAAATGTTACTGTGTCTGACAGTTTATTTTTGCTGTTTTGTAATACTGTTATATGTACCATGGTTGTGTATTATTTGACATAAACACCTTGAGTCTGAATCAGTATCAGAAAACCTGATGGATCCTGTGGGAAATTGCTTCAAAATGATTATAAACAAATACAGTATAAAATATAAAGTCTAAGTACAAAATAAAATATAAAGTCTTAGTATGTGAAATAAAAATCTGCAGAAAAAACAAAATTTGCTGTATACACGAGAAAAATTGAAAGTAACTGTGATACAAGGACAAATTATTATCGGCAAACTAACCGCGCAGCCGATGAAACCATACATGGAAAACACACCGGGCTGAAATCTCACTTATCCCAGCCATTGCTCATTAGATGCTCAGTGGGTTGGGCTAGAGGAGATAAAAGAATACACAATACCACATCAAAATGGTTCATTACCTAAAGCAATGGTGTTGCTCTGTGTTATTTAATATTTGTCTGGTCTTCATTTCATCAGCTTTATTTTTGTTTAAACACATATAGATTCAAGAAAAGTAGGCCTTAGCCGGATTGGGCTGTGTGTGTTTGTTGGACCGTGGCAAGGCTCATCACATGAGTGGTGATGTTACCCAAAATCTGTTTCCTAAAGAAAATATCATGATTATTTTTGTAGTCCGGGCTTGCCTGGAGTATGCTTTGACCATGCAGATGGGATTAAGGTAAATGTTGTTGTAGATATTGTCGATTGTGCATGGGTATCTAAAGTTATCTGAGAAGTCTAAACTGAGCTACTCATTGAATGAATTTGTATGTGCTTTACTACATATAGCAGATTTTGAGATGAAACAGGATTTGGTAATGAGAATGTCTGAGGACATCCGTTCATTTTCTGTAATCGCTTAATCTTTACTAGGGTCGCGGGTACCCGGAGCCTCTCCTGGGGTCTACGGGCAAGAGGCAGGGACTCACCCTGGACAGGGTGCCAGTCCACTGCAGGGCACACACACTCACACAGTCAATTTAGAATCCCCAGTTCAATTGACGCACATGTTTTTGACACCGGAGACGCCAGAGGAAAGCCACGCCACCACGAGAAGAACATGTAAACTCCACACACACACACACACACAGGCCAGAACCCGGATTCAAACCCCCAACCCTGGAGGTGCGAGGCAACAGCGCTACCCACTGTGCCACTGTGGGGCCATCTGTGATACACTTAGCTCTAAAGGTGGGAGGAAACTATTTTGAATGGGTGGGAACAAACTCACTGTGACATTTCGAAATGGATCCACCAGCTGCTTGATAATGACGGAGCATCGTCCTCGCTGGCTAGAAGCTCATGGTTGTCCATGTAGATGCGAAACTGTATTGAATCCAACAGGTAGCCGATTCAAACATGCAAGCAATTTGCATTAAACCAGACGGTACTTCATGAGAGTATTTGAAGTGGGCTTGTGGATTCAGTTTTGTGATTCAAGCACACCTCTGGCAAAAGGTTTCTGAAATGCTTACAATAGCATATTTTAGCATGCTGTATCTATTGGTAGTCTAGTGGTTAGGGAGTTGCCTCTGTGATCAGAAGGTTGTGGGTTTGAATCCCAGGACTGCTAGGTGCCCTTGACTAATGTACCGTCCCGGTACCGGCGCTGTGTTCCTGGCTGCCCACTGCTTCACTTTGTGAATGGGTTAGTATGACAAATGGACACTTTGCACCATAATGTTTGCTATCGTACCATGAATGTTAAAAAAGCACCGACCATGGGAATCTGGAGTGAGTTTTAGAGGAGTACACCTGTTAGCAACGCAATACAGCTTTAAAATTTTAACGAGATACCACTAGATGAGCAATTTCTTTACGAGGCCACACAAGACTTAGGAGACTTAACAAGATTCTGCCTCTCCAGCTCTTTCTTTCTCTTTCCCTAAAGCTCTGTTCTGTGCACCAAGTTTAGCAACAGGCTTAGCCACTCATTCCTGTCTGCCCAACTCTGCTTGCTCATCCGCCACACCTAAACGAATCAGCAACACAACGGCTATTGCTTTAGTACATCTGGCACGTTATTTCCACATACTATTCTGACTGAAACATTAGTTTAGTAACTCTCATGACTTCAGCGAAGAGGTCAGCAGGGTCAGTTCCTGTATTTTAGTCTTTTGTCTGTGTTAAAAGTGGCTATTCACCTGTAAAAGTGGAATTACACCAAGCGAAGGTGAATCATCTCCACTGCCGACCTGGGATTTCATGTAAGCCACAGTCAAACATTTTTGGAGAAGTGCTGACTCACACATCATAGCACAGCCACAAGTATGTATTGGGGGGGTTTCTCCACTTGGAAAAGAGTTGCTGACAGTTGTTTTCAAACAAGTACAGACTTCGCTCACTATTGAAGTGATCCTCTAAAGCTGATTTATGGAGAGGTCAGTTTGTTAGCAGCATTAGATCACTGGTAGAAGCTTCTTCCTTACAAGATACAACACATTTCAGTGGGTATTATGTTCTGAACCTGTTTGGGTTATATCACTGCAGTAACTTTGTTTCACATACACATCTCCATATAAACACGCCCAGTGATTTAAAATGTATTGCTCTGGAACTGGTCAAAAATGAGCTTTTACAACGTATGGATTCTTAATAGAGTTTCTTAATATTGATTTTTACTGAAAATTTGATTTTAGCGTTTATTTATTTTGATATTTTTAAGAAATAGATGAATGAATATCACTTTTCTTAGATTCTCATCACAAAAGGAGAAGAATAATTTTTAATTTCAGTAATATTGCATATACGTGACATTAGCTGTGTGAGTCCAAAAACAGAAAGTGAAAGAGTGGATCAAGTGTCTGCACAGTCTAACCAACTGGCATAACCGAGATAATATCATGGTATAAGTACTGGTTATAACTTTAATTGAAACATATGAACAAACACAAAGTACATGCATATTTAATATTTTATTTTGTGCAGTGTCTATAGGTGTTAACGGTTAAACAAACATTTAATGTTCTATTTTTATTGGTTTTACTAACAGGAGAAAGAGAATGATTTTGATAATTCACAGTTTTCATGTTCATGCTCAAACTTTCCCACATTCCCATGAAGTTGATTTGGTACACTCATTCTCAATCAGATTTGATCATAAACAGCTTGACTGAACTGATGAATCGGGGCAATTGTGTTACATTTGCTCTTCCTTGTTTAGGTTATTCTGTTTATTTTATCAGGAACCACATCCAAATACCTTCATCTCAAATGAGAAACAACACCCCTGCACCAGATTTAGCTAAACAGCTCTTTTCAGTCTGCTGTGTCTGGCCATACACACACATACACACACACACACACACACACACACACACACACACACACACACACACACACTACAAAAAACAAAGCGCACAATCACCTCGCAAATGCATTATTCTCAAATCCAGACATATAATAAACCCTCACACACACAAACACACACACACACACACAAACACACACACAACCACACACACCCACACTCACACTCTAAGAAAAGAACAAAGAAAAAAGCAGATATTAAGTCCAATTGACATCATTGCACAAAACATTAATGTCATGCATCAAGCATGACTGATTACGTCAAATGACTGATTATGTCAGCTTTCGGAGAAAAAACATTGAGAACATTTTAAAAAAACTTCATTTTTCAGATCAGTGGAGAGCATATTTCATTATTTGATGTCTTTAAAGGAAAATGCAGATTGTCCAAAGGTAGCACCTTATTTAGAAAGTTACACTCCCCCCTCAAGACCGCTCTCGTCTCCTTAGGCAAGGCAAGTCTATTTATATCACACATTCTCATAAACATGCATCATTCAATGTGCTTTACAGCAATAAAAGGAATTATAGCTGAAATGTGGTCAATAAAATCCCCTCGTATGATCACACCAAGATCTTTGGCGTAGTCTTTGTTGCTTCAGAAGTTGCAGCCTTACGTTTTTGTTCCAAGAGATCCTTCTCCTACACATGAAGGCACATCATAATGAGTCGATAGGAATGAAATCATTTGGTGAGGGAACCAGATACAGGGGGTCCTCGAGTTATGCCACAGATCGACAGTGATGTATCCCGAATTTTGGTGTTAGTTGAAACACACCCTAGTCTGAGTCACTTACCGGTCCTAACACAGCTGTAAAATCATAAAAACACAACTAAGCCACAGAAAAAGGAAAAGGGCTTCAGCTGCCTCACTCATACGTCGTGTTACTGCGTATTCTTCCACCGCGCAACCAAACTAGTTCACCCACGCAGTCTGTAAGTACAAGGCTAACAGTGTAAGCCAAGTGGGCGTGAGTGTCGTAACTCAAAACGTCATATGTCGAGACTGTTGTAACTCGAGGATCCCCTGTAGATCAGAGTTTTGTCCGCATGGGAATCATAAACTGAGAATTTGAGGAAGCATCAGGCCCAAGTCTGATTGAAAGCTATCAAAGTAAGCATTTAAATTCAAGTACTTAACAGTTTGATTGAAAACTACTTTTTCAACAACTAATGAAAGAAAGATTTGAAATAGCCCTATACCTGTTAAGGGCGGCTGTAAAGGTTTCTCTTCTTCATGATGGGTTTGTAAGTCTTTACATTTCTACACATGTTTTCAGAGCATAGCAGAACAAAGTTTGTCAATGATGGGAGGCAGCATGTTGTCTTAAACACCAAACAGATGTTTAAATACATTGGACTTTCATTTATAGACTACATTAGTCTAGTTTATTAGACTGTCAACATTCAATATAGTAGAAACTCTAGAAAGTATATAGCAATGATAAATGCAGACCAAAAAACATTTGTTTATAAAGTGATACAAATGGCTTCAAAGCTGCCTTACATCCCTAAGACCGACAGGATATACAGAAATAAAAAGAGAAAAAAAATGTTATTCCTCCATTGTAAATGAGTTTCTAATCTGTCTAAAGCAAGTTCGATTTTAATATATGACCAGTCGTCTTAATGATTTTTTTCAATGTTTTTAAGAGTAGAATAACATTTTTGAAATCATCTACATTCTTATTTGTTGTCCATTATCCAAAAAATGGTAATCTATTTGCTTTTGCTTATTAGTAAAATACATAGATGCATTGTGTGTGTGTGTGTGTGTGTGGTGTGTGTTTGTGTGTGTGTGTGTTTTATGCATGCTGGTTATTGCAGATAAACCAAAACACAAAAACCAAAAAATACCAATTCTTTAAAATCCACGAGGTCATGATGTACAACAAATAAAGACCATTTAATAAACCAATATTAAATGGTAGTTTTAGAGTTGAATTCCACATTGCAGTATTAGAAAAAAACATTGGACATTTCGTACATTTTACAACACTACTCTTGTTTATTTCTAGCTGCTTCTTTGGTCTGTGGATCTTCACAGCAACTCCATGTCAGCAGCTCTGGCATATCTAGTGTTGGTGTGAATTGAGGGGTTGAGGGTTTTAGAGTCCAAAGGCTCTGCTTTACTTGATACTATTCCAAAGACAAAAAAGAAATAAATGTCTGCTTCCAAGCTTCTAAGTTAGCATTAGTGTAAAGGTCTGTTACATGCTCTTACAGGTCTGAACCTGGAGACATGAAGAATCACTGTATTCTTTCAGCAGCCTTTCAAGAAGAAGCTAGTGTTTCTTGGCAAATAATAAAATCAATGGTGATGGTAAACCTCTTCCTCTCCAAGAATATTCTGGGTTATGAAATACTTTTTTGTGTTATAAATACAAAATAAACAGATATAAAATGTCCCCAGTGCAATAATCTCTTTGTCAATTAATTCATTTCTTAGAAGCCAAAAAAAAAAAAAGTTTTTGTTACTTATCTCCAAAATAAATCAGATTGTGAAGAGACATACTGGTGGACTGTGTTGTATCTGGCAGTCGAAATACCTTTTTTGACAGGTTTGCTTTTTACAGTTTAACTATAATTTTTGTGTCAGTTGCAGCAATAGCATTAAATGACCCTCTTCACTACATAAAAACTGTTTGATTAGTTTGATCTAGACGTGTATGGAGAAAAAGAATATGTCTGGACAGACTGTTTCCACATCAGTGAGATAAGAGCAATACCTCTGATTGAATAAATGTGTGCGAGAGCCCCGCTAGACCCTAGCAAAAACACCCTTTATTTAGTCAGCAAACGGATCACTTGTTGGCACAAAAACGCTTGTCACACAAAGGTGTGGCACCAAGTTAACTTTATTAGTAATAAGACAAATGACCGGGATTTATCTCAGTGGAATCTAACTAAAGGAAACACTAAATGTTACCTCACTGCAAGACCTTTAACTGTCTTGTGCTTATTTCTATTATTTCAATCACCGTGCCCATTTCTAGTATTAATTTCAAAATAAACCTTTTTCTCTCGTCTTCAATATCATGAGATAAAAAAGCCTGCTCATCTTGGAAAAAAAAAAAATGTTGAAAAAAATAATGCGTTACATTTTGAATCCCACATTATTTCCCCTAAATTGCTGCCAAAATATATAAGGCAGCAACTGAACTGTCATTTGGAAGCAGGAAAATTTTGGAAGCAGGAAAAATGTGTTAATAAAACAATAAATCAAGTTCTGCATAATATGAAATTATATATAATTATATCAAATTTTGTGCAAAGTACACCTGGTGTCACTTCAAAACATGCCACTGTTTCGAAAAATTTCATTCAACAAGTAGCAGATATGATGAAGATAAAAGGTCTTCCTAAAACTTTCAGGAACATTCTTAAACAACACTTAAAAGAAAAAGGTTACAAACCCATCACAAAGACCTTAAACATCCTTTTCATTACAGCTAGTTTAATTATATGCAAGTAGGCAATTAATGGCAACACGGCTATTTGTCTCCTCACAGGGGCATTAGGAACAATTTCTCCCAGACTAATGATAAGGAAGGTAAGGGAGAAGCCAACAGTCAAGGATGTTGTTACATGGCCATTTGCCAGCCTTTCCCACCCTTAATATGGTATATTTCCCTTAACAATTCATGCTTACAAATACATAGTTTTTGTTAATATATATTAATATTAACAACTGCTATTAAATAACACATCTGTTTTGGGCTAGGCCCCTTACTTCCAGGGCAATTTTAATGCTTCAGCCGACCAAGACATTTTGGACAACGCCATGCTTCTAACTTTGTAGACACAGTTTGGGAAAGAGCCTTTTTCTATTCCAGCATGACTGTATCCTAGTGAATAAAGCAAGCTCCATAAAGACATGGCTGAATGAGTTTGGTGTGGAAGAACTTGACTGGCCCACACAGAGACCTGACCTCAACCCCATCCAACACCTTTGGGATGAACTGGAACGGAGATTGCGAGCCAGACCTTCTCGTCCAACATCAGGGTCTGACCTCATAGATGCTCTACAGAATGAATGGACACAAATTCACACAGAACCACTCCAAAGTGTTGAGGAAATGGTTCTGAGCAGAATGGAAGCTGTTATAGCTGCAAAGGGGAGACTCATATTTAAATCCATATTAAAGTCTATGGATTTGAGTGCAGTGTCATCAAAGTCCCTGCTGGTATAACTTTTGTCCGTATAGTGTGTATACACACACTAAGCTCCACCCGTCACCTAAGCTACTGTCGAGCTCACGCCCTTTGGGAGGCTGGCCAAGTTCGGATGGCCATTTCAGTGTTAAGTGTTTCTCTCCTCCTGCTGAAAGTGAGCCTTTTGCCCCTGAGGATTTTCCTCCAGGCAACCCTGTTAATAAATAAAGGACTTCAGGACCCTCCACTTTTCCTTGCTGCTCTCCCAACACTACTTTGCACTCCAGCACTACACACACACTGCAGAGGAGGGGCACAAAAAAAAACCCACAATTCAAATTCTAGACTGGCTGTGACTCACTGGCTACTTTTAACTCATTTGGCTAAATAGCTCCTATAAGGTTTGATTCCCTATACAGAGAGGATATGACATACAAAACACAATTGCAGTCTTGATAATTACAGTGAAATCTGATTGCTAATGAAGGCTAAATTGATAGATTACTGTAATAGATAAATGTGATAAGGGATTAAGCGTGAACATCAGTTTGATTCAGTGCTCAATTATTGTAATTACTCAGATAAATTGGAGAGATTAATGGTTTGTCAGACATCAAGGGAAACTGGGCTTTAAGTGAACCACAAGCAAAAGATTACATTAAAAGGTATAATGCTATTGTAGCTATCACACTCGCAAACAAGTCTAGGCATGATTTGCACCGCAGTATAAACCAACCATGCATGCACAGGCATTTTAAAATGGGCAAACACGAACGCTAGCGCAAGTATTAACTTGCCAACACCACACACATAGGATAATCTTAAAAATATAGTCATCTTTAAGATTACTTAATTCTGTCAGAACCTTGACAGATACAATCCTGTTTTTTTTTCTTATTTTTTCTTCCTTCTTCTTTCTTCTTTTTCTTAAAGTGCGGCATATGGTTATGAAATTAAGGAGTTTGTATGTTTGTAGGAATATACCATCTTTGTCCATGTAGCCTGCAAGAGGTAATGGAAAAAGGTAGACTATATGCAGACATAATTATTACACAAATATATTTTCATGGATTTTCAAAATACTTTTAATCGACTGAACCTTTAAAGTGTTCTCATATAATTTGATATCCAAAATATATCCTCTTTTTCAGTTTGTTTCGTAAACAATTAAATCTATTTGTATATGATTATAAATAACTATGAAATAAAGCAGAAAATTTTGTAGTTTAACAGCTAGCAAAAACATTTGTACTCTTAGGGCCATATTTATTTGCCAACCTTTCATTTCTAACTCTTGCATCAGTTTCATATTCATGGAATCTGTCAGTTTCGTAATGTGATAGTGCCCAATTTTACCAAAGCAACCGAGATACATGCCCGCAGACTGTTTAAATATGTGGAGTCTTTATGAGGGCCTGTAGGTCTTCTATCATTTGACCTTTCTAGAGCCCTTTGCTAGCTAGCCAGTCTCTGGTCCACTTGGAGCTATGGGATGGAGCCTTGCCTTGCATCAGTATCATGGACCTTTTGAACGATGCTGACTTCTTGTGGAACCACTGCATGAGGAAGGTGGACTCCAGAAACTGGCAGAAAGTTTTGCAGTTCATTTTCACTCCATCCTCCACTTGCAATGACCCGACCAATGCACTGCCGATAATAAGAGCCCATTTCATCATCCCACTCCAACCTTGCTGGCAATTCAGTTGAACTCGAGTGTGATGGCCATCAGCAATCCAGCCACAGGCCCATCCATCAGCTCCATCCAGTGTCACTCTCATCTCATCTGTGCAAAGACCTCTGATAAATCTGTTTTTATGTATTATTTTGCCCCTTCTTGACAGTTTTGTCTGTCTTTTTTATCTAAGGGAGGCTGGTTTTTGACCTTGCCAATCATCTGAAGCACTTTGTACTTCCAGGAGTCTAGAGAGGTTGCAGTTCTGGAAGATGACTGCATATGAAGCTAAAGGGTTCCTGGATACTTTTCATTTAATTCTCCTCAAGTACCTTGTGGTCAATTTGCATATTTCTTCTCGGTGCATTTTTAATGAAGACAGAGACATCTGAGTTACTTTTACTATATTAACATTAAATATTAAAGTCAACATATTAAAAAGGTGCAAAGTGATGTTGGGTGAGAATACAGCACTAGAAATCTGTTAAAATATATTAAAACCAACTTGTAATGTCATGATTTTGCTTGCCTCTAAAACATCTTCTGCGGGTCTGCAGCAGGTGGGGATAATAATATTAGCAAATAATGTTGTGTTTCAGCTCCACCTCTCACTTATCGAATACCAAGTGAAAAGGCTTAGCTTGCTCAGAGTCCCTGCCTGGTCCCAAATTTCACTTAGAAACATGGTATGGAATGAAAATGTGTCATGCTTTCAAATGGATTTTTCTGCCAAGTATGAATGGTATAAAGTAATAAAGGGTATGTGCGTTCGTTCGTAATGTGCCACTGCACTTGAGCTGATAGAAATGTGAATTTATGTTTAGGCCTGGTGATTAGAAAGGCCTTGGCACACTGTGGTATTATGGTATTTATGAAACCATTTGAATATTTGAATTGGCAGTGCGTTTGGGGGCATTATTGTTTTGAAATATTTGGGAACAAGACCAAGAAACCAAGTTTTTCACCATAAACTGCACCCTATCCAGTACAAATTCTTCGCCCTATATGCAACCATGCAGGAGCAATCAGACTTAATTCACTCTACGTGCTGAATTAGGCTGCAGCCTTAGGCCTTAGTTGGAGAGCATGAAAGCACTGGCTTAGTCTGTTTGCACAAACTGTAAAAAGGGATATCCAGACATGGAAACGCTCTCAGTTCTTTGTAAGGGTGCATGTCTGTTGTAACTGTAGGCATTTTGTTCAGTTTTAGTAGTAAAGGTCTAAATGTCCATTCATTGAAAGAGGTGCAGGCACTGAGGCGGAGGAAGAGGTGATTCATTCATTCATTCATTCATCAAAGGGATGGATGGATGGATGGACTTCCTCTTGAAATGGCCCATTTGGTCCAGCTGAATGGAGGTGCCTGCTGTTTCACACAGCATATGGAATGCATGCTGAGTTCACAGTGAGATCACTGAGGTCAAGCCTGTTTTTTCCCCTTCCCAAATGGGTGAAAAATGCAGATCCCTCTATAGAGTTCACAATTAGTGCAGCAGAGCTGTGCAGCAGAGAGGGTTATGTTTGTGGTATGCTCTTGACATGTGGTCTGTGCTTCAGCTGCCAGTTTAAATGCATAACGGTCAGAACAGCATATCCAGATGTGACGGAATGGCAAACAGCTTGGAACCAAGCGGCATTCTTAGGGAAGTTCCCAAGATTACTCGAGCCCTTTTCAACTCTGCCCGCTCTCTTATTCTCTTACGCGTTTCAAGTTTCTCCTTATTACACGAGTAATTAGAGATAAATTATAGACAAGTCTGCGTGGTACACAATGCCAAAGTGATGTAACCACCAGTCCCCTTACAAGTTCAGAGTTACTGCTTTTGTTGCTTTTTTTTTGTTCAGTACTTGCAACTGTTTTCAGTTTGTTCTGATGTCAGAATGGACAAAAACATGGATGGATGCAAAGTCAGACTATACAACATTGCAGCTAGGCCTTCAGTTTATACAGTTTACTTTGTATGTTGCAGTTTCGCAGTGTCCAGTTAAGAACCTGACATAGAACTGCTGTTGAAATCTTGTTAGACTACCACTGGGATTCACAGTGAGTGATTTATCTGGAACTCTCAAAAGTTCTAGAATTTCATTTCTCATGAAATCGGTCCCAACTATTGAAAACTAATCAAGGGAAGAGCACGCTTGGTGGATCCACATCCACTGGCCAGTTTAAGATTTTAAATTTTTTGCCTGTATACATAATTTAACAGAAGTATTACTACAGTGCTCAAAAGGTTTAATTACAGGAAGCATTAATAGTTCTTTTAAATGATATAAAAATTTAAGTCATGTATTTCTCTACTAAAATAGCACATTTTGAATTCTTTCATGGTTTTGTTTGTCTGAGGGTTAGCCTGAGGTTCAGGTTTCTCTTAGGACAGAACTTTCGGGATTTTATCAGTTGGGTGTCAAACGGCCCCTTCCTGTCAAAATAGGCAGTTCTTGGCCACGGTAAGGAAAGAAATCCACCACACACCCAATAATCGAAGTCTGGCTTGAGTGACTACATAAGGGTTAACTTTGCATGCTGTACTTACTATACTGCTTTTGTACCTCACCTGGACATGAGCCTTTATTAGTGTGGGATATTGTTACACTGTTACACTCCCTATCCCTAGGCACTCAATATATTGCATGGACAAGAGCAGAGTAAAGACTTCATGCTTTCATACAAAACATCTTCCATTACAGTGAATGGGCCCCTCAGTTTTCAGTCTCCAGTCCAACCCAGCCTCGACAGTCTGTCTGAACACTTGAGGTATACCGTGCTGACAAATGCCATTTTATATGGCTCGAGATACTCTTCCAGAGATACTCCTCAGAGTGCCTGCAGTGAAAACTGCATCTTTTATCACACAATATAGCCAGGAATTTCACAAAGTGGTTCTCGTGCCAAATCTTCTCCATTCCTTGAGTCCACATTTCGGAACATTTCTGAAACTGCAGTCCTCAGATTGCTGGCCGATTGCTCCGTTTGTCAGTCGACCGGTAATCAGAACAATTCGAGGCGGTTGAAGAGAGAAGTTGTAGACAAGCCCTTGTTGCCTCTGCCCTATGGTGCAATCATCTCCTCTGCTCAAATCGTCTCGTGTGGGTGGAAAGCCTGTCTGGGTACGGAGGGAGAGCCAGAAATACGACACAGCCTGTAAAATATTTCTGTCTCCTTTTTTTGCAAACACAGCCCTCATTCCCCCTCGAAAATTCTCGTTCCTCGCCGCCTATGAAAATTATGCAAATGTATGAGCCGAAGCCCACGAGCAGCCTCGCGATAATCTTTAAAGCCTGCGCGCTGCAGACGAGCAGATTTAGCAGACACCTCCATGAGCCCATGGTGGAGCACATGCAAATAATTGTATTTCAGCCAAACATTATAGCGGGGAAAGTGCTTGCAGATGTTTGATCAGTCCGACCCCTTCCACGCTGATGCCTTTCATGTGTGACAGTCTCCCTTTGTATGAGTTATCCATCTGGCAGTGGCTGTGCTGACAGTTTCATGCCCTGGCACTTGATATATACTTGACAGATTTGAAATAAGGTGACTTGGATTTCTCTTGGTTCATATTCTTTTCATGTTATTCTGTGGGCAACAAAACAACGTGGGTGGGGGGGGGTGGTGGTGGGGGGGGGTTCTGCAGACTGTCAGATGCTCTGATTGACTTGATAAATGTGTCCATGAAGTGGATTTCGTGTGAAATGACAGGCCAAAAAGAATCGTGATTGATAGGAACCACAAGGAAAACAGTACCGAGTACTTCGGGGTAAATGAACACCAAATGTGTTTCAACGTGTTGTGCCTCCAAAGTTGTTTCTGAGTGTCTAGTTTATGCATTCCTAATGCAGGACTGAGAGATCAACAGGAAGAAAAGGTGAGGTGTGCCTCTTGGCAGGCTGGTCTTTAGCAGAATGTAAGCTAAACAGATTGTTTACCTTTCCCACAACTTGGCACTTCCATGCTATTGTTCCGACTGCAACATGTTTCTTTCCGAAGACTCGCTCTCAGGCGTTTTCTGGATTTGTTGGCCTCTGGAGTGTGCACGTTTCCTGAGAACGTTTATGTTGTGTTTCAGTGCGGGGATGTCAGGGGGTCATGAGTTATGTCCATCAGCCTCCTAAAGGAGCTCATCAATTGAGCCTTTTCTGAGCAACATTTTTGCTGGAAAAATTCTACTAAAACATTTCTGAGTGAGAACTTTTTAATTATATTGACATTTTCTTCAGACATTGTAGTTTCCTGGGTAAATCACATTTCAGGATCTGAGAAAAGCGAGGTATTGTCAGATCAGAAGCTATTAATATGAATATGGAAGGTTGGAGAGTGGGTCTTCTCATCATTCACAGATGCTAGATTTGAACAGGTTTTTAAGAATGTATCTGAAAACTGAAGGTAAATTCATCCTTAAGTTAACCTTCACTTTAGTTCTTTTGCTGATGGCTTGCTGCTCCCACAGGCCCTGCCACCATCATGCCTGGATCTGGTCCACCGTGGAATTGAGGAAAACCAAATAATGACTGGTTATGCACCATGTAAGAAGAACAAAGAATGTTATGCCTCATCACCACTCTATGGTTGCAAAGTAAGTGTCTGGTACTCCACTACCCCGAATTGGAGGCTGAGAGGTTCCATATTTGTCATTCTTTTTCTGGAGGCCAGAGGTTTTCGAACTGGGGGCTGTAGGGCAGTCCTAAGGGAACAGCGGAACATTTTTCAGCTTTGTTACGTAATTAAATGTACTTTGGCCAAATAAAATGGATCCCTTTTAAAAATAATAGAACATTGCATTTTAATATACATGCCAGCTGTAATATTATATTACAGAACCAATTCTCTTGTATTAGAAAAGCAGTGAGAGCTGCCTTAAAAGCCAGACAAAGTTCTGGTGGTGGCAGTGCAGTGGCATTTTCTTTCCACCAAGGGGGCCTTAAGCTTGATGCTCCAGACGCATGTTATACAATTCAATTTGATTCAGTACAATCCAATATTATGTTACTCTGAAACTGTATTAAGTTTATTGTTATTAACATATAGTCTCTTAGACATTTAAACCTGAGAGTCTGTAAATGGGCCCAAACTTTAATTTTTGACTATTATAACTACATATCTTGCATTTTAGTTTCATAAATTATACTAAATAAGGCTAATGTATGATGCTTGTGTACGTGTAGGTACCATATGTACCAAACAGTAATAATTCACTTTTGTTTAACGACTTTCCAAATCCTCTTTATTCCTGACTGATATCTGTAAATACACTATATGGGCAAAAGTATTGGGACACACCTGTTTTTCAACATCATGCTCCCAACTTTGTGGACACAATTTGGAGAAGAACCTTTTCTATTCCAGCATGACTGCAACCCAGTGCACAAAGCAAGTCCATAAAGTCATGGTTGGCCCGCACAGAGCCCTGAACTCAACCCCATCCAACACCTTTGGGATGAACTGGAACAGAGATTGTGAGCCAGGGCTCATCCAACATCAGTGCTTGACCTCATACATACTCTACAGAATGAATGGGCAAAAATTCCTACAGAAACTCCAAAATCTTGTGGAAAGTTTTCAAGGAAAAGTGGAAATTGTTATACCTGCAAAGGGGGACCAACTCCATATTAAAGTCTGTGTATTTTCATGCAATGCCATTAAAGTCCCTGTTGGTGTAATGGTCAATACACAGTCATACTCAGTCAATCAGAACATAGATCATTTACACAATTTACAATGTACATGGATCATTTACCCACAAGTGCGCCTTATTCCAAAAAGTAGATCAAACTGAAATACTCTTAACAACTTCAGCATGACTGAGCAGAGCAAGTTGCTATAGGTTGAATAAAGGGATATAGTATAAGTAAATCCTTTTGGTTTTGTGACGTTACAAAAAATGAACAGGTAACAGTGTAAATTGGACACAAAATTCTGATGAAGAAATGAGGACATTGAAGACGAAGTGGGTCCATTAAAGATTAACTTTAAAGATAACTAAATAATAAGCCTGTGTTTCAAGAGGTAAAAACCCTGTTGGTGAAAAGTCACTGTGAGAACAGCCTTGGAGGAAACGCGTGAGGTGAAAAACGTGGATGGATCATACCTTGTTGATACTGCATATCGGGTGTCTTTTGGGTTTCCATTAACATGTTGAGAACGTGTTCTTTTTCTAGGAAGCTTAGTGTTACAAAAGTCCCTGTTTCGAAAAGACCCAGAGGGGTTCACGGGAGATGCAAAGCTGCTTTGTATCACAGGTGTTATGGGTCACGAACATCTTGATGAGCGGCACAGCCTATATCACAAGCGCACAAAAGGCAAACAGAGGCACACCTGCCTGTCTGGATCTCATGGGGCAGCTACCAGCCTCGTGCCAAACATGCACACCACGGCAGCTCCACCCTTGCGTACAGGTTAAAAAGTGTCTGAGTTGACTAAGAAGGAGCTCCTGAATGTCCTGAGAGCAGCATTTCATTTAAAATAACTTAAAGGGTTGGAACCCATCTAGGTTGCTGAGATACAAAAAGGGGCATTTGGCTGACGCTCTTATCCAGAGCAAGTTACAATCATGAGTTACAGGGACAGTCCTCCTGGAGACACAATGGCAGAAAGTGGGGTTCGAAACTGAGACTTTGAGGTCATCAGGTTGACAGACAAGTGTAAGGGAGAGATTCCACAACGCTTTCCTTCCAACCGTTACAGACGTTACAACCATTATTTACCATACATCATGTGCAATTTTTAGGGGTAAAATATTACTGTGAACAATGTGCAGTTTGCAGTACATTACTGTTTTGTCAATGCCTGCTGAGGACACTCCAGTGTTT